>OX637350.1:7223683-7823683 GCA_951799405.1 Agapetus fuscipes
CGCGTGCTGGGCGGCGTGCCAGGGCGGCGGGCGCGCTGGCCGCCCTGCTGCTGCTGCCCTCCCTCTACCTGCTCAACCGCCCACCCTGCCTCACGCTGCCCCGCCCTAGGCAGGCGGTGACCTACCCCTACACAGAAGTCAACTTCACCCCAGTCAACGAAACCAGTAAGAGCCTTTTCACACAGGACGAATCAGCTCATTCAAGTACATTTGAGTATAATATCCCTCGGCTGTGTGACGTCACCCATAGGAAATAAAAATGGATACTCCCGATAATCAGAGATTTTGCCAAGTATACAGCACTGTGAGCCGGTACATACTTTTGTAGGAAAGTGAATTAAATGTGAGTTTAAGTGATTTTTCAGCTTATTTTATATATTTCAATATTGATGTTCTTTGGTAACTTTACATGAGCTCGTATGCCCATTCCACAGAACACTTCCAAGGTTCTCTGACCGTGCTGACGTAGCTTGGGAAGATGGAAAAGGAAAATTGAACCGCAACAAATCTCTGCAAGTTTTGCAGCCTTACCTGTAAAAAGGGCTAGCGTTAGTACAAGTATAACATTTTTCACAATATTTGTGGTCAGCTTATTATCAACTCGAATTGTTAATTAGTCGTTAGTTAGCTATAAACACGATCACATCAATCATATTTATGTAATGTAATCATTTTTTGTAAGATACATAAATTATTTTGCAAAAAAACAACAATTTCATTCACAAGCCAATTACCTACATACCTTTATGTATATTAAAGGTACATATTATGTGCATTGTATGTACACAAGAAAATAATGAGAAATATAAGTGGATAATCAAACCGTACCCATTCAGATGTTTTATTATTCAAACGATCATCGACGTTAACCTTGTTTCATAGAGAGCAATATCTCTTTACCTATGTACAATGTATGCACGTAGGTTACATGGGTGCTTACTTACCTCACAAGAGTCATAAGCAAAATATTATGATGACCTGTGCTGCTTCCAGCTAGCCCTTTACAATCACCAACATGATTATGGTGATTGGTGTAAACAGATTAATTGTGATGTCATTTGAGCACTAAATTATTTTATAAATAAACATTGCACAAGACCGGTACAAACAGCATTTATTTATGTAATTGAAAAGTTTATACTTCACCAAGATTTTCACGAAAAGAGATCCATAAAATATTTTAATGAATGGAGCCCGCACAT
Organism: Agapetus fuscipes; assembly: GCA_951799405.1. Classification (NCBI taxonomy): domain Eukaryota; kingdom Metazoa; phylum Arthropoda; class Insecta; order Trichoptera; family Glossosomatidae; genus Agapetus; species Agapetus fuscipes. The sequence goes on from OX637350.1 coordinate 7,224,886, forward strand.
TGAAATTGGGAACCAAATGTGACATCACTTGACCGGGTTGCTAGGCACTTTTAATCGATCAAATGGTTGCTGAGAACCTTGGTTGCGAATCTGACCACCACTATCCTGTTATAATAAAATGATAATGCTAGTATTACAATAATACGTAAAATGCCCTAAAATAAGTAGTACCTGTGATTATCTGGAATCCATATCCTATTTTATTTACTTGTGAAGTTATAGGTACCCACGGTACACCCGAGAAAAAATGGACTTCATTTAAATCCAGTCTTTGCAGTGACTTTGAGTGACTCCTGTTTTTGAGCTGTTCCAAAATTATTTTTTGATTCTCCTGCTTTGTCTTCTTTCAGTTCCTCAAGGATTTCTCGTGTACAGTCCGAGCTGCAAAATTCCCGACATAGATCCACGGGCTAAAGATGCTATGAAGGCATTTGACAAAAAAGTGTACGTCTCTTGTTCAAGTGGAAAGCCCTTCACCTACGTCACCAATGATGAGTTTGGCAATGGAGTCTTACAACTCAACGCAGCGATCTACAAACAACACAATTCCAAAGATGAGAAAACTGCATGTTGTTATTCCAACATCACTAGATCAGAAGACCCGAACTTTGCTGATGCTAAGATTGTGTGAGTACTTTTAAATCTCAATCAATTATCAATATCTTTATTATTAAGCTGTCAACGAAATGAGTAAATTTTTCATTCGTCTCTGTTTTCAGCAAATCTCCTTGTACTCCATTTGACGGTCCAGTTCCACTCAGCGATACAGAGGAATTCATTTACACCAAATGCATCATTCAAAGCAACAAACGGAAGTCTTTTAAAAAGGTATTCGAAGATGGGCACACCAACGTCCAACCATCAGAGGTTGTGAAAAAAAGGTTGGATAAATTTAGAGGAAACTTTACAAAGAAAACATGGAACGTGTTAATGGTTGGAATAGACACGTTATCAAGAATCAACCTTGCAAGAGCAATGCCACACACGCACAATTTTTTAAAACAAAATAATTGGCTTGATTTTCAAGGTTACAATAAGGTGAGAATCTGTTCTTTACTCGGATTTTTTACGGTTGTGCGTATACTTGTATAAGACTAAATAACCGCATTGTGGTTTAATTTGTTTGCTTGATTTTCTAGATGGATGACAACACTTACCCTAACCTCATGGCTTTTCTCACTGGTCGGAACCAAAGCAGTGCAAGGAAACGGTGCGATGGTAGCGGCATGAACTCTCCTGATAACTGCGACTTCATGTGGAAGCAATATGAAAATGTGGGATACGTGAGTGCTTACGGAGAAGACTACGTAGGAATCGATACATTTGGAAAACCTCTACACAAGGGATTCGTTCAGCCGCCCACCGACCATTACTTACGACCTTTATTTATGGCGTTGGAAAAAAACACAAAGAAATCAAACGGAGATAAAGTTTACTGCTCGGGCCAAACTACTTCAGGAGAACAGCTTTTCAATTACGCTCTGAATTTTGTAAAGAAATACGAAAGCTCGCCATTTTTTGGTTTCTTTTGGACCAACACTTTCAGCCACGATGATGTCAGTTCACCATCTAGTATGGATAATAGAGTTACTGATTTTTTTGAATCGTTAAAAAAGTCTGGAGCATTAAATACGACGATTGTGATGTTCATTAGTGACCATGGCCTTCGATTTGGGAAAATTCGTTCATTGCTGACGGGTTATTATGAAGAGCGACTTCCTTCGCTGTTCATTTGGCTCCCCACACCTTTCAGAGAAACCTACCCAGAAGCATTTCATGGAATGCATACTAACACAAAACGCTTGACTACTCCTTATGATGTGTTTATGACGCTGCAGGATATTCTTTATTTATCAGGCAGAAGAATTAAGTTAGAACCTAGTGAAGGCTGTCCGAATTGCCAAAGTTTGTTTCGACCTGTTCCATGGAACAGATCTTGTGAAGAGGCGGCGCTATCTCCCCACTGGTGCTCGTGTAACCTGTTGGAAGAATTGCCCCTCGACCATAAAGTGGCCAATAGTGCAGTTAAGTTTGTTCTAGATATTGAAATCGAAAAGACATTGAGTGTTGTGAATACGGCTACATGTCGGATTTGTGCCAAATTGAACTTGAATAAAATTATCCACCTGTATCTTTATAAGCATTCGCAAAAGGACGACAGCTTTGACGATTATTTGTCTGTCTTCTCTACGACTCCAGGCGCAATGGTGTTCGAAGCAACTGTCCGTCATCACAAAAACGCGACCTTCGAAATTCAAGGAATTGTGAGCAGGCTGACAGCGTACAAAGGAAAAGGTGGATGTGTCAAGACAGCTCATTTGAAAAAGTACTGCTTTTGTGTAGAAAAGTGTCACAAGAAACACAATAAATGAGTAATATTGTAATAAATTCTTCTTCTTTTATGGAAGGCTGGTACCAACTGTCGTCTTATAAGACTTTCTGTAAATATATCTCATGTTTGGTACCTTAATCGTGATTACAGTAGAACTGCCAAATTCACTAGAGTAGATTTTTTATACTTAAATATTTCCATCTTATTTAATTTGAAAGTAGGTACATATTGTATCTAATTAATTGTGAAACTATTTATTATTATAGGAACTTATTGCATTTATGTGGTTGAAACATCGATTTTATTTACTTTCCTTATCATTAATTCCATGAAAAACATAAAGTTACCATGTTATGTAAATATCTGACTAGTTTTTTTAGTAAGAACATGCTTGATGATAACATAAGTTTAATTTTATTTACTTGAATGTGATATTATATTTTCGTAGACGCATGTAGCAAATTTATTTTTAGGAAAATAAAAGACTATTGAATTGTTTTTGTGTTTTTTCGGGTTAGACCATGGTCTATTAGACCATGGTCTACATGGTCTAACCCGAAAAAACACAAAAACAATTCAGTAGTTAATACCGACCATGAAAGTGTTAGTGAAAGTTTAAAACTTTATTTAAAAGACTATCTTTAATAAAATGTAATTAGGTAGTTATTAGTCATGTGAAAGTTACAAGTAGAGTCTTTAGGTTTTTATAGCTTTTTTATTAGATATCACTATGACCTGGGTCAATATATAAATTCTAAAATTCTAGAAAAAACCTATTTAATTTTTAATAGGTCTATGAAACTGAACCCATGCCCATAAAAAAAATAGTAAGTAAGTTACATAATAATTTGGTTATTAATATCTCAAATTCTGAGTATGTATTGTTACGAAATTAGGGTTCAATTGTCTTCAAATTAAAAATACACAGGTCTTCTTCAATAGTTATTTATTTTACACAGTTACAAAATTTATTTTCACACTACTTTCTCGATTATTCCACTTGGTTTTGGTTCACTGATCAGATGACTTCGATGTGTTTGTAAGTCTCTATGATACTGGCCCGCTCTGCAGGCCATTTGCACCTTTATACTCTTCAGAGCAGTATGATCCAGAACTAAAGTCGCCAGACGGTTCCAGAGTAATTATTACTTCTCGATGTTTCACGTACTACCTAGACACAACCAAAATCCTACCTACCAATGCAATACAGTATTCCTATAATTATAACAAATACCTACTTAGCCTAGAGAATTCTACACTTATACATAATTATCGATCTTACCTACCAATACTTTTGAGGATTCTTATAACTATAATTATCCATACTTATTTCAATATTTATATTTACATAACACTATAACTACCCATACTTATTTCAATATTTATATTTACATAACACTACCCCCCACCTAGACTGTTTCGTCCCGGAACAGTCTTGACTCTGTGTAGGTAGGGGCATGCTGATCCACGTCGACACCCTGTGGTCAGGAAGAAGTGGCAGTCCACGGATTTCTCCCCACTGGCTCTCGGCTGCGCTTGCTCGCAGCACACCATGACGCTGATGCCGACTCCCGAGAACACTGCTTCAATCATACTCCGGATTATCCGCCAGTCTCGATTAGCGCGGCCGCCACCCATCTTCGGTATTGCCAGACGCGCCTGCTGGTCCTCCAACATGTAGTCACGCAGCTCAACAAGGCCGTCCCACAATGCCTTGTAGTCCTCTTCCAGGTTGCTGGAATCCGGGACAACCAGGCAGTATGCTTGTTGACGCCCCTTCGGTAGTCTCAGAGCTCTTCCTTGCGGGCTGCTCGAGGGTTGCGGTTCTCCGAATTTGTATCGGAAGACCCGTGCAATTCCTCTAGACATATCTAGATCTTCCGGTACACTGCATGCCAGTGTGTGGTCCCCAGTGACCTCAAATAAGTCCTTGTGGACTTCTGTGGTCACCCCATGGCGAATCTTCTGTCCCTCTTGCACCTTGCTCCAGAACGTCTCAAACAGGGGCGCTTCTTTGGATGCGACGCATTTTTGTACTCTCTGGGCGGGCTGGTCATTGTTTGACCACTTTGCTCTTTGAGTTGGCCGGTGGTTATCCTTCATTCGAGCTCCCGCCTCCTTGGTGTTGCTGATCTTGGACTCCAGGTTGGCGATGGTGTCCTTCGTCCTGGGCCCCTGCCCAGCTTCCAGCTGCTGGAGCTTAGTCTTAAGCCCCTTGTTCTGTCTCTCCAGGCTCAGCACAGTCTCGTGCAACTCGTCCCTCTCGGCCTCCGCTGTTCGCCGGACCCTTTCACTGCTGGCCAAGTTCTTCGTCAGCTGCCTGTTCTCCGTCTCCATGACTTTGACCTTTCTCTCGGCATCCTGGAGCTGTTTCCTCAGCCGTTTGTTCATCTCCATGGTGGTCTCTACATCCTTGCGGTCGTCTTCCAATTTCTCCGGTCCTTGAGACTTTGGGCACCTCGCGCTCAGGTGTCCTTGCTGGCCACACGTCCAGCAGTGCGCCTTCTGTCTCGTTGGCTCAAGTTGCTGCAGCACTTTTTCTATTATTTCCTCGGTTGTAGGTAGTTTGACCTCCTCTGCCTTGATTGCACAAACCCTGGCGTGGCCCCTGATGGACTGTTTGACAGCCTCAAATTCGAGAGCTCGGCTTAGCGCCTCGTTCAACGTCTTCGGAAGAGCCAGCTTCACTGCTTGCTGCGTCTCCCATTCTCTCAATCCGTTCAGGAACTTGTCCACTGCCAAGCTCTCGCAGATGTCATCAGGGAATGTCGGGTAAGCGTCTCGTACTAGGTGGACGATGTCCATTTCAAACTCCTGGAGGCTCTCGTTGGGCTTCTGCACCCTTGTGTTCAGCTGCGACTTGTACAGCTGCTCCAGGCACTTGTGGCCATAGCGCATATCCAAGCGCTGCTTCAGCTGCCCAAAGTCACCACGGTTGTCCAGGGGTATGGCCTGCAGAACCCTGAGAGCGTCTCCTCGGAGCGACAGGCTGAGAACCGAAGCCTTCTTCTGCTGGCTCCAGGCTCCCATCATGGCAGCCGTTTCAAAGAGGGTCAAATACTCCTCCCACGACGTCTTCCCGTCGAAGGTCGGAAGGTTGTGCTTCGACAGCGAAGGGTCGTCATCCCCTCTAGTGACCCTGGTTGGAGTTGAGCATCCCTGGTCGGTCTCGTCGTGAAGGCCGTCTTTGGGGGATATTCTGGTGGACTCCATCTGGCACTTGTCAGCCAGCTCGGCACGCAGACGATCCTCCAGGCTTGCCACACGGGCCTCAATCTCCGACATTGCTCGCGAGCTTTCTGCCACTTTCTTCTCCAGCCCGGCTAGGTTGCTGGTCATCTTCTCCTCCATGGTTGCCAGGTCCTCCTTCAGGGTCTTGGCGTTGTCAGCCATCTCCACTTTCAGTCCTGTCAGGTTACTGTTGATGCTGAGGTTCAGTTCCTCAAGGGCGCGGTCTCCCCCAGATGCCATGACAAAGTATGCCGGGTCTTCGCCTGACTGTTCTAGAGCTTCCATGAGGCGTGCTTGTAAGGCCGCCTTCCCTCCTGAGGTCTCCAGGTCCCTTTCCAGAAGCTCATTCTTAAGCTCAGTGACTTTGAGGTCCTTGATGTTCACCTTAGCCATTTTTTTTATTCAAAATTTACGTCAAAACAAAAATATTTTCAAATTTATTTAATACAAGTTTTGAGTTTTATATATATAGCTGTTTTGAATACGTACTTTAGCAAAAATAATAATTTGTCTGATTACACTGATTGGTAGGTAGGTACTGTCTTTTAATATTTATTTTTAATTCACCAATATTTTTAACATAATAATGTCTGATAGTACATAATTATTTATTTCGTCTCAAGTCTTTCAAACACACCGGTAGGTACTCAATGTACATTCACACACTTGTAAACAAAGGATAGTTATTCAAAAACTTTTTCTCGATGAATCTGGAACGTTCTTTTGTAATATTTTTCAAGATTTTTATTTATTTATTTTATTTTTTTAATCACACACAATAATAAAAAACTATGGTCCAATTTGATGACTTTCTCAATGCGGTAAAATAGTCATTATGTTATGTCCAGAATTATGTCCAGAATTATGTTCCATATGATGTTCCAGAATTTATAAGCAACTTGCTTTTGCGTCTTTTCTTTTAACAAAAATTTATTTAAACACTTGTTTTCACAAAAGTCAGTTCACACAAAGTTCAATTTGAATAAAGTTCATTTTAACACTTATTTAATTTATTTTATTTATTTTTAGACAGAAGATCTTAATTTTTCTTGACAATTCCGCACCTGACGCCAATTGTTACGAAATTAGGGTTCAATTGTCTTCAAATTAAAAATACACAGGTCTTCTTCAATAGTTATTTATTTTACACAGTTACAAAATTTATTTTCACACTACTTTCTCGATTATTCCACTTGGTTTTGGTTCACTGATCAGATGACTTCGATGTGTTTGTAAGTCTCTATGATACTGGCCCGCTCTGCAGGCCATTTGCACCTTTATACTCTTCAGAGCAGTATGATCCAGAACTAAAGTCGCCAGACGGTTCCAGAGTAATTATTACTTCTCGATGTTTCACGTACTACCTAGACACAACCAAAATCCTACCTACCAATGCAATACAGTATTCCTATAATTATAACAAATACCTACTTAGCCTAGAGAATTCTACACTTATACATAATTATCGATCTTACCTACCAATACTTTTGAGGATTCTTATAACTATAATTATCCATACTTATTTCAATATTTATATTTACATAACACTATAACTACCCATACTTATTTCAATATTTATATTTACATAACAGTATGATTAATGATTATGTACAATTTTGTTAATATAAACCTACTGATAGGTATTTAATCAAAATTTAAAAATTTAAAAAAATACCTTAACCAGTAATAGAATAAAATACCAGAAAAAATACCCCTGGTGTAGAAATAATCTGTTTAATGAAATAATTTATGATTTTATACAATGAAGGTAGTAAAAAGTGGTGCCTATGAAAGCTTCAGCATTACTGTAACTACCTGCATAACCCCACGATCATTGTGTTGATAGCAATGAACCTACCGTCCAGATTGTCTACAAAATTAAATCAAAACATGGACTACCATAAGAACTTTATTTTTTACAGACATTGTTTTATTATCATATGTTTTCATTATTCAATGAATGCCGAAACAGACGAAGATACATAGTAGAGTGTCCAAGCTTATGAAGACAAGAAACAATAAATTGTTCTTTTTACACCATAAAAAAATAGCATATCACTCATCGACTATCACTGTCTGAACGGCCTATAGCTAGGGACTGGAAAATTTCGCGATCGCGATAAAACGAATTTATTCGCGAATTTTGATGTTTTTACGCGAATAACGCGAAATTTGAGGTTTTACGCAAATATCGCGAATTTTCGTACTTTTGGTAGAAATTGTGCGAAAAAGTTGTTATGTGTCGCTTCTGCAACGCAACTATTTTGTGGGAAAGAAAAGATTCCTGTGAAAACCCTTTGCAAGGTGCAAAGCACAGGAAAAATGGTCGGTGTTATAGCCGAGGGGGCCAAGTGGGCTGATCTTTCAACGTTAAAACACGCTAGAACGCTAGACGCGGGGTTCGATCCCCGCCTGGGTCATTTGCCCATAAATTTGACTCTGGTTCAACAAATGTAATTGGGTAATTATAAATTAATAATTAATTAAAATAAACAATACTCGTAATGATTTTTCATTAATCATATTAATACCTGTTTCTGGCCAGGCAGAGTAGGTTGGTGAATTGCATTCCTATTCATAAATCTATTTTATTTAAAAAAAAAAAAAAGATAAGTAGAACTGTCCTGGACATCCAAACAGACTTGAATCGTGACATCAATGAAGGAAAATACTTCAAGGAGTGAAGCTGTTGCTGGATTAGCCAACTGGAAGAGCACAACTTGAGGCTTTCATAAAAGCCAACATCCCTCGAAAAAAATAGATAACCCTCATCTAGAGACTAAATGCACAAAAATTAAATATTTTAAAAGGATATTGCAGGGTATTCGGAGTGTCATTAAAATATTAATACTTTATTCAGTCAATGGTTTTTTGTAAGTTGTAACTCGTATTGATTCAGATGTTGTTTATTCATTGTTTTTGGAGTTACATATTGTTGTTTATATAATAAATAATTGTAAATATTAGTAATATCTATAGTTTTATAATTACATAAACCTTTATTTCGATCAAATCAACCCTAAAAATTACACCAAATCTCCCCGTTTATCATGAAAAATAACGCGAATTTCCCGGTTTTTGATCAAAAATAACGCGAATTTCCCAAAAAAATAACGCGAATTTCGCAAAAAATAACACCACTTTTTTCCAGTCCCTACCTATAGCTCAAACATGTTTCAACGTAGTGTTATATTGTGTAGGAAGTAAGTACACATTATTACAACTTAATTCTATGTGTGGCGAAGTATTGTGTGACTGTTTTGCCTTTTGGTCTCAGGGATACTCTATTCTTGTAACCGTGTTCTAGAGAAAGTTCGACATGACTAAGTTAAAAGTCAGTGAACTGAGAGAATAATGCGAATCTTTATTACACGTACTAACCCTCATTTCTGCATTTATTATTAAAGCACTTAATATACCTACATACAATGAAGCCACAATCGTTAGTCGACGCTATGGCCGAGCGCCAAAGCAGTAGTAACCCTAGCGTATTTACGAAATTTAAAAAAAAAAACATTTCTCTTTCCGATTTAAAAAAAAAACTTATATTAATTGTTCCTCTTCGATCATCGCGTTATGTGTTTTTCTGGCCACCCCTAGCGGAATGGCGACAGAGTTACAGTATCTACAGTTACAACGAATAGTTATTCAGTCATCTACCGAATACCGAATATTCGGCATGGAGCCCAACCGAATACCGAATATTCGGCATGGAGTCCAACCGAATACCGAATATTCGGTGGCTGTCCACCGCCTTTCGAGTCTTCACTATTGGTTGCCCTCACCCCATTAAATCCCACGCGACATGGCGAGAGGCTTTTCTTGGACGCTGGAAACCTTTATAAAGAAAAGCGCAATAGCCTACTTCCAGATAACCTGGCTAGACAGCCTTTCTTTATCACAACCTGCCTCCTCGGAAAATAAACTTTAAAGTTAATTTGGTAATTAAATGTTTCTATGAATTACAATGAAACTATACACATTCAATGAAATAAAACTAAATTTAAAAATTCACGAAATAAGCAACTCCATGGGGACAGATGGCATGGTTCACAAAAAAACAGAGGCAGCGTTACTTGTTCTTACAGCCAACAAATGTAGGATTTATTCACGACATGTTGTTTTCAAATGTTCGACTTTTTTATTTGTTTAACTCAAATTGCACCACACAATGGTAATGGAGAGAGCATGGAAATTGTTATTCCTTTTCTTTTAAATTGGTATTCGGCACGCTGAATATTTGGCCAAAATGTTACTATTCGGTATTCGGCCGAATAGTGAAAAAGTAGCCGAATATGCAGAATACCGAATAGTTACCGAATATTCGTTGCAACACTAGATACTTAAAACCTATTTATCTTAATCTATAGGTACTTACCTGTAATAAACTCATCCTTAATATCATTGTAAAAATAATTATAATAAATTCGTTCATATTATACTGTAATTTTGTGCAAAATCGCATGTAAGTAATGTTATGTATGTAGCTGTGTATGTTTTATTGTGCAAGTGCCAATTTCTTTGCCTTGCCTTTTGGCATATCTTTTTAAAATCATCTATACTGTCCATCATTATTGCCTGTCTGATGTTATTGAACAGAAGTATTCATATACCTAAGTATTTTTTCTAAGCGCATATAATTATTAAATAAGTAATTACTATCAAATGAAAATGACAATAATAGATTTTAAAATGTTTGTCCTAGCCAGTCCTGTCATAGCTGTCCCATAAAAATGTTAGTTGTTCTCATAAATCTGTTAAATAAAACTATCAAAATATACTACCTCAAATAATTTGTTTTTTTGCTCATCTAACCTAACCTAACCTATGCGGCTATGCCTATATCTTACAACAAACGTGACGTTTTATTCATAAAGAATATTCACTATACAAGTATTGAATAAGCAGGTGATCTTCAATAAAATTAAGATAAAAGATACTGTGAAAAGATAAAGAAGATTTTTTCATTTCTCAAAAACGAAGCTTGTGGTAGGTAAATTATATTGTCCATGTACTTTTTGAGTACCTTTAAGCTGAAAATAAATAAAAGAGAAAGAAGTATTTCCACGACTGTCAAAGTGTTGTGTCAACAATCGAGGCATTTTTTAAAATTATTGTTTAAAATGTTTACCATGTACACTAAAGGAAAATGCTTAGATATGTGTCCTCGAGATGAGGCTATAATGTAACAGAAAACTTTAGCACATTATTTTAAAAAATATTTCACAACATAACCTAAACTTCCTTAAATTCGTAGGCGAGAAAATGAAAGACTATTGCACGTATTGGAAGTCATACCAGAAACTAGAAACCATAAGTATCCGAAGGCTGACTACACAAGAGTGGTCAAATCCTTCAGTAGATCAGCCGCTGGCAATGACTTGACTAAAGTGGACCAACTCCGTCCTCCATCAATATTACTAAAAACTGTTGAATATCTACTTTCAAGGTTTATATACACATCAATACCAACCAAAATATAAAGCTTCAATCAATTGGAACCCCTGCTTATTTTTGTTTACTTTTTAGTGCAATTGAACAGGATCACCGTGTATCTACGATCAGTAGATACGATTTTATTGTTGACCGTTTGCGATCAGTCAGTCAAGATTGCATAATACAACAAATAACACCTGAAGACAGCATAAAAATACTAGAGCCGGTCGTAAGATTCCATATATTAAATGGATACAGGTCTGTTGAACTACTTTTTTGTTCTGGCATGTTGAAGTTATGATGTAGATACATTTAGTTCGATTTCTTTAAATATTTGACAATAGGGTAATTTTACTTTATTTTTTTTATTTCATAAAATAGACCATATTTTTAAAAAATACATCTGTGTTTTTTAAAAAATTATATCTGGCTTAGTTTTAAAATTATAGCTCTTTAAAATTCGTGTATATTCGATTTCCGGTAAAACAGGTAAAAAAAAATATTTCGGTGGATATGATGTCGATGGATCTTCAGATCTTCGGAGTGTAGGTATCGACGGGCCCAGGTTTGCTAGCGACGTTTTACATCATTTTGACGTCAAACGTCTCTAAGCAAGCCGAGCTGCGTTTTGGCGGGACTCTAATTCTCCGCATTTTATTTTTGAAAATTTATCAATGATATTATCTTTATTTTTAATACTTAAAAAATGTATGATTGTGATCCTTGAAATGTACTCTACACAACCATATTATTTTCAACCGTTTTCCCTACCTCTGCAATTATTCTATGGCAAGAATCAAAGACAATCTAGGATTTTTTCCAAAAATAAGATAAAAATATGGAAACACAGAAAATATTATCTTAACACGGAAAATATAATTTTCCCTTTCTCAAAAAAAAACAATCTGAAATGCTATTGTTGATTCTATTATGACTCAACTTTTTTTGATAAAATTTCAATGAGGTTAGAACATTTTTGAATTTGGAAATTGGAGATTTGGAGATTTTTTTTCTCGGCCAGCAAACGTCAGTCTTGTATGGGGCATCTGTCCTTAACAACATGTTTGTATGAATTTTCTCTAGCAACCCAGCTAGGTGATGACGCAATATTGTCTATGCCAATTCACGCGCAGCCTTCATTCTCCTTTAACTACGCACTAACATAGTGAAGTAAAAACTAACAAAATGGTACTTACCAAAATCGATAAAAGAATATTTGCAAATTGTAAAGAAATGAGTACCTACATCAAACAGCTATCAATGAGTTCATCTGAAGACAACAGTTTAAAAAAATTATTCCACTATTTTTCAGATTATGTCATTTAGACATGAACACTTACGACCCCACTCTGAATAAAAAACATTTATTAGAATATTTAAAGCGACTACTTGTTTGCTATGATGAAATTGAAAATCAAATATTAATCAATAAAAATGACCTTCATCATCAACTTGAATCATTGAGCTTAAACAGTAAGCAGACAGATAAAAACACAACTCCAAACCTTCTGGAAAACCGTCCACTCATGGAAGCTGCTTACATTATTTGTAATTTAGGTGAAACAGAACCTCTACTACGCTATCTCACCATGCCTTCCACCTACAAGTAAGCTGAAGACATATTTTTATCTCTGATATAATTCTGCAGCATGAAATATAAACTCTGTTCTTTATTTCAGGTCTTTTTTGCCTAATCTGGCTTTTCAAATATCCCTTCTTCACATTAAAAATAACTTTGTAAGGCAATGTATGCTAATGAAAACATTACCACCTATTCTTCTATGTGGTGCTGTTTTACATTTACCTGCTATCAGAAGGTAAGCTGCATACATTCCTATGTACAAGTTATTTGATTGTAAAATTTCAACTTAGAATAATGTCCAAAATTACATCTCACTGTCATTTCGCTGTTAGCGCAAGCTGAGCCTTTTAATTGCTTATTAAACAATGTGTACCGTTCATGTTGAAATTTAATGTCTAAACAACTAAATATTGCAACACTACAATACATTATTACAGCCATTTTTCGTTACTGCAGGTCTGCTTTAGAAGTGATGTGCTGTGCATACAGCAGCAAACAACTCACTTTCCCTGTCCACCATTTCAAAAGTCTTCTGTTTTATGAAAGTGATCAGGAAGTAATTCAAAATTGTCAGAACTACGGGATTCAACTTAAGGATATAGAACATATTTCATTTTCCAAGGAAAGCTTTGATCATGCTGCTGCGAAGGTACTTATTCTTTTGATCAAATTTGTTTGCTATAGCATGGATTCGAGGATTACGTAAAAATGCTGTTTTTTTTCAGGTTTCACATCAAAAATGTTTTTTCTTAGACAGAATACTGGATGACCTTTCAATTGAAAAATTGTGTTTTGAAAAACATAACCAACTATGTGTATGAATGAAATAACACTATCATTAATTGATGAGGCATTCCCTTTGTAACTTTTCATTTAAAAAAAAATAAAAAACACTGTTTAGGTTATAATATATTTTTGGTTACATTGCTTTCAACCATTGAAAATTAAACAACAATAACTCATGTACATACAATGAAACAAAAAAATATATATTTTGTTATTAATGGTAATATTAAAGTCCTACTTTATTTATTCAAGTATTCTATCCATTACATATTTTAATATACTTTTCTTAATCACTCTGAGATGGCATCCTTCTGATTCCAACACAGCCTTATTCACTGTTGCTTACACATTTATCACCGCAGATTGTGAAATAGTCAAATTGAGGTCAATTCAAGCCCATTGATAAATGCATTTTTATAATACAAACTTTTACTTAAAATTTTGGAAGAAAATTCCTGTGATCCTTTCTAAAAGTTATACATTTATAGAGATGAATTTCAGTACAATACTTAATTCTTTTTTCCAAAAAATATTAAAACCTTCAAAGCTCTAAATAAAAATCTATTTACTGTTCTATTTTTTATGGAAGGGATCAAGGAAACACATTTTTATTATCGCTGTATCACTAAAACTATTCATCATTTTGAAATTACCATAATGTGAATTATTTTATAGAACAACAGGAGTTGTAACATTACATTATTTGTCGGTCAAAAACATTGTACTTTAAAAAAAACAAATGGGGCTATTCTTAGACATTTTAGTCATCGGTTGAGCCCACGCTTTGTCTTGACCTGTCAATCTAAGATGGCCGCAAGTGAACAGCTGATCTGTCTTTATACAAATATTACAAAATTCGATATTATATAGCTCAGTTGGTAGAGTGCTTACATTCTACCCCGTGAGCTCGGGTTCGAATCCCACCGAGGAGGGTGTCAGAAATGATTTCCTATTTCAGTGTTTATTTCCAACCCCATAATAAAAATACCGGCAAGGTTTACTTAGCCTTCACAAGAAATGAGTACCAGCCCCCTCGGGAGCTGGAAAACCCCCACTTCACCTGAAGTGGTTGGCGTAAGGCCGGCCCCCTTACCTGTAAAAATAAATAGGTTCAACTTGCCACATGCGACCCCTTCGGGGATAACGCGGCAAGAAGTTACACTATATGTGTAGCATAGTTGCGTTTGCGTTGCGTTGCGATAAGTAAGAATGACCGTGCTGATGAAACTTCCAGCGCAGGCACCATTAGTTTGTCAAAGCGTGGGCTCAACAGACAACTAATGTCTAAGAATTGCCCCATTAGTATAAAAAAAATTACTTTAACTTGAACCTTGCAAAATTTGTCTAAAATTCCCATGAAGATATGAGTCAAACCTCTTTCCATAAATTATCAAAATATCTTCTACATTAGTTTCACTGTGAAAATCAACTTTTTGCATAAAACTTTAGTTTTGTCATGATTATTTTACATAATTCAACATCATGTCAAAATGACTATCATTATAATTCAATGTTAGTTAGCTTGCCATCAAGATACTGTGTTTTTCAAAATGCAACACAATACATAATAATAAAAACATAATCCTTTACAATTGATAATTGCTTTAAACCTGCTAATATTCTCAATATGTTAACTAGTAATTCAACAATAAATATTATCTAATGACAGGCTCGACTAGTTGAAAACCTTTTTACAATTTCTAATTTAAAAATATTCAACATAAAAATTACATGTTTACAAAAACGCTTTAAGTAAAAGAAGTGCAACAACATTACCTATGAGTTTTACAATCAATTTAATTTCAAGTATGCCTCATTAAACAAATCCAATTCATTGTTGAGATAGTTGGCTTTGTTTTTGAGTTTCTTAGCGGACGTAGCCGCCTTCTCCAACATTTGTGAAGCTGCCTCACACTCGTGCAGCTGCAGGTCCATGTCAGTGCTGGACTCATCCACCAGATGGCACAGCTGAGCAAAAGTTGTAGACAATTCTCTGAAAATAACAATAATCATGTTTCAAATCAAAAAAATCTATTGACAAAATATATTTTTCAAGTTGTTGAATTCCTTACTGTTGCACTTGGTGGCTGCAATTGGCTGATGTAAGATCTACAATCAACCTGAGCTTCCTGGTTGCGTGCTGGACATATTGCTTCTTGAATAATCGCTCCTTAGTTTTGTTAGTCCAAGTCAGACGTTCGTAGGCATACAGTGCACCGTAAATAGCACCAGTGACAACTATCACACGCCATCCAACTGTCTTGAGCATCTAAAAATAATACACAACCTCATTAGATCATATTAACGAGCAGATGTTAGTTGCATTAAGTAGAAGTTAAATGTACTTACAAAGCCAGCTACCAGTAATCCTCCCATGGTGCCCTGCGAAGTGAAAGAGGCCAGGGCTACTTTGGACACCAAGCCCCACTGCTCAGCGGAAAGAGGACCAATCTGAGTTGATGACGATGACTCTCCGTACGGAACCACACTCAAGTCTAAGGACTCTGCAGGTGAATTCAGTGGTCTAGGAACCTATTAAAAATATTTTGAAAACCAATGAGCAATGCTTTTTAATATTTTCAGCTCAAGGATAATTAATAAAAATAACATTGCTTACCATTTGATTTGGTGTGTAGTTCTTAATCGCCAGGCGATGGGCATTTTTTCCTTGGAATCTTTGTATCATTGCAGTCAGTCCCCAACTAAACCTGAACTGAAGGTCTTCCTGGAAATCTGCACACAAGTTCTCACAGTTGAGCCTGTATAGAACCTGGAATGGCTCACGTCGAGCACTCACACAAGCTCCACTAGAAACGCGCCTCTCCTCTGGTAGAAGACTACACAGCCTATCTGTGAATTTAAAATATAAACAAGTTTATTTTTTCACATATGAACAGTACAAAAATTACTTCAAAAATTGTTAGGTACCTGTCATTTCGTGCTGTGCAGATTCAATATTCAAAGCCAACGCTGTTGAAAGACGAGCCTTGAGATTAGATCCCAAACCGTTCTCAACATGACAATGTAATTCTTTTTTATAGACATTGATGACCAACTGTTCTGAATGAAATGGTAGATTGAACTCATCTACTAAGTTTGAAAGTCTTCTTATTTCTTCGTTCAAAGCTTTTGACACCTAAAATAATGTTAAATTAATCATGTATATTATCCCACAAAATTCTCAATCACTAATACGTATTAGTGAATTTTTCAGCTTACCCTTTGTTCTACGTCTTCAACCATGCGATGTATTTTGTCTTTCATCTCTCTTGTTATTTGCATCAGCTGTGTTTCCGTGTGGTTGATCATTTCATGCAGCTTTTTCTTTTGCTCGAGCTTCTCGTTACGCAGCGCTGTTGCACGATCATGCACACTCTCCAATACAGCGCGCACGTCTGTTGTGATGAGGCGGCCACGCTGCGAGTGCTGCTCAAATTTAGTCTTAACGGCAGACTGACTGATGCACTCCTCAAACTTGCGTTCAAAATCTTGGAACTCAAAGTAACGAGATTGAAAACCTTCCACCAACGCGCTTGCTGTAAAAATGAATAAGCTTTCAACACCTCTACATAATAGAACATACTTTTTTGCAATTCAACTGTAACTTTATTTGTTTTTTATTGACTTTTGATTAGAATTAGCAAAGAAAAGATGAGATTCTTCATATACTTACGGTTGGTGAGTGACGGATCTTTCTCTTTTAAGCGAGTCAGGAGAGCTTCTTTGGCAGAAATAAAGAATATCCTCTCATCTGCTTCTTTAGGTGTGCAAACTTTTAGTTCTTTAACTAAGAAATCAGCGCAGCGCGTAGCATGTTGACTTCTCACCTAAAACAAACAAAAATATATTATTTAGTAATTAAAACTCTGTTGTATTTTCACTCTTTATTATTTTTTTAATTTTTGGACACAAATGTTTTCGACTACACAGTAATCATCATCATTACTGTGTAGTCGAAAACGTTTAGTGTCCAAAAATTAATAAAGAGTAAAAATAAAACAGAGTTTTAATAACAAAATAAAAGATTAATTTTCAGTGTTAATGCACCAACCATCCAAAAAATATATATATATTGATCATTGATAGCTACACAAAACCTTCATATTGAATTATTTTTTATGACTTTAACTTTTAAATAAGCCAGCATTCTAATTACAGGTGCATATATTTTTGACTTACTTCATCAAGATATTCGGGTTCTGATGCTGAAGCATCCCATCGGTTATTTAGAATGAATATATTCGGTTTTGAAAGCTTCGAGGACACTTTGTGGAAGAAGTTTTTTTCCTTGAAAAACAAATATTATTATTAAAACAGCGTTATAAATAAAACATAGTTATCGTTACTGGGCCAATACGGTGTGAAGCTGACACAAAGAAGAAGATTAAAACATGAAAAACCAGACACATGTTATGTAAAAAAATGAAGTTCTATGGCTAGGTTTCAATATTGAATAAAGTCATTAAAATTATGGTTTTCAAATGGCACTTACAGTGACCATGAGAGTGGACTCAGCGTTGGCAACTAAAACAAAGACATCAGCATCCAGGCAATGGTTGTCGATCCACTCATCCAAGTTGGGAGTGACATCCACTCCAGGTGAATCCACAAACACAACATCATCCCTGAGCAGACCACACTTCTCCCGCGGCCAAAATATGTGCACCAGCTCACACTCCTGCAGCCTGGAGTCACATAGGGCATGAGCCAGCTGTCCAACAGACTGAAAATCAAAATAGTAACATCATTTTGAATTCAATACACAAAATAATTGTATTTGAATGACAGGAGATAAAAAAATATCATTACTTGGACGTTGTGCTTGTCAACAGAATCTTTTGTCATAAGGTATGCTTCGTTATTGTCTGAACCTTCAACCTGTAGGAAGCAGTTGGTGGTATGTCCGATACCGCTGGGCAAAATCTTTTCATGTAACATAGCATTGATCACAGTACTCTTTCCATTGCTCGTCCTAAAATATAACTACAATTATTACACAAATCAAATTGATTGATTACTTTAATAGAAGACATTATTGAAGATATACATACCTTCCGAAAAACGCCACTTTCATGTGATCCCTACACAGAACATCGCGGATGGCTTTAACTTTAGCAACATAAGATTCCACTTGAACAACTTCTGCATCATCTATAATAGATCTGTCCTCAACATCTAAAAGTGAAAAAAATATGTCTACATTTAAAATAACTGTAAGCTGTAACTCTGTTGCAGTGCAGAGCTACCTTCACTTCTTCCTATCCTTACATACCACTTTCAATTCATTCATAACAATCACTTTTTCTATATACGTTCCCTTCTTTTACATTCACTATGTATATTCCATTCTATTACAATTCCATCTATCTGATCAAGGCACACTTTACTTGGTCTATTATTTATCCTGATTCCTTTCTTTACACTGTATCAATCGCTCATCATCCATATTTTCCGCGTGTTTAAACCATCTCATTGCATTATTTATACTTGGTAACTTTTAAACATTTTTAATCAAACCTTGAAGAAAGTTGGTTGTGTCTTTGGCGTAGTCGTGGATCTCTACAAAGATATCATTGATTTTCTTCTTGGCCCGCACAAAGACCTGCAGGGGAGAGTCGGTGGTGGTGGTGATGGTGCGCGTTGCCCCATTGGAGAACATGCCGAGGCGGTTGTGTTGTCCGTCACCAACAATCATGGACGTGGCGCGGTTCAAGTAGGCCGCCATGCCAGCAGCCCGGAAACCAAATCAGACCTTTAGAAATAGTAAGCCAACTGTGAAATCACTTGTCACATACACACCATGCAGAATGTAACTGAAACAAACAATGCAAATCATACTTACGGAGCAAAGAAAAAAATACAAATGGAGAGCTGTATCTCAGAAAATTGGTTAGGCGTTGTCCAATGTGAAATTTCCAGTTGGAATATACAAGGGTGACTGGATGAACATTCACAGCGCGACTTCAGAGGCGGTGCAGTGGTTGGCCGATGGAGCCAAAAATTTGAAACTTTGACTAAGTGATGCAGCCAATGGCGCATGAAAATAAATTGCCTGTCGCCGTACAAAAAGTAAAATAACGTAAGTAGGTTAGTTAATATTTAAAAATAACAATAATCAATACAGAGAAACATCAAGTTAAATTCTGCGCACATCTTAAATATATTTAAATCAAAGTAAAAATGTGCTTTAAAAATCATAACATGTGTCTCACACAAAAACAACAGAAAATAATATTGAGCCTATATTGCAACCTTTTCTAAGCATCAATTAACACTTAAAATCAATTAAACATTTCTTATTCTGATTTACATGTTTATTTGATACTCGGGAAGGTTTGAAGGGGTGTACAAAAAATCAAGCAAATTAAAAACATGTAGAACTGTGTAAAATGAGCCAAGAATGGGATGTAACCTGTTCATTACTCAGCATTATAGGCTGAAACTTGTTCTGGTGAATCCAGGCAGCGTTACAAAATGTAAGAGGAAATATTAATACAAAGGTTTGCAAATGCAAAATATCCAGAGGGCATAAAAATCAATTTAAGCTAGACTCAAGCTGTTCCTTGTACGAGGATAAGGCTCCATCCTCTCTCCAAATGAGCCTGTCGTAACACTCGTAAAATACTCACCCAAGAGCATTAAAAACATACATCATCTACCTAATGATCAACATCAGAAAAAGTTGTAATTATTCCTTCTGTAGGCAGTTGTTGACAAAGGGATGAAATAACTGCGGTAACTTGACGGCTGTGGCTCGATTTATTTGTAAATCAGCACATGAGAGCATTGGATACTTACTCCAAGCTAAATTAAATTTACTTGCTGTAATATAAACAAGTGGAGCTCCACTAAAAAGGAAAAAGTGTTGCAGACTTTAAAAATATCTGTAAATGTTTTTGCTCGAACTTCGTTACGATGACCATCGTGGTATGTCACTTCACCCAAGGAGGAGACGGATGCCCTCTGTCAAATCTCCGATTCCCTTCGATTTGATGCATTTTTTTTTTTTTTTTTTTTTTTTTTTTTTTTTTTTTTTTTTTTTTTTTTTTATTGTATTTAAACAAGAATACAACAGCATTGAATATAATTTTGTATACATATATAAGATATTTTTTACAATTCATGTCGCCTATTACTGTATTCTACAAATTAATATTTTAAATTACAAATCATGCCAGGTAAATAAATAAAAAGTAAAGAAAAACAAAAAGAAGCAGCATCCAAAACCAAAAAAAAAAGAAATACACAAATCAAAACAGAATAAAAATAAAAATAAAAAATAAATCTCGTCCTCATGATGGGATAAGGAAAGAAAGGTCAGGAGAAAGGAAAGGGAGTAGAAAAACAATGCGCACACCAAACACGTCAATGATGATTAATAAGCAATAAAAACAAAATAGGAATTGAGAATGATTAAAGAAATTAGAAATGAGATTCAAAAATGAAATTCAAATCCTGCTAGATTCAAAATCCTCTTTTTCAATGACTGTGCAGACAGAAAGAAAATGTCCAACTTAGGATCAGTCCTTTGGACACTATTTATTTACATTAGTACGATAACAAAACGATTGTTTATCATAGCATTCCCATAAGGTTAGCATAAACGTCAATGCAAATTATATAATAAAGTTTAAACATACCAAAGGACTATCTGAACGATGCACTTAGCATGTATTGCGACACATAGCTAGGATAAATCATAAGGTCTAGTTGCTTCGGAAAAACAGATAGAAGAAAGTCATAAAGAAAATCTTCGCATTTTGGATAGTGATTCAATGGTTCTGTACTGCGATTGTGGCGATTTAATATTTATAAACTACAATTTAAAATATTTTACAGTGCAGGCAAAAATATGACTTTTGACTTGTTTTTTTAAATAATTTAGTGTGGTTACACCTTATATTTTGCAAACCAAGCACCATAGACTTCGAATATTATTCCTGCTAATATCTCAACGATACATCGGGTACATCCCTATTGGTAAAAATAAACGTCATTTTGACATTTACGATGCCGTAATAAGCTTTTGATTCTAAATTCATTAAAAATATTTATCTCAAAATGGCATTAGCTTTCAAAACTCGTACAATACAACCATGTTTACTGCACTCTACTTTTACAAATTATAAACTAATATGTCGTCAGAAAACCATCACACCGTCGAAACATAACCATGACTTGATCGGCCCACCTGATCCTGTGTCCAATCTAAGAACGTTGAAATTATTTGTTTCTCCTAATGAGACAAAGCTGCAAAAGCGATACCGAGAACTGCGATTGAGTGTTCAAGATTGGAACCAACAATTTTGGCAAGAACACAATATAAACTTTGGCAAGGTATGTGTGTCCTGTGAACAGGATATTATTTTCACACATCATTTTGCTCATAGCAGTTTTTTTTACACAAGATATTATTTATAAAACAACTTAATTTACACTTCTATAGCCTAATGGTTAATGCTTTGGACTTATCATTGGAAGGTAGCGGTTTTGATTTCCGGCAGAGCAACAAAAATACACAAACAGGACATATATATTTTAAATACCTGATGATGGTCCATATATAGACCGAAAGCGTTAGTAAATATATAAAAATAAAATAAACGAGTGAAATAAAACAGAGCTTCAAAAAAATATTACTTTGTTTTTTGAAGTATTAAGTATTTAGAAAGAAAAAAAACATTTTATTATAAAATATTATCTTTGCTGGATTGAAAATTTCGCCTGCCTTTACAAAAGATCACAGCAGCTGGGTCTTGCCTGCGAATTGGTACTTTCCATAGTAACGTCCAAGCTTGCGGAGGGCTCTTGAGGTGTGATAATTAACATAAACAACACTTACAAAGTGATTCATTCTAGTATTTATTATTTAATAAATAAAAAACTTTCATATTATATCCCACCATTTTTTATCACCATATTTATGTACCTATAAAGGATTTTTTGTGTTGTAGGAAAGAGAAGAGTTCATTGCAGCAAATGCACCGCCAGGAAAACATACTCTGAATGCTGATGAGATGAGTGTATTCTACAAAGCCTTCTTAGACAAGAACTGGAAGACACACACTAATTACAATATAGCATGGTATAAAAAGAACTTCCAAATATTTTACCTCTCTGTCCTAGTCAATCTTGAAAAATTACAAAACAAATTCAAATTCTGACATTTACTTTTTAAAACTTACTTCATCAAATATTTTCATTTCATGTCTTTTCTGGGACTACTTTTTGTTTGAATTAGCAACCTACTTGATGCACTCGGCACAAATTTCATAGACCATAAAATTGTGATTTCACATGTCTGGATTGTAAAGGAAAAGGCTAACAAATATTTTATTTTGCAACCAATAACTAGCTAAGGAACCTAATCACATAGGTGTGTGACGCTTGCCGCCTGAGAAAAAAAACTGTTTTAAAAGTTATACCAAATGCATTACTTTTTTATTATCATCACGTAAACACTATTTTACAATAGCTTAATAAATACTGGTTGTTACCACCCAAATCAGCGAAACAAATAAAAAGAATGCAAAATTGTGAGTAGACAGTTTTAAAGAACTGCTTCCATTACATCTATCTGAATCACATAATCTGCAAGACTGTAATTTATTCCCCATGGATTCCACATGTTTCTTATATTCTCTACACACGTCACTCCTGGTTTCATTGTCTTTCACACCTACTGCCGTTCTTAGTGTGAAAAGATGTCCTTCATCGTCCTCTGTAAATAAATATTACCAAATTTAGTTATAATAATATAATCTATAATCTAAGTTGCAAGGATATATTCATTTAAAGCTCTCAGATGTAAGCCCACAAACCAACAAGTGTAGTTCGCGCTTACAAATGCTGAATGTGTACTTACAAATAAAATCCAAACCTCAAATGAACATAAGCCCCACAACTTTTGCCGACCTTCCCTGAAACAGGGGTAACATTGGCAAAGTGAACCATTTTTTACAGTATGGGTGGTCAGCCTCATACCAACCTATAAGTCAAGGAATATGAATAAAAAATTACATTTAAATATAGAAAAGAACAAAACCTTACAAAGAAATCTATACAAAAAAAGTCAGAAATTTCCTATGTTAATTAAAGAATATAACACCCAAGTAAAGAATATAACACCCAAGTGTTTCAAACATAGCTTAGCAACTTTATACAAAATGAAAAGGACAAACTTATGAAAATCATTAGGTAGATTTTTATCAGTTTTAAGTCATGTGAGCCAATGTTGAAACAATGCACCCTAAGGCCTTGGTGTTTCAACTTATGTGGCTTTTAACAGAAAAAAATCTACTGGCACTATTCTCACAACTTTGTCCTTTTCATTTAGAATGAAGTCCGTCAGCTACGTTTGTAACACTCTGATCTTTGTATTGTAAATAAGTTAGCGTACCTATAACTCCTCTGAAGCAGTATAGTTTTAATTTAGTATTTGACACTTTAGCTAGAGGGTGCAGATTGGGAGCTGGAGGATCCAGTAAACCTATTGCTCGCTGAGTTAATTCAAACACTTGTAAATGATATTTGTTTGGTTGTGAACATTCTTTTGTATAATTACAAATAAGACATTCTAGTGAGCTTCTTGAACCTGAAAAATATTTCAATAAAAGTTTTTTTTTCAAACATTGAATGAATGTTTTGCTATTTGTCATCAAAATAAATTGTGAAATCAAGTTGTGTTTAACAATCATATTTGTGATCTCCAGCAAATTGTTCAGTATAATGTAATATAATATAATGTAATCAGAGATTGAGTGTCCTCACAAAATTTATTTTTTTAGAGATATTGAAGTTTTCAGTAAATTTCAATTGTAATTTGTTGGATATCACAAATTTGATGATATATTAAAATAAAAAATTGTTACATCAATAACAGTCAGGTAAGTCTGAATTAATTGACTGACAAAAAAGTGTATATGGAAGGAAGAAATAAAAAAAGGTATGTACCTTGAACCATCACAACATGGAATATAAAAAGATATAAAAATGGATTAATTTCCATTTTAAATGAGTGGTCTCTCCTCTGCTGATTATTTGTATGTTCTGACTACCAATAATACATTTTCTATAAAACAATAAAATCACTTTAACCCTCACATGCCCATTTTTGTAAAAAACTTTAATGGACTCAAGTTTTATAATAGAAGATTAAAGTTCCCAGTGTTATATTTTGCTACTCCGATTATAACATTATAAGGCAATCTTGAATTTAATTATATTCAGCCTTAATCCAGCAAATATGTCATCTCGTATTTGAGACAAACATAATATAGTGTATAGCCAATATGGTAACTTATATAAACAGGCATTTTATTAATTTTATTAATATTCATAAGTATGTTGTTTTTTCTAAAAATAAAATAAATGGAGATACATAAACAAGGTTAAGTTTTTTTCAAATAGGTACATAAAATTTATTTTTTTGACACATTGAAATATGTATTGTAATAATTTTCAAGCTTATCAGGAACATTTGAAGTTTTGAAGTAAATGCTTATCCATTGCCTATTTGTATTGTTATGTAAATATTAGAATAGGTATTAGCTATAACTAGGGACTGGAAAAAAGTGGTGTTATTTTTTGCGAAATTCGCGTTATTTTTTTGGGAAATTCGCGTTGTTTTTGATCAAAAACAGGGAAATTCGCGTTATTTTTTTATGATAAACGGGGAGATTCGATGTAATTTTTATGGTTGATTTGATCGAAATAAAGGTTTATGTAATTGCAAAACTCTAGATTTTACTAATATTTACAATTTATCATATAAACAACAATATGTACCTTCAAAAACAATGAATAAACAACATCTGAATCAATACGAGTTACAACTTACAAAAAACCATTGATTGAAAAAAGTATTAATATTTGAATGACACTCCGAATACCCTGCAATACCCTTTTAAAATATTAAATTTAGTCTCTCTAGATGAGCGTTATCTAATTTTTTCGAGGGATGTTGGCTTTTATGAAAGCCTCAAGTTGTGCTCTTGGCTAATCCAGCAGCAGCTTCACTCCTTGATGTATTTCCTATTTCATTGATGTCACGATTCAAGTCTGTTTGGATGTCCAGGACAGTTCTGCTTATCATTTATTTTTTTAATAAATAGATTTGTGAATAGGAATGCAATTCATCAACCTACTCTGCCTGGCCAGAAACAGGTATTAATATCATTAATGAAAAATTCATTACGAGTATTGTTCATTGTAATTAATTATGCATTTATAATTACCCAATTACATTTGTTGAACCAGGATCAAATTTATGGTCAAATGAACCAGGCGGGGATCGAACCCCGCGTCTAGCGTTCTAGCGTGTTTCAACGTTGAAAGATCAGCCCACTTGGCCCCCTCGGCTATAACACCGACCATTTTTTCTGTGCTTTGCACCTTGCAAAGAGTTTTCACAGGAATCTTTTCTTTCCCACAAAATAGTTGCGTTGCAGAAGCGACACAAATAACAACTTTTTCGCTCAATTTCTACCAAAAGTACGAAATTTCGCGATATTTGCATAAAACCTTAAATTTCGCGTTATTCGCGTAAAAACATCAAAATTCGCGAATAAATTCGTTTTATCGCGATCGCGAAATTTTCCAGTCCCTAGCTATAACTATGCAATAAATTTTTTTAATTTTTTTTTTTTTTTTTATTGAAATAATATAACAAGTTACATTTCCCAGGAGTTACATAAACTCATTTGGGACTTGGTACTTATACTCTTACACAATACTTAAAACTAGCCATACAATATAATTAAAAAAATATTAATAAAATAACAATTACTGAAGCAAACAAAGACAGAAGAGAATTAGCGTCTCATACCCAAAATAAAACAAAATCATCCCACTGGTACAGCATCATTGTAAAAGGACTCTAAGAAATAAGACTTTATTGCATCATTTTGTTGTTTATTTTTCATATCCCTCTTTATTTTTATCGGAAGTCCATTGTATAGGGACTGTGCAACATTTGAAAAAGACCTCCTTCCAAACTTTGTCAAAATTGTCAAAATAAGAATCCTCATAAATATGTGTGGGTAGGAATCATTGAATAAAATACTTGAAGCATCTAGAAATAATGATTACTACGTACCTACTTGAATCTGGAACTGTCTAGCGAATATAGTTCTAGATTGTACTGTTTTGAAGAGTATAAAAAGGGTGCAAGTTGCTTGCAGAGCCAGTATCCTACGAGCTTTACAACTACATTCGCGTCAACGACGTTAGCCATGTTGAAAGCACCGGTTCCCATAGATCACCGAAGTTAAGCAACATTGGGCGTGGTCAGTGCTTGGATGGGTAACCGCTCAGGTACTCCGCGTGTCGTTGGCATCTTGGACCGGTCCGTAGTGGCAACACTTCGGACTCGTAAATCAAAGGTTGTGGATTCGGATCCCGGCGGAGCACAAAAATATACCATTTATATTTCGAATGTGCTCTTCGCTGGGTTGAAAAATTCATAAACCTTTACCAATGACCGGTCACCAAAGGTCCATCCAGCCTTACAGCAACTGGGTCTTGCTTGAGTATTGGCGCTTTGTAGCGACGACCAAGCTCGTACACCTCTGCGGCACTACAACAAGTGTCATAGACCCCTAGAGTCTTTAGAATCTAGGGAGTCTCCCGCACAGGATTTTCTTAAAAAAAAAAAAAAACATTGAACCAACTTAACCAGTGAACAGAAACCAAGTGTAATGGAATAGTCGAGACTATCTTTGTGAAAATAAATTATTAAAAGTCTAAAATAAACAACTGTATAAGACCAGTTTTTTAATTGAAAGACTTTTGAACCCTAAAATCGTAACAGTATGATTATTATTAAATTATTACAGGTAGCATTGAATGAAATCTTTTTTTCTTCATCCTAGTCTTAATTGCTGAGGGGTGTGACCCTTGTGGAACCAATAACTCTTTTCTAGTTCTCTCTTGACTGTGCTGCCTGCTGCTGTCTTTACTTGATTGGTCCATCGTGTAGAGGGGTCTTCTTCTTCCCCTCTAAGTTACCAATCACAACCAGTCGTTTGAGACTATCCTCATTGTCACAGACAATGTGCCTGAAAAACTAAAGTTCAGTTCTTTTTTATCATGAAGTTCAGTTCATCAAATAAAATATATATCTATCTATAATCTAAGTTGCAAAGATATGTTATGTGGGAACATTATTTTATTGAAAGAAATATTTACAAAGTTTTGCAATTATAATATTTCGGTTTGTTATTTCAAATTTTGGCGCCACAGTCTGTTCCCGTAGACTGTAGGCGGGCGTGTTTTTGCTTGTGAGTGCTCGTTGCGCCTGCTGAGGGATCCTCCAGAGATCCTTGTGGCCTGGTGCAGTAGCAGGATCCGTTGAGGCGAGGTGGACGATGTTGGAGAAGGGCTGGCCAGAACATCGATAACTTTTGAGTAAAGTGTGGTCCTAAAAAGGACCTTTGGTGTCGGGTAGATTATTATCCAGCGAAGGAGATGGCTGTCTCGGCGTCTGCTGGTGTTGCGAAGATCTTCCAAGGAGTGAAGTCTCTCGTCATTGGAGAGTAGTCCAGTCTGCTGCAGTCTTCTTCTTTCCCAGGGTCCAGCTGTGTCTTCTCGTCGAGTGCTGAAATTGTACTGCCTTCCCAGCTGACAGCGGCCCATCTTTATACTACAGTTAATATGTCCGCTGCTGGCTCTTAGCTAGTGTCGGCCAATGGGAGATTGCCGTAGATTCCTTTGTTCCGTGCCGTCTATTGTTTTAGCCACGTAGTGACAAGTGGCGTTCTGTTGTAGGCGACTGGGGGAAACGCAGTGGTGCTACATTGTATGTTCTATGTCTTGTTGAAGACAGACTGCACCATAGTTACATTTAAGATTCATATTAAATGAATTCCCTTTAGCAGAAACTTATAAGTTTGCGCTTACACATGCCGCACGTGGACTTACAACATAAAAACCTAATCTCAAATTTTTCAGGGTTTGGTGGTTTACACAGTGAAAGTCCATTGTATAATTAATTAAATAAACACGCTGTTTCAATTCACTTTTATTATTTTAACTCTGTCAAACGTTTTCGCCTGAAATCCTAAGGATGCCTTTTTAGGCGAAAACGTTTGACAGAGCTAAAATAATAAAAGTGAATTGAAACAGTGTGTTTATTTTATTAATTACCAATCTCAAATGAACACAAGTCCTGCAACTCTTGATGATATTCCCTGAAACAGAAGTGACATTGGCAAAGTGAACTGTGTTTTACAGTATGGGTGGTCAGCCTCATGCCAACCTATAAGTCAAAGAACTAATTAAAATATTTAATGAATAACATTAAGCAAAGTACATAATATGTACCTACTACAGAGGAAGGTGAAAGGAAAGAGTAAGGGACAACCGAGAAAAGTATGGAGTGATTACAGAGTGAGAGTAAAAGAAGAAAATGCATGAAAAATGTGATGGAAGAAATGGAGGCAGCTCTGCAGAGGCTCTGGCCACCCCTTGCGGAATGGCAACAGAGTTACAGTTACCGTATAGCCTTACAGCAAGTTGTCGAGTAGATTGAAATTGTAAATAAAAATGCAATGCAAATTTGGCCACTCAAAAAACGATTTCATAAAATAATAAAATAAAAGTTATTGGTAGGTAAAAGATTATTTAGTGAAAATCATGAAAATTTACTCTTGGTGTTGGCGCTGTTGGCACGACTGTCATTAACGTCAAAAATTATGCTGTCAAAATGAACTTGCAAAATTATTTTGTACGATCTTAACGAGTTTTCAAAGCTTTCGTGTTATTATTCCATTCTTTTCGGCTAAAAAAAAATATTTTCTATCCCTTAATGTGTCTCACATAATAACTGATTTGCCGCCATGCACAATCCAGACAATACAATTAATTTTAATCGAGATTAGTATAAACACTTTTCCTGTATTTTCGCTTATCAAGGTCAATGTTTCGGGTAAATAATGTGCAAATCTGTTTATTGGGTATCTTAGATGTTCTGAAGAGTGATTTGTATCCGTAGAAAAGTACATGTGCAAGGATGCCTTGCGAGAATTGCGCTGTGCAGTTCACGGTGTTTAAGCGGAAGCGCGCTTGCTGCGAGTGCGACAGATACTTCTGCAGCAGCTGCCTGGGGCGCGGGGTGGGGCTGTGCGGGGGCTGCAGGGTGCTCTCCAAGCGCCCCCTGGTGAGGCACGCCCTGGACGACCTGAGGATACGGGATCTGCAGTGGTTTCTTCAGCGACAAAATATTTCAACTAGAGGTTGTGTCGGTGAGTTACGATCATCATCTCTGGTCTGGTATGTCCAAGAAGTTGAGTGACCAACTTGATTCTGTGCAAAGGAGGGCAGTGAGGTTGATCAATGCTCCTTCTCTGACATCCAATCTGCAGCCGCTCCGGCATAGAAGAAAGTTGAAATCCTCAGTCTTTTTTATCGATATTACCACAGAGCTTGTTCTAATGAGCTCCATTCATTAATCCCTCTCCCTCGCATTTCAGAAAGGAAAACTCGTAGTCAATCTCAAAGCTATGAGAACTCGGGGTTTTCATGACTCAGTCCTTTGCTAAACTGCTCGTTTATGGAATGATCTACCAGTATCAGTGCTCCCTTCCCAATTTAATCCGGATTTATTCAAAACCAACATCAATCACCACTTCCTTGCAACGCCTCACGGCAGAAGCAACAACACAAGCAACACCTCTGCGGCACCCTTCCAGGGTGACAGACCCCCAAGACTTTCAGGAATTGGGGAGCCTCCTGCACAGGATTCCTTAAAAAAAAAATCATCATCAATAGAGACAGGGCAATCAAGGTGGCCGCTCTAATGACTTGGAATGCTATTCCCGCCTCACTGAGGGAACTGGATTTGGAGAGACTTCAAAAGACGTCTCAAGAGTCACCTCTTCGTCCAATCATATAGACAACAGTGGCGTGCCTACGGTTTCTGCTATACGCATGCTGGATAATTAAAGTTGCACGAAATCACAAATAATAAATCTTACCCCTTTGTTTCTTTTCTCAGTGTTTCTTAATCTCTTCAGACTTAGATTTTGGATTAATTAATAAATCTTTACATACTTAAGATCCTTACTGAGTACAACTATATTTTCACAGGAATTCATTGTTTATTATAAAAACCGGATTCTCGATCGCAAACAAGGAATAAGTTATTTATTATGATATTTGAACCTGACGCGACAGTGTTTTCAAAACACAATACATAAGTCATTCATAAATCTGTCAACAGCTTCAGTATGGAATCGTAAAATTTAATCGACGAAAAGCTTAGCCTATCCGAATATTATTATCATGCGCACTCCAAGCCACAGCTTCAAGCAATATCTGTGAATGTGTGTTTTCATTTAGAATTAAAAGAGCTTAAGCGACTATATTCATACAAACTTACAGAGGTCAAGCTTTTTCATACGTTAAACAAAGACAGGCATACAATTCTCAATCACGTTTGAAGAACAGAGTTTCGTTCGGCAATGACTAATATTAATATCCCACTTTACCTCACAGATGGCAGTAGCAGGAATATTGATGTATATCTTAAATATACTCAAAAATATTCATTATTTTCATTTCTGAGCGTACGCATGCTTAGCTTTTTAGCTTGTAAGGTAGTCACGCCACTGATAGACAAGCGCCTTTGCAATGACACACTGTCATAAAAGGCGCTAAGTATATGAATTTTGTACTTCATTCATTAATGTCACTACAAACCAAGGTGGGTCTTGACCACCTTGATGAAACGCAGCCTTCACTGCCTGTCAACCCCTTTCTCATTTAGTACCAAACTCCTACGACACAGCAGTCTGCCGCTACTCTGTCTAGCCACCTTAATCTTCTCGTTTTCCTGCTCCTCTTTGGGTCCGTCATCACAACCATCTTATGCAGGCTCCGATGGTTCTTTCAATTATGACCCAGCCTCACACATTTCTCTAAATTATTGGCTAGACCCATCAACCAACATAAAATAAACTCTTTACTGTGTGAATACACAAACCCAAAAAAGTTTATAAAAGAAACATATGGTGGATGACAGTTTCTTTTTATAATAATGCACATGCCTTGGAACACAAGTACATAGACAATGAAAACAGAGATACAAAACAGCAGTGTCATACATCTAAATAGAGATATAAGATAGCAACAATTTTTATTTGACAGTTCTCATATACTTTGCCTGAGGCATAGTCGTTTTGGCAAACTTAATGGTTCTGAAGCCCCATCTATTTCTTTTTCTTTGATCGATGACCAGACAACGTGAGTATTTTGGATAAATCTCATTATTTATAATATTAAAAAAAGTACAATACAGAAACTATGGATGAGATGGTCAAGAAGGGCTATGCTGAGTGTTCTTTCCGAGGCTCTCCATGGTACTCCAAGAGCAGGCCGCAGCAAGCTGAAAGATAAACCTACAAAATATTTTTCATCGATTCAAGTTTGATTCGATAGCTTAGTTGGTAGAACACTTTTAAATCTTACTCGGCTAGGAGGCTAGGATTTAATCCCCACCGAGGGTGTTGGAAATGTTTCTGGTTTCATTGTTTATTTCTAATCTAATCTAATCTAAGCTGCAAAGATATATATCATTTAAGATTTATATTAAATGCATTCCCACAAGCAGATATGTATAATTTCGCGCTAACACATGCCGCATGTGGACCTACAATATAAAAACCCAATCTCAAATGAACATAAGCCTTGCAACTCTTGCCGTCCTTCCCTGAAACAGGGGTGACATTGGCAAAGTGAACCAATTTTTTTTTTTACAGTATGGGTGGTCAGCCGCATAACAACCTATAAGTCAAGGAACATACATGACAAATTACAATTTTTTTTACAATTTATTTCAAACCAAAAAATCGGTAAGGCTTACTCCACCTACACAAAATATGAGAACCTGCCCTCCCTGGTAGCTGGAAAACTCTCACTTCAATTGAAGTGATTAGTGTAAGACTGGCATTCTTACCTGTGAATTAAATAGGTTTCACTCGCCAAATATGACTCCTTCGGTGACAATGTAGTAAATAGTGTAAGGTTAACATGTTGACATAATATGTGTTATTTTGTTAACCTGGAGTAAAAATAGTTTGAAGTTTTGCATCATTCAAAATGATATGCTAAATTTCAAATGAGCAATCAGATTGCTTTTATCTTAATTGTATTTATGTTTTGTGACGTTACTGGTATGATTTTGTTACTGATAAAAAATAATTATAATTTGCTGTATTTCCCAATATTTACGTTAATTATGTCATTTTTATTCCTTAGTGCTTAAAATTGATGTGTTTTAATTTCCACAGCCTTATTGTTTGCATTAAATATGTTCTGATCATTTTTAATTTCAGAAAAGGACGACTTAGTAAATTTAGTAGTGCAGCATGTGAACAGTGAGAACTTCATACACAGACCACCGCCACGAATTTCCCAAAACGAGTTCGCCAGCACAATTGCAAGCCTCAGAGGTTTCACATCAAACATCAACAGTATGCTCAGTTCTGCCTTTGATATTGGTTCAAATAATGGATCAAGATCTCAAGCAAGAGCTCGACCAGCCAATCAAGGTACATCAGCATACAAATTTACTATTTTCATTACTTATTGGTCTTAAAATGCACCCATCCCTCCCTCTACATTGGCACCACAGCCTAAATTGAACTATGGGGCTCTTGAGGTGTGATTTGCACAAAAACAGCACTCACCAAATAAATCATCCTTATATTATTATTATTATTATGGTGTCGTAAATACTTCACCTCCAACTCCTATCCATTTCAGCCATCCTCCAACTTGTCATCTATGGCATCTCTTCTCATCCCGTCCGCTCTTTGTACCCTGAATGACTTCTCAATGTCCATCGTATAATTCAGAAGCTTGCTTTATTTTTAAAGCATCTATTTGTTGTAAACACAACTTATTCTATATTTTGTATTGTTTGTGTATTAACACTGTGAAAATTCATTTTGTTTCAATTTATAATTTTTGGATGAAATTTTTCAAGCAAAACACTGTTTATTTTCACTATAGACTTTATTTAAAAGATTAAAATCTTTAAAACAAAATTACGAACGTTTTCGACCTAGAAGGTCATCATCAGGTATGATTTGATTTGAATCAAATCATACCTGATGATGATTTGATTTGAATCAAATCATACCTGATGATGACCTTCTAGGTCGAAAACGTTCGTAATTTTGTTTTAAAGATTTTAATCTTTTAAATAAAGTCTATAGTGAAAATAAACAGTGTTTTGCTTGAAAAATTTCATCCAAAAATTATAAATTGAAACAACTTATTCTTATACTTATCTTGATAAAAACGTTGAAATAACTCCAGGAGTAGAATTCTCAATGTGGTGATTATCTAAGCTGTGTTCCTTGAATGTTACCCATATCTCCAGTAATTTATTAATTTTATTTTTATTGTCATTGTTTCACAGGTTATTCATACACTAGTCATGCGAGTGCAACAAGCAGTGGGCAAGGTCAAAATACCCGCACTAACCAGCCCCCTCCCCAAACCTCCTCACCTCCAGGAGGTGCCAGTCCCACAGCTCCCACCGCCACCTCTCCTGCTCCTAGACCAGAAACAAATGCTTCATTTTCTCCACCGCAGTGCATTGTCACGGATACATCCACAGAAGGTAATTCTTCTGCCCCCGCAAGAGCTACGAGAGAATCAGACAGCCTCTCCGAAGCCGAAAGCCCAATAGAACCTATAAATACTACTGACTGTATAGAAGTGGAAGATATAGACGACTCCGCAGAATGGGAAATTATTAGAAATTCTCTACCTGAAGGCAAGCCACTTTATTTGCTATTATTATTGTACTACTCCTTGACTGATAGGTTGGTATGCGGCTGACCACCCATACTGTAAAAAATGGTTCACTTTGCCAATGTCACCCCTGCGTCAGGGAAGGTCGGCAAGAGTTGCAGGGTTTATGTTCATTTGAGATTGGGTTTTTTATATTGTAGGTCCACATGCGGCATGTGTAAGCGCGAAATTATGCATGTCTGCTTGTGGGAATGCATTTAATATGAATCTTAAATGATACATATCTTTGCAGCTTAGATTTAGATTTAGATTGTAATATCACGCTCATCCCTCTATAATTATGTTAGCAGGATTAAAATCAAAACTCACTTTTTACATTTGCATGGAGTAGAAAAAAATATCCAAAAAAACAGCAGAGGTGTATCCAACTACAGACTATACTCACACACAGTTTTTAATATAATATAAAGTTTTGGGTACATTGAAGCTAGCTTATAGTTATAAAAACCATTTAGATTTAGTTGTCATGTGAAATATATTTTTATGACAGATAACATTATTTATTGTATTATTTTAGATTCCAGTACATTATTACTAGAAGATCCTAATCCTTTAAGCTCTCCCATCCGAGCATCTTCAGATTTGGATCTGCCGTCTCGAACAAGCGATAATTCCTCAGGAGATACATCTAGTCTTAAAGATAGTAATATACTGAAGCCCAATAGCCCAACAACGAGAATCAAGCTAGACGATCTAAAAGATCTGTCGCAAGTAGAAGGACTCAATGTAAAACAGCTCAAAGAGCTACTAGTTCTCAACCGAGTGGACTTCAAAGGATGCTGTGAGAGGAAAGAACTTTTGGAACGAGCTCAGCGCCTTTGGAAAGAGAATACCAAGTCAAGAGAAGGTACTTGTTGTTTTTCTTTTTTTTAAGGATCATATTTTATAAACATAATGTTGTTATCATTTTAACTCTCCTTCCCCCTTGTAAAATATTTCCAGGAGCTGATTTCACTGAACAAATTTTCAATATATTTCTCATTTCATGTCAACACTGAACCCCCCTTCCATTTTCAATTGCTTGCTAATGTCCCCCTTGAAAAAAAAGTAAATAGTCATAATATTATAAAATGAATCATTTCCTTTTGACTTCTGTTTGCATAATATCACATGATTTTTCCTCATTATGTTTCAGATATTGAACAAGCGTCAACGGATGCGTTATGCAAGATCTGCATGGATGCGCCCATAGAATGCGTCATGCTGGAGTGTGGCCATATAGCCACTTGTATTGCATGCGGGAAGCGCTTGAATGAATGCCCCATTTGTCGCCAATACGTTATTAGAGTTGTAAGATTTTTCCGATCGTGATATTTCAATAGTTATTCTTTATAATTAATTACTCTAAACTGTTATGTTTGAAATGATTGTGCATATTTATAATTGAACTTTAATTTTAAGATATTTTTTTAATTGATTAATTTATTAAGTCATAGAATCGCTAGATGATTTAGTTACAAATTTATTGATCTTTTTATGATGAAAATAGCAATGGCCCAATATTGTTGAATAAATTTGGAAGAATTGGATAAATCCCTATAAATGGTGGTCTTTTGTATCAAACAATTTCATTGCAAAACTGCAGTAAAATATCTAAATAACGGGCATTCGATAAAATGTTAACTCGTTAATAAAAATTTCCTTTGCAATGCAAAAAAAATGTAAAATGCTCATTAATATTATATCATGTACAAGTGAAACCTTTCATGAATAGTTGAAAGTTACTGCATTCTTTTCACAAAATTTCATTTTAAACTCTCTTGTACTTTATATCAAAAAACTTCTCATCTCTTAGGCACTGTAACATAATGGAAAAACAGAAAAAATAATGAGTACAAATGCTGTTATTCATTTTTCATGAGAAATGTTATATCTATCTATAATCTAAGTTGCAAAGATTTATTGACATTTAAGGCATGCCCACATGCAAGCACAAGTTTGTTCACACATGCTGCATGTGTACATGCAAAATAAACCAAACCTCACATGGACATAAACTTTGGAACTCCTGCCTCCGTTCCTCGAACGGGGTGCCATTGGCAAAAGTGAACCAAATTTTTACAGCATTGGGGGTCAGCCTCATACCAACCATATCACTTTTCATTTAATATAGCAATTTTTCCATTCCTAATTTAGTATTTTTCTATTCAATTAAGTGTTGTTAGATCAAAAGAACTGCTTTCAATTGTATTAAATTTAGTTCAATGTCTGTAAACTTTCTTTCTATATTGGCACTCTTTATAAGAGTAATCTTAAGAATAAAATCAATACAACAAAACAAGATTGGTTTCACTGGCACATAATACAAGTGGACCTGGAACTAGATTACAGTATTGAGGCATAGTATAACCAAACCTGTCAAACACAGCAGAAGACTTAATAATATCATGTGAACTCCTATGTGCTCTTCTTTCTCTGTCTTGTGTTTCGACATACAATAATTAATTACACATGTCACACAAATAACAAACATTAGGATGATCATATTTATAATTTTAAGGATCAATTACAATAAAATACTGCTTTATTTTCACTTATATAATTTATTTTAAAAAAATTACTAACGTTAGTAAAAAGACTCGGGTGTAGTCGTCAGGCACATACAACCTGTAACCCTCCAACAGGGTGGGACTGTCAATTAAGCCGTTGATGATATTTGGATAGCGCTGCTTTGTGTGAATCACACCTCAAGAGCCCTCTACAAGCTTGTTTGTTGCTATAGAAAGCGCCAAGTGTACAAATAAGGCCTGGTTTCTAGGATGTCTTAAAATTATGTAAATGTCTTACAATAATGCCTTTTTTTGTTTAAAAAATTAAAGATTTACTGATCATAAAATTAAACACTGTACCCGCAGAGATGACGTTTGGTAATGCCAACATCGCAAAGAAATTTTCTAGCTTCTTTCACACTTGTCTGTTTACAGTGAAGTTACAATGGGGGCATCTTTGTTCTCTTTCTAACTAAAGACAATTTGTTTTTAGGTAGGTTGAAACAGATTTAGCATCTGTTTGCGGGAAAATAGTTTTGGATCCACTTATATTACATGTCGATGATTGAATATTTAAACTTTTAAGAGTTTGTGTATTCACATAGAGAAAATTCATTTTTATGAGGAATTATAAAAGTTTAAAAAAACACAGTTTTATTGTCACAAAATGTGACGTAAGAAAGTCGAAAGTACTCGAGGTGAAATAAATACCTACTCAATTTG
Organism: Agapetus fuscipes; assembly: GCA_951799405.1. Lineage (NCBI taxonomy): Eukaryota > Metazoa > Arthropoda > Insecta > Trichoptera > Glossosomatidae > Agapetus > Agapetus fuscipes. The sequence goes on from OX637350.1 coordinate 7,262,285, forward strand.
TGAAAATAAAACTCTGTGTTTTTATTTAGTTTTATAATTCCTCATGATTGACTGTTTATGGATTTTATTGTCAGTGTTGGTTACTATGCCTTCACAATCTTTAGTATTACAAGAATCACAATTATTGAATGCAGCACCATCAGGCAAGCGAATATCTATACTCAGAGTATTAAACATTGCTTGAATACTTAACCATTGCGTATATAGAAAAAAATAATGAAAACTAAAGTACTCACTAGAGGTGATGTTAATAATAATAATAATATTAGGATGATTTATTTGGTGAGTGCTGTTTTTGTGTGTATCACACCTCAAGAGCCCTCTGCAAGCTTGGTCGTCGCTGGGGAAAGCGCCAATTCTCAAGCAAGACCCAGTTGTTGTAAGGTTGGATGGACCTTTCAGTGACCGGTCTTTGGTAAAGGTTTATGAATTTTTCAACTCAGCGAAGAGCACATTCGAAGTATAAATGGTATATTTTTGTGCTCCGCCGGGATCCGAATCCACAACCTTCCATTTACGAGTCCGAAGTGTTGCCACTGGACTACGGACCGGTCCAAGATGCCAACGACACGCGATGTACCTGAGCGGTAAACCCATCCAAGTTCTATCCGCGCCCAATGTTGCTTAACTTCGGTGATCTATGGGAACCGGTGCTTTCAACATGGTCACGTCGTTGTTGTATCTGTAATACATTTTTGTGTTAATACATGATGGTGAGAATTTACACAATGTTTTATATTAGGGGCACTGATCCTCAACTAAAATCAATGAACTCCGCACAAATTCAAAAAAGGATTTTGTTGTCGGCTGGCAAAAATTATACATCTATGTGACAAGGGTTCTTAGCAACCAGTAAGAAAGTATTTGTTTACCTTTTTCCTAGCAACACGGCCATGTGATGTTACAATTTTCTTTTATATGGAATTTGTGCTGAGTCTATTGTATCCAGTTTTTGTGTGTTGGTTTTTCCACGTCCATTAATACATGTACTTTTATTTTATCGATGGTATTTTATGAGAGAAAAAACTTGTAATAACTATAGAATACGTAGCTACAACATGGGTACTAAGAAATTCCTTGTAATTTTCAATTAGAGCAGTAGAAATGGGAAATTGAAGACATAACAATGTGACCATATTGCCGGAAGTCCTTGCTTATGAAAAAGTACACACTAGCCAATGGTGCTTGAAAAATGTAGAAGTGTAGAAAAAATATTAAAACATAGTAATATGTTAATGTTCATAAAAACATGATTGTTCATGAAAATGTGTTAGTATAAGTAAATATTGTGTACTCAAAATAATGTTAATGAGTTTTTTTTTCATTTATTATTACCTAATTATCCCAGGCTCATTTGTACATTTAACACAAATCACATAATTGTCCTCATTTGTGAGGGTGCAAACTTAATTATTTAATGAAAGTAATGTCTAACAAAAGCATATTTCAAATTGATTACACTTAAGATTAAGCTTCACGAGAAGGAGTGAAAGTTTTCGCAGGTTCGGTATATTTTGTGATAAATTATTATGAATTTGCTTAAACATTTAAGTACCTATGTAAGTGAAGTTAAACACTTTTAAATAGTTAGGCTCATATATGTATGACTTTTCTTTTATTTTTTTAAAAAGGTGCATTGCTATTATAATATGTAGCTTTTTATTTTACTATGTGAAATGAATATTTCTCTAGTCAAAGCTTGGTACACTCCATGTGAAGCTTAAACTAGGGATGGGCAAATGGGAAAAAAATATTGATATATATCGAACCGATATTTTTAAACACTATCGAAATATATCGAGGAAAAAATATCGAAATTTCGATATATCGATGGAAAAAAATATCGAAATTTTCAAAGAAAAAATATCGTTCGCTGACGGGTAAGGTCTCAAATTTTCGCAATTTTTGGCCAAAAAGTCTGTCGACGGGGGGAGGGATACTTGCGATTTGCTACGTAAAAATGTTGGCTTCCAAACACAGCCACCTATAAAGTGTTTGGAGCAAAGTCACATTTGAAAAAAAATATCGTTTTTGATACGATTTTGATACTTGAAAAAAAATTTCGAGATATCGATTAATCGATATTTCTAATATTGAGAAAAATATCGATATTTTTCAAAAAAAATATCGGTACTTTTGATATATTGATATATTTCGCGCATCCCTAGCTTAAACTCTTATCATAAACGTTAAATGATATAGTTTTTCTCGGGTGAGACCATGTTCTACTCGCAGTAATTTTATCTGCAGACGTTTCATTCCCTCGAGCGGGGAACATTATCAAGGCTCCTAGCGACGGGGACCTTTATCCTCCGTTTACTTTTGGCAACTGGCTGGCTGCTGATGCTCTTCTCATCGCTGTCATCATGTATCTTTGTTGTGATTGGTGGGGTGGATGCGTTGGGGGGTGGCTGCGCATGCGCAGGGGTACACACAGACGTGTGTACAGGCGTGTGTGCAGGGGGTTGCGCAGGCTCCGGCGTGTGTGTAAGCTCGAGCATCAGCAACCAGCCAGTTGCCAAAAGTAAACGGAGGATAAAGGTCCCCCGTCGCTAGGAGCCTTGATAATGTTCCCGCTCGAGGGAAACGTCGGCAGATAAAATTTCTGCGAGTAGAACATGGTCTAACCCGAGAAAAACTATATCATTAAACACGGACCATGAAAGTGAAAGTTTAAAACTTTATTTATATAAATGTTAAACTTACAAGCTTTCAAATTTATGATAAATTTCACTGTTGTATTCTTACTTGTTGTTAATTTTAGAATTTTGAAATAACCCATGCTCGGTTTGTTGTCCAAAACAAACAGGAACAAGTGTAAATTGTAATTCATATGAATCAAATGCTTCAATGTTCTGTTCATCCATTGTAACATATTTACTACTGTACCTACTGTATAAAAACTTTAAAAATACAATATGCCATTGACAGAATATATATTTTTTGTGTTGATGATAAATGATAGATGGTTGACAATAGTAGGTCTGTAAATATTCCATTAAATTGAAATAAAATTATTTATCTCTGAATAATGAACTTATTATTAGTATAATAAAGCATTACTATGATTTAAGCTACATGGGTGATATTTTTTTCCTTCCGGGCTTACCTACTGCTGGTTGTGAAAACCTGAGAAGAAATAGTTTGCATCAGGACCAAAGATACATGTTATAAAAGTTGGATCCCTGTTTTATGCCATTATCTATAAGAATATGATTTTTAAATCTTTACAGAGGGAAAAAGAAAGCTACAAAAGAAGTTTACAAAACACCACTTTTTATTTTTACTCATATTTTTTAATATGTACTCTTCAATAATAAATAAAACTTAATTTCAAAGAATTACTCAAATAATAAAAAGTATATAACACAACCTACATGGCTTTTTTCGCAACCCGTCATTTAGGCTAACAAACACTAGGCCCGGTAGTTTCATTGTTAGCATTTTCTTTTCAAAATCTTTTTCTTAATCAAAATTATATTCTGGCATCTAAATACAAATATTTCATACAAAATACTTAAGTTGCTGTTAGACTCTTATTTTGAATCAATTTGGAATCAGAACGATGATTTAAAAAATCAGATCTGAATTTACCAAATTTATGTATGACATGGGTCATTCAAAGGTGAATCATTCCATCACTAGAATGCAGCAAAAAGAGTGTGCCCGAACTGTATCCAGAATGCCAAATACATATTTTCTGATAAGTGTTGACACCTGAAAACAATATTTTTGCACAGTAAAGGACGTGCTTCGCACCAGAGGAAGTTCAATTTGTTGGCTAATATTGTATTAAAAATAGCCGATGCTTGTTTTCAGACATTATTTTTTTATATTTAGTTATTGTTTACGTTATCCATTCAATGCACATGCAATCTTTAATCTCTTCCAATTTCATGTGTCACAATTGGAGCATCTACTCGAGTTATAGTCTGCGCAGTGTTGAAGTAGCCGACATATTTGGCGTCTGCAGGCGTTGTGTCTATGTGGTAGTGACCACCTTCCCCGTGATGGCTAAACGTATGGAAGTGCTGTATCCTCAAATCCAGCCCCTGAAATTAACATACAAGACAAACTTTACAACTTCTATGGATCTACATTGTCAGTAAAACATTAAACTTTTTCTGAAACTTACAGGATCTTTAGATACCAGAGTCCCGACATTTATCAATGGAGCAGTCATTTCGAAGAAGTTCAGCCAGTCTTCTACATCTTGGTTAGAATTCAGGGGAGTTTTTGAAAAATCGGGCATAATGTGTTGTTTTGCTTTGCCCTTCTCCAACAAGAAAGTTCCACCTAATCCTTTAAGCATGCAAGTAATGCACAAGTATTAAACTCTTATCTCCTTTACTTGATGGAATACATGATAATGAGCATATTGAAAAAATTACACTGTATTCTATTGAATTTTCTTACCAACTGCCTTATCTTTGTAATGTTTTTCAAGGGTCATTCTAATTGAAGAAATGTAATCCAGATTTCCAGTTCTGTTTTCACATATTATACGCAATACCTATAAGAACATAAGCCCATTTAATATTTTATCCAACAAAATCGTTCAAATCATAAAAAACTCAATAATTATACTGTTAAATTGTACTTAAAGAAATCCATAGTATTGTTTTAAGATATATATAACTGATTGCATAGCTGTAGGAGAAAAATAAAAATATGTTGATACATGGGGACTAAAATAGGTAATAAAATAGCAACAGTCATCAATGATGAGGCAACATCTGATGTTTTAAAATGAATAAGTGCTTTGATTGATGTAGAATTTATTTTTATTACCTTGTCCCTCTTCCCTTCAGAAATAAAGACATTTGCCAACAAGGCACACCGAGTTTCCTCTTTAGGCAAGATTTGTAATTTGCAGGCCGCTTCACCTTTTGCAGCTCCAATAGGAGAGACACTTGCGATTCTAGATTGTTGATTAACTTGACCATTCTTTACACCAAGGTTTATTATACCCTGAAAATATTAAGACATTCATATATTTGTACAAATCAGTGTATACTTTATGACATAGATAGTAACTCCTTTTTGATATGTTTTAGAATTCCACTCCACAAGATTGTTTCAGAGCGTTCTTTAGGTCTTTTATTTATGACAACTTCTAAAACAAAACTTTTAACTTGGAACAGGCTTTTTCATTTTGAATTGATTCTTTTGGATTTTTTTACTGTTTTCAATAAAAAAAATAGCATACATACCAAAGTTACTGTTTCTTTCTAAGTAGGTACCTACTTAATTTATCTTAAATAAAATTAAATTAATAACCAGAATGTCACATCTTCTGCATCCAATATTATCTATTTAATTTGATGATTTGTGTATTCAAAGGATGAAATACAAACGATTTAACGGAGAACTATTTGTTGGCACAAGAAAGATTAAATTTATTTTGTGCTTACCTCACAATTAACACCCAAAAATGGCCAAGGACCAGCTCCAGCTCCTATGGCGTATACCGGCTCTATTTCAGCTAATTTGCAAACATCGGGAATGTTATATATCCTGTCTCTAGTAACCAGGGGCACCAAGTACGGCACACCACCAATATCAAAAATCTGAGGGTTCCCGCTTAAACCTGAATATTAAAAGATAATAATTATGACAGATTACATGTATCTACCTATACCACAAGTAAGTTGGATTAGATTATTGACGATTCAGATACCTCAGCCATACACATAAAATAACAAGATGTAACATTATTGTGTTCAAAAATTTCCTAATGATGGACTGTAAAATAAACTGAGAACAGATGTTATTATACCATCTTGTTTTTCTTTTCATAAGTATGTGTGACCAGGGTCTTTAGCAAAAATAAACAAACATTACTTTGTATTTGCCCTAGAAACCCGGTAATGCGACATCACAACTATTTTGTCTATATCTTTTATGCAGACTGCATTAGAAAAATGAATACCGAATACATGTATAATATGAGTGATTTGGTATAATAAAGATTTTTTTATTTATTGTAAAACATACGTTTAGAACAGTGGTTCCCAAACTTTTAATTTTTTTATTTAATTTTGAATTTTTTTATTTAATTAATTTTTTTATTTAATAATTTTTAATTTAATTAATTTCACGTACCACTAATGAAATTATAAATCAGTGGCGTACCACTGAAGTCCAACGCAAAAACGCAAAAAAAAAAAAAAAACGCAACTAAGCTACACATATAGTGTAACTTCTTGCCGCGTTATCCCCGAAGGAGTCGCATGTGGCGAGTTGAACCTATTTATTTTTACAGGTAAGGGGCCCGGCCTTACGCCAACCACTTCAGTTGAAGTGGGGGTTTCCCAGCTCCCGAGGGGGCTGGTACTCATTTCTTGTGAAGGCTGAGTAAACCTTGCCGGTATTTTTATTATGGGGTTTGAAATAAACACCGAAATAGGAAATCATTTCTGACACCCTCCTCGGTGGGATTCGAACCCGAGCTCACGGGGTAGAATGCAAGCACTCTACCAACTGAGCTATCGACCGGACCAGTTAAACAACAACAGTTAAAAAAATCATTAAAATGGTAAAGTAATAAAAATAGCAACTGTTAATGAAAACATTATGCTTATTTATTTATTATAGTGAAAAATACAAATCTCTTAGTGCAGGGGTGTCCAACATAATATTGTGGAGGGCCAGATTTAGTATTTTTGTAATCGTGGCGGGACAGGCCTGTCTTAGTCTGAAAAATGGTGCTGCATGTTCGAAACAAAAGAGGAAATATTTGGCTCATTTGTACTTAAATTGAAGCGCGAAATTGAAAAACGTTTTATCTTATTATTTACTATGTATTTCCTATGGCCATGGCTGCTTGCGTACCACCTTGAGAAGCGTCGCGTACCACTGGTGGTACGCGTACCATAGTTTGGGAACCACTGGTTTAGAAGGGATAACTCTGCAACTCACTGTTTAACAACGGATCATAACATAATTTATAAATTTCAAATAATCAGTCTCCGCTTATAATAGTTTAATCTTTTGACTTCATTTTATTATTATAATCATAGGAAGAATAGCAAAGAACAAGCGATTGATGATGGATCTGAGAATGGCGGTACACAATGGCATATTGTTACCCACTTTGATGTATGGAAGTGAAGCATGGACAGTGAATGATAGCGAAATGAGTAAAGTATGTATGGTGGAAATGAAGCATTTGAGAAGTATGACAGGAAAAACTTTGAGGGATAGAGTTAGGAATGAATGGTAATTTGAAAGAGTATATGTGAAAGTTAAAGTACAAAATAATGTGATGAGATGGTTTGGGCATGTGGAAAGAATGAATGATGATAGACTGACAAAGCATGTATACAAATAAAGTGTGAAAGGAAAAAGAGGGAAGGGACGACCGAGAAAAGTATGGAGTGATCAGATTGAGGAGATTGTGAAAGAATGGGATATACAAAGTGAGCGTAAAAGAAGAAAATGCATGAAAAAGGTGATGGATATGAAGGAATTGAAAGAGGTATGTCAGGATAGGAAAAAATGGAGGCAACTCTGCAGAGGCTCTGGCCACCCCTAGCGGAATGGCGACAGAGTTACAGTTACAGTAATCATACCTGGACAGACCAAAGTAAAGGGATCTTTTGTTAAATCGGGACAGTCAACAACATCCACAGAAACTTGGTCAAAGTTTTCTGTAAGTCCATTGAATAAAACTGAAAAAGAAACAACGGTAGTTATTGAAAGTAAACAGCATGCCACGATACAATCTTTAGATGGTTACAGGACTGTGATACTGTTTCAATGTCTAAACACACAAGCTCCATAATATGGTGAAGGGCACTAAATAAAATAATAGCTAAGCTCTTTCACAAATTCAATTAGCTCAAGTAACTAAATTCCTGGACGCAGCTAATGTTTATTAAAAGTTGGTATTGATCAATATTAATGCTTCCTAACTTATGCTTGGGTTCATATTTTTGGTACATTTATTGAACATAATATAATTAATTAATTTGATTTTGTCTATTTAACCATACCTTACTGACTAATTTTATTAAAAAATCTGCAATATTTTCCTACTTGATGATGACTGAATAGTCGAAAACGTTCGTAGTAGAATTCAAAATTTAATTTTTTAAATATATTATATTTGTGAAATAAAAACAGTGTTTAAATAAAAGTAAAAGGTGTTGTTTATTGAATAACCAACTAAAAAAATTATATAATAAACAATGTATTTTTTCCATCCCTCTTGTACTTTTCTAAAACAGGGGTGACATTGAAAAAAGTAAATAAACTATCAAGAAACTGGCCCAAAAACTATTTTTGAGAGTACCCTGCTTTTAGCTTCAGCTAGGTTTGATTCCTAAAATAAATATTATATTTGGAAGTATGTACCTACATATATAAAAAGAAATACGTAGTGGCAAGTACCTAGATAAAATTATTTTTTAAGTTCTGACATCACCAGCCAAAGACAATAATAATTATTGACGTTACCTAATAATATTATTATCTACCTACCTGTGTTTACCTTTATTTGGCCTTCTAAAAATACAGGAGTTGTAATAATATTATGTAGTGTTTATTTCATGACATATTTTTAATACCTTCTGCTAATTCTTCAAGCGGAGGCTGGAAAATTCTTTTAGTAGCCACTGGATACGTCGTCAGGAACTGATTCATATTTTATCTCACTGCTCCACAGCGTGTTTCGCATTTATTCCAAGTAGAACAAACAGGTGCTTTGACAGGTAACCACTTACGGAAAACTTGTATGTTTTTCGCTGGACCTATAATAATGAGATACTTATCGATGTAATATTAACTTTTCTCCAGCGTAAACACGATTATTTTAATAGCTTCTTGAATAGGGGCCAATCAAGCTGTTCGATAGCTACTGAACTGACCTAGATGTGATGGAATAAAATTAATGGTAGGCACTCATAAAAACAAAAAATGTTTATGTTAGAACTAATTGAGTCACGTTTACAAAGGATAAATCAAACTGTTCAAACGATAGGAAACAATTTCCAGAAATATTTTGAAATCTGTATTATTTTATTGCTCACTCCTAGAAGTTCAGATTGCAACTAAATTTGTGTCACTTGCCCTTTATAATTTTATTCTATGACTGGTACAATTATTTATCAAGTTGTGATTATATTTTGTTATCTAGACAGTTTCTTCAAAATAGGACTTATTTTAATAATGAAATGGGTTATCAGAAAGATAATAAATACCCACAACTGAAGCAAACACCTTATCAATGGTTCTCAAATACCTAAAGTAAAACAAATTTATCTAAACAAATCTTTATCATTATTTATTACTATTACCTACCTTCCTTTACTACCTCTGGAGTGGGATTGGTAATAAACTAATAAAACTTATTTCTGTAAAAATGAATGATGAAAAAGAAAGTCAGTAAATGGGTGAGCAGACAATGCGGTGTAATTTGACCAAATTAGGTATGTTTGAAACACTGGTTTGATCCCTGTTCTGTTGCTCTCTTGAGAAAAGCTTTAACTCTGAGATAAAACATGTCATTGAGTAATTAGTACAATAGTACCTATTAATGCATCAAATAAAGCAATGTGATTATTCATTGATATATAATTTTTATACCTACCGGTTTCTGGCCAGGACGAAAAAGCTTAGTGAATCGCATGCCTCTTTACAAATTCATTTATCAATAAAATAATTTGAGTCTCATTTCCAAAACAAAGCAGGCATCAGATTTACAAAAATATAAAGACATTCAAACATTCTGTAGTAATAGAAGCTAGAACTCAAGCAAAAAGTGATGATGGAGGTCATGTATATGGCCTCTGTCCATCCATGTCTATTTATATTGAAGGTCTTGATTATTGAAACACCAACAACTGTTGATTTTTTTACACAGCAGAAACAGGAACAAATTTTCTGTGAGACCAATAAGTAAATAAGAAATCTAGTGTAGGTATACGTAACGTTGCTGTTGAATGATAATAGTTTTACAATAATCTAATACTAAAATGAAATATCAAAAAATTTAATACTTTCATAGAATTTATTACTAACAATAACAATGTTAAGATCACTATTTATTTCTTTGTAAGTAGTTGAGTACACTTAAAGCTCTTTGTTTTGAGCAAACAATGTTAAGCTTAGTCAAAATCACAATCTGCTTCTTGTAGGGTGTAGAGTTTTTCTTTGAACATGCATTTGGCGTAGTTGACTTGGTGGGACACCCAGCGAGCCAGCTCGCCGGTGTCGCACTGTATCTGGGGCCTCCTGACCCCCGCTCCTCCGGGACCGTCCACTCTCACAGTCAGCTCAATGTAATGCTCGGCTGTTGCGTTACTCACCGCCTGGCAGTGTATCAAGTTGCTGGAATGTGACACACATTTGTGAAAATTCACTTTGTATTAATTAAAATTCAATGAAAAAACAAAAGGAATGAGGTCTGTGCATTAAAAAAAATTGCGATGTCACATAGCTAGGTTGATTGGGGAAAGGCTTACTAATAATTTGTTATTGGATGCTAACAAACCTTATTACAGAGAAAAGTGATGATCGCCTTAAAAAAACACACTGACTCCATTAAAGTTCATCAGTGGATTACTGGTTCGATTATTATCAGTTTTATTTATTGTGTTCAATGCATCGATATATAGAACGTTCAATGTCAGATGCAAGTCTCTCCTTGGGATTCCAACAGTTTAGTCTTAAATACACTGTCTTTTTCAACCCAATTTTAAGTCTTTGAACCACCTTACTTGAACATTTATTTTCCTGTTCCTGGTCAACTTCCTCAACCTACACAGCTTCATTTTCGGTGGATGATGACCCTATGTAGCTCTTGAGCCCTTTTTCTCTTGTTTTAAACAAACTGCTGGTACTTTTACTTTACTTAAGTTATAGTTTTAATGTAATATTACCTCAGATGAGTTTCAATAACAATGTGAGGTTCCCCAGACGTGCAAGTGAAAATTCTCAGATTCCAAGTGGAGACCAAAGCTCGTATGTCATATGGATTGCTTCTTATGCAGTCATAAGCGAGGAAACCTTCTTCGTAATTTCTCCCATTGATGGCATACAAATGCTGATGACCAGAGCTTTGTGTGCGGGAATAGCGAGGAAGTAAGCCTCCAGGTCCCATGGGACATCTGGGGAGACGAGAGCGCTCTGGAATCCATCTATCTGACCTGTGGAAAGCAATTTATTGAATATTCTTGCATTAAATCATTATGAAACAATAATAAAAGTAACCACAACAAAATAAATATTTTTCAATTTGGTGTTTTTTTATTATAATCCTGACTGAAAAATATGAACACAATTGGTACAAGCAAAAAAATAATAATTATTTTACCTTCGGCTTGTGTCTCTTAATGCTGCCGCGGTCTCTGCGGCAAAATCTAATACTCCTATCACAGGCTTTGTTACTGTTCCAATGAGACCCTTGCCCACTCCAGTAAAGAAACCAGGCAGTCCTTGATGAGTGGCGCCCTCATAAGAGTGCTTTACGAGGGAGGTCATTCCACCAAGCAGACCCAGGCCAAGCCCTCGCAAGCCAGCTGCTATGTGGCCAGCTCCACCGTCTAGCTCTCCCACACCGCGAGCTCGAATCCTGGCACGAGTCTCCTCATGAGCCTCGTCCAATATCACACGACCCAAGCCATCTCCTAGTGATTCTAATTTGAAAAAAATATATTCATATTTACTTACTTGAATGTTTACATACATGAAAAAGAATGCAAGTAGCAAGTGTACGATGTGTACTCCTAAATAAATACATTTAAGTAAAAACTAGAAAACCTTTAAGTCAATAGAAAAAGCAACCTAAACATAAAATATGAAGATGTTACCTGAAACTTTAGCAGCTGAATTTGATAAACCATGAGTGACATTTTTCACTAAAGCTCCAACACTTCCTTCATAAATTAAACCAGATACTCCATCTGACACATCTTGCACAAAGCCTAGGGGGTTTCCTAGAAAATCAACTGATCCCAGAATAATCGCTGCTTGCCATTTCAATTCCTTAAAAAAAAAAAAAATTAATATACATAAAAAATATAGCACTAAACATTTAGATGAAATGCATAAAAAATTGCGATGCCTACATCCTTGTAATGTTTTATGATTAAATTCCATAAGAACTGGCTGGTTTCAAATGGATGCCATCTAATAAAAGGTTCCAGTTCCACACCTGCATCTTCAAACTTAATTAAAGTAAGACTGAGTCTTTTTTTGAGAGCCGCTAAACTTGGTGGCAACTTTCCCACCGTCTGCATGCTAAGTCGAATCTAAAAAACAAAGCACAATTAATACAACAATTTCTGGTAAAAGTAAAAGCAGATTAACATGATCTACTATATACCTGACTAGGTACTATTTTTAGAACACCAAAATAATATCGCTTAGCATGAGCAGCTGTTACTTCAGATAAAATTTTCTGTGTTTCAAAATCAGTCTCATCTGGTTCCTCCTTGACCAGAGTCTCTTCTTCTGTTCCACCAATACCAGCCCACAAGCAGAGCTTTAGAAGTAGTCTCTCCTCCAAGTGTATGGATATTGGGCGTAGAGAAATGATGAAATGCTTGAATATGTGTGCATTGTAGCGAGTGGCAGGGGGGGCTGCAGTCCTTTCAACTGACATTTGTATTGTTGGCAATACTATTCCATTCAACTCGTTTGAACCAAGACTCCGGCTTCTTGTGGAATGTAAAAGCACAGGACATTGCGTTCCAAGTAACTAAAATACAGAAAATTGGTGATTACATAAACCTCAATAATATCAAATATAAAACAGTGGTAAATTGAATAAATAGTTACCTGGTTATCACATTGTACATCTTGAACGCTCAAGTTGAGAGCTTGACCCCGAGGTGACCAAACTGTTTCCAATAACAGTCCAGAAAACAAACAGAAGAGGAGTTCCATAGGTGGAGCTCGAGACACTAAAGAAACACCCATTCCACCAACAGCCACTCGAAGCTGCATCTCACGTCCCACGACATCTTTCATCAAGTTGAGACTTTCAGATCTTCCTTCACACCAATTTCCTTCCTATAATTTCATTGTTATAATCAAGAACATTCAAATATTAGGTCCTTACATATGAAATTGGCGTTTTGCCATACTGGCCACTTTGATCTCAAATATCTCCTCTTTGGTTAAGCTTTCCAAATTCAAATTTTTACAGCTATTTACTCATGTATTTGTGTGTCGAAAACTGTTTTTCATTTGTTCGTAACTCAATTGTTTTGTTCTTTGCGTCACTCATCTTACAAAATGGAAAACTTGAAATATCGCGTTGTTTACGAGTACGAGTTCCACCGTGGCACCAGTGCTGCAGAAACAGCTCAAAGGATTAATGATGTGATGGCAACGATGTCAAAAAAGAAAACATAGTGCGTTTTTGGTTACAACATTTTCGTTCTGGAAATTTCGGCCTGCAGAACAAGCCTCGTGAACGGCCGGAGACCAAAGTTGATAATGAGGAATTGAAGACTTTTGTGGAAGCAGATCCATCGCAAACCACGTCCAAGTTAGCTGTTGGCTGCAAAGTTAGTGATAAAACTGTTTTAATTAACTTGAAGCAAATTGGAAAGGTGAAAAAGCTTAAAAGGTGAGTACCTCGCTAATTGAGTGAAGCAAATCAACAATCGCGCGTGCTGCCGCGTTGCACAAAAGACGGCTACCAGATTATAGGAGCTTTAATTGGAATGTTTAAGACACCCCCCGTACTCCCCGGACCTGGTTCTAACAGATTACAATTTTTTTAGAAATTTGGATAACTTCTTGCAAGGGAAAAAAATCAACTCCCATGGGGCAGTCCAAACCGCCTTCAAAGATTGTATTGATTGCCATCCGAATGGTTATTTTCGTAAAGGGATCAATTAACTACCTATGAGATGGCAAAAGTGCATAGATAGCTATGGTACATATTTTGATTAAATAAATATATTATATTTTAAAAAAAAATACTTTTTGTTCCTCCCATACAAAACGCCAATTTCATATGTAAAGACCTAATAGTATAAAAATGTACTCTTACATTTGTAGTTATTTCTTACCTGTTGTTTTTCATCTATTATCTTTACGACCCTAGTAGGTCCATCTGTTACAACAGTGACACTGAGAAAGCCAGAGCCTGGTCTTAATGTTTGAATAGACACAGCTTGTTCGATGGGAACTCCTCCAGGAAGAATATGAGGTCCTGGAGGGCCAGGCAAACCTAATACTGCTCGATTTCCTGTAAAAAAAATATTGTTTGATATCACAAGACATGCATCATGTCATATAAGACAGCGGTTGCCAAAGTGGTGGTCCGCGGACCACTAGTGGTCTGCGAGAAAATTTTGCTGGTCCGCAGAAAAATGTGGAATATACTTACTAGGTACATTTTATGTGTTCTTTGATCACATTTTTTTTTTATAAATATATTTAACACTTAAAAAATCCTATTAGTGGTCCGCGGGATTTAAATTATGAATTAACTGGTCCGTGAGGTCAAAAAGTTTGGCTACCGCTGATATAAGAGACATACTGGTTATTTTAATAAGCCAAAAGTGACAGGATGACATACTTCTAAAAAATTTGAACTATATGTACATACTAGCATCAAAATATTTCATCAAACATAACAGCACGTACTTATATCACTATTAAATGCATATCACAATACTCATTAGACATAGATAGCATACCCTGTCTCAGACCAAAGAAGCCATCTAAGGGTTGAACATTCATATTGCTGTGAGCACACCGCAGTCGGCCATCACTTGTGAACCTCCAAGTTTGAGTAGAGGCTCTCCGAGGATTCACTCGCCTCACACATAAACCTACCATAGTACTAGGCTGAGGCGCTGGGCCCTCTATGTCTAAGACCTGCATTAGAAACAATAAAAAATCATAATGAAACAAGTTAATAGATAAATTGTTGTATTTGCTTTCATGCTAATTACCAAGGCATGTGGTGCACTTATATCTGGGGGAGCATGGGCAGGCTGGGGCGGAGAGCTCCCTTCATGAATCAGATGACCAAGTTTGTTCAGCCTCCACAGCTGAGCTCTCTCGCCAAACCGCTTCTGCGCCAATACCACCCGTCCAGCTCCACCGCTGCAGCTGGTCACTTCCAGAACTAACTGGGAATTTTCTACACTTGCTCCGTTGACAGTGACATTTCTACTATAAAAAATTAGAACATCTCACATTATTATAAAAAAAAAAAATTATGAAAAAATATATAAAAAGATTTAAAAAATTAAACTGCACCAAAATTAAAACAATACTTACTTCTGATGTGTTCCAGTAAAAGCTATGTAAATAAAATTTTGATAAGTCAGCGACTTCACTTCTTCAAGTTTATGTAGGTCTATTGTGGTGCCAGAGCCACCGGGGGCCCGTACAGCCAGTGTGGTGTGTCCACAAGGCTCCACTAGAGCCCATGGTTTAGAACTGTGAGCTTTCAATAGAGATTCTTCTTTGCAACCGATCTAAAATAAAATGTATGGATATTTGATTGTTTAATTTACCGACTAATTATTCCCATAACAATATTTTAAGGATTCTCACCTGATGAAATGTGAGAGGCACCAAGGAGTAATTATCAAGACGAATTGGTGGAGGCATTGTGTCTGCGTCAGTAAAGACAATAAAGTAAGTTGCTCCTTGTAAGACAACTTCAAGACGAAGGAAGAAACATGCAGCGTTGTTATCTCTGCAAAAAAATATACATAATATATACTCCCAAAGTCTATTTCATAATTCCTTTGTTTCTTTGTTTGGATTTCAAACTATAATGTACCTTATGTTTATGTGCAATGAATGATTAGTATCGATACGGAATCCTCCTGACCAGTTTGAATTTTGGATGTCCACAAAACGAACACAAAGCAATTGATCTCTGTCCTGCCTTGGCCAATGGAAAGGCATTGAACATCCAGATATTGCATTCACATGTGTAGCCATTGCACCTGGGTCAGACTGATCAACAAACAAAAAATACAAAATATTTATTATTGAATAGTAGGTAGCCGAGATATAACAAAAGAATTTATGGCAAAAGAAAAATACACACCACTGTTGAAGCATAGCACTTCTGCGCGAACTGAAGATGAAATGATGTGTTGTTATGAATCTGAAATCTGGGAGATATTGTGCAAATATTAGTGTGTCTGTAATGACCTCGACCAGGTCGTACTGAAATGCCAACCAAGAGAACTCTCTCTGAACCACCTGCTCCTCCGATGTTGCCGACAACAAGCCTCCGAACCATGATTCCAGATCCCAACCCAAAGGACGAACACCACTAAAATGAAATCAAGAATCTATATAAAAAAAATTACAAGAACACAATGAAATATGTTATTTTTAAATATCCTTTACAAACCTGCGGTTGTCCATTAGGTATAACTCCAGCACCAACTCTGGCAACTAGAGTCGGACTTCCGTCGGAATCAGCAAAACTAAACAACAGTGGAGCCACCATACGAGCAATCTCATGCTCCTCAAATTGTCCTGCTGTTTCCGTCGGGACACCTTCTTGTCTAAATACAATAGGAACGCCTGTCCTGTTGACAATCCAGTATGGAGACGAAATGGATACCTAGACATAAAATATATTTTTGAAAACAATACTTTTTTTACAAACTGTGATTAATATGAATAAAGAAGAAGTCTCACCTTTATCGTATCACTTCTTTTGATTGACACATAAGCATTCAAAGTAAGCTTCCTGCCTGACATGTCGGAGAGTTTGAGTCTAGTTGA
Source organism: Agapetus fuscipes (assembly GCA_951799405.1). Taxonomy (NCBI): domain Eukaryota; kingdom Metazoa; phylum Arthropoda; class Insecta; order Trichoptera; family Glossosomatidae; genus Agapetus; species Agapetus fuscipes. The sequence continues at coordinate 7,279,010 of OX637350.1, forward strand.
AAATGAAACAGTAGCAGTAGGTGGAATGATAAGCATGGCGGCCCCCGGAAACCCTTCCATTGATATTGATATCTCAATAGATTTTTGGACATCAACCTGTAATTTAAAACAAAGAATTAGTCAATGAAACAATCTTGTGTTTGAATGTTTTACGATAATAATATTCACCTGAGGCAGAGGAGCTGTTTGTCCTGGAGATATCCTCCCCACGCCTTGATCCTGGGGCCCAGTTCTGTAGTTGAGCTCTACAGGCAGCAAGTTCACTAGGCGTACAGGTGGCTTCAATATCAATATATGTCCTGGCTGTGGAAGTCCTCGCTCTAATGGATATTTTTCTCGACGCAGAATACAGCAGAATCTATACAAAAATTAAATTTAAATAACAAAGGAATAATCAATTCACAATGAAAATGATTTACCTATAGCGCTGCTTTGTGGTAGATAGATATTCGGCGTTACAGCCAAGCGGGTCAATACAGTACATTTAAATAGCGTCTGCAATAAAAACAACAGTGATTCGAGCGCCGTCAGGCCCTTTGGCGATAATTTTGACCCTAATCCAACAGATGCCATTGGGCAATTATTAATTAGCTATTTATTAAAATATAAACTTTTACTTGATAATGTTAATACCTGTTTCTGGCCAGGCAAAAGTAAGTTGCTGAATTGCATTCCTTTTCATGAATTTATTTACAAAATAAATAATTTCAAGGGTGCAAAGCTGGATAATAACAAGAACGGATGATACATGAGAATCTAATCATAAATAACTAATTAGTATGGACTGGTACACAATGAGGACAAGTATATTTTTACCTGTAGGAAGAGTGCGTATTTGAATGGCAGACATGCGGCAGTTGCAAGCAATCTTGCGGGGAATGTCTCGCAGCGAGTCTCCAGTCAAGAGGCTGCGCACAGTACAGGTAAGAGGGTGTGCTGCTGCTACCAGAGGAAGGGTTGCGCTGCATAGTCAGGGGACGAACCCACATTGGTGTAGGGTTGTGTGACAGAGGCACACACCACGTGTCTCCACTATTCACCTGAACAGAGCGAGATGTGTTGCTGACAGACCATGACACTGTAATAGAAAGAAAATGTTATGAAATACATGTAAAAATGTGGCTCAGCTGCGCATTACTACAAAAAAACATTGTGCCCCTGAAGAAACAGACTTTGCATGTGGAACCTATTTATTTTCATAGGTGAGCAGATAAGAATTACAGGAGCTGCTTTCCATACCAGAGAAGGAGTAGGTTCTCATTTCTTATGAAGACAGAAGAAAACACTGAAATCAAAAATCATGTTTTGACACCCTCGGAGGAATAAAACCGGAGAGCTCTGGCTTATTTATCTATAATCTATAGTCTAAGCTTCAACGATATATTGCCATTTTTAGGCTCATATTGAATGCATACCCACAAGCAGGCACATGTAAGTTCGCACTTACACATGCTGCATGTGTACATACAAAATAAATCAAACCTCACATGAACATATACATTGCAACTCCAGCCATCTATTCCTGAAACGGGATGGCATTGTCCAAAATGAACCAAGTTTTTATATCATGGAGGGTCAGCCTCACACCAACCTATTTGTTAAGGAGAGCATAGATAAATAATAATAGGTATTAGAGATATTAGAGAAAGAAAAGATAATTTAATGAAAAAAATAATATTTATATGAAAGTTGACTTACTTGGGCTCTTGACTGCAATGTTATCAGCTCGGACCTCAATTGTTTCCGGCAACTGATTCACTAACTGCAGGGCCGATCTTACAGTTACTAACTTCCGAGCCGATCCTTCCAAAGTTACAGCAAAGACGATTCTTGCTTCTATATCACTAGCCTGCAACAATATTTATATGTATGTATATACTTTTTATTTTATTTAGGTTAGGCTGATAAATTTGGTGCTGTATTTGTGGGAATTTTCTAGGCCCTTTGCAAACTCCCCATAGCTAGTCAGCATCAACTCAAGCAAGATCATACTGCTGTGAGGCTGAGAAAACCTTTGTGACCGGTCTTGAGACAAACAGACTAAAATTCCACCCAGATAATTTTCCAAAATTAAGCAATTATTTCTGAGCAGTGCTGGGATTTGAACAGGAACCTTCTAAACAGAAGTGAGAGGCGTTAACAATGAGCAACTTAAAGCGCATTCAACGAAAACTTACCGTGTGAATAGCATGCCTAAAGAATACTCCAACTTTATCAACACAAACTGCATTGATCATATTCCAGCCATCAACTCTGACTCCCAGTTGGTGAAGGCGCAGCTTGTGAGAATCTCTATGCCGTTGTTTCCCTCTGCCACCAAACTTGAAGGGAGCCGTCTGTCCGGGAAGCACTTCTGTCCAAGACTCATCGGGCTCCGACAACTCCACATTCTCACTTACACTGCAACAATTATACAATCAATCTCACGTGATACTGTTGGACAAAGATTTACTGAATAAAGTCAAAATCAGAACTACTGGCACATTTTTGTAAAACATCAATTTTGATTTATTTTATATTTTGGTTCTTATTCAATGTTTTGATAAAAAAAAAAGACAAAATCGACATGCCTTCAGTTATAAGTGGAATCAGGGAGGTCGTGATATAACTTTATTTATTTATACTTTATTAATAATATATTTAAGTACTTAAGTAAAAATAAATTATGCCAATTGATTTCAACAGTTGGTTGCCCTGAATATTACAGCAGTGACCTCACTCAAATACAAACCAAATTAGGATCCTTGCACCCTGACAATTGACATTTCCACTTTACAATATTTATTTTTGATACTCACACATCAGCTGTTGTTACTATTGTTGTAAACCACAGTTTGCAACCAGTTTCATTATGTAATGCAAAAGGTACAAATGGAGATCTGCGTCTGTAACCGGGAGGACTATTTTTGGGGGATGAATCGAGACGATTTGACAAGGAATAGTAGTCTTGTGTCCAATTTGTTTTCACAACACTGAACAACTCCATAAATGTACTTGTGATGTTGATATTTAGTGTTTCCGTGGAATTGATCTCCATTTGTAATCTGTTTCTTCTTAGATTGCTGGTTAAGGTGTACTCCCATGATGCATCACACCTGCAAGAATATTAATTGTAAAATCAATAAAACGCCTAGCCAATAGCTTTGTTGGTAGAAAATTTGAGTTCAATCCACAATGTTAGGACTTGGTTTTTCTGAGGGTGTAAGAGATGATTTTCCTTTTCAACATTTTCTTCCAGCCCAAACCAAAGCATCGGCAAAGTTTACTCAGCCTTGTGGTTGACTTAAGACTGGTACCTGAAGGTTCTACATGGACAATGGAAGAGTTTGTAAACTACTTATTTGGAGCTTAATTTTTTTTTGTGTTTTTCTTTTGTAATGTGTTTAATAAAGTGATGGTTCGGATCATTATACCTCTTTTTTTAGCTTTGCCAAATTTACCTCCAAGGTTCCAGGAATGGCTCCCAGCCAGACAGAGCTCTGTTGTAGTAATCACTGCTGAGTTTGCATTGCAGCCTGCCTCCCCCAGGACCAGTCTCTTTCTCAGCTTCGTCTTGACTTTTTGTTTCAGGACTTAAGCACAACGGGGGACTCTGAGGTGAAGTTAATGAAAGACTGTTATTGGGCTCAGCATCGCGCACATCTTGATACAATACCATTTCATAGAGAGAAAGCTCCATCAGTGGGACATCTGAATCCCGGCAATCATCAATAACACATATAGATATGCAATCTGCCTTTATCTGAAAGTAAAACACAAGTTAAAGGCTCAAAAAAAAGGTAAATATGATTGAAAGAATAAAAAATGTAATGGTTAATGGTAAATTGAAAGCACGTCCAAATAGAGTGGGGAGGATAGCAGCAGACAGGGTTACAACAGGTAGCAGACCCAAGCGATGGAGGGATAGCTGGGCATCCAGCATACAGGAATGGGCTTGAAGAACAACATGGCACACTCCTAACTACAGCAAATGAAGAAAAAGGTAAATGCTACTTACTTGGACGGAATCAAAAAGTGAAGTAGATGGATTGCTAGGCACTTCAGTAGAATAATTATTTTGTAAATAATTTGGTAAAAAGTTTGCTGACAAGGAATGTTCAGTTAACCATAGTGCAGCTTGTTCTAGGCTATTGTCACACACAGCAAGAGCATTAGCACAGTCTTTAGGTGAGAAGCCTAGAGCACACAGCTTCTGTATGCTTTCCCTGTTTTGGTTTGTTGGTAAGGCGTTGGGGTTATGTGCCTCGCGAGCTCCTCTTGTTTGCTGGGGAAGAGACTGGAACATCTTCATGAGCATGCAAACATCGTGATATGAAAGCCTCACACTCAACTGAGTCACTTGAACCTGGAAGAAATAATCAACTTGCTGTCAAAAGGGAAACTAAACCAAACACCCATAAAGATTCTAATTAACTTTACCTGTAAAACTTTCATGGCATTTAAATCTATTTGTACGGTAACAGGATCTATAATAGAGAGAGCTGTGTCTTCTTCCATTCCCAGAACACATGAAAATACTTCACAATGATTTAAAACACAGGACAAAGGTTTAGGTTCACTTCCAGGTTTGAAGGATATCACTGTTGTGCTCTGAAAAACGCAGAGTTAAAAATGTAAATTATTTTATGATGCAGAAATCTAATTTTACATTAAGATGGATAAACAGTAGCTTACCTTCAGTATCACAGCATTTGTGTCCCATTGTGATGTATCTTCAACAAACACAACCTGAGACTCTGTTATATTGAGTTTCAGCTCAAATTGAGATTCAGTAACAGGAGATTGTCTATAATTAGAAGAAGAGCTACCGCCTCTATCTCTAGTTTGATGTGTTCTGAAATATTCAATAATAAAAATCAAATCAACAACATGCCGTTTGACAAATAATCAGTCGATCTATGTTTAGGATTAAAAATTAATTACTTACCTTATTTTTAAATCTATTGTATCACCAGCTGGAGGACTCATGATAAATTCATTGACGGCTTGCCACCAATCTAATATTGCCATCAGTCTCATATTATTAACTAATATAGTGTATGCAGAATGCTCTCGACGTTTCCTAAATAGAACAAAAATCATGAATCTGTGAATTCAAGCTCACATATAATTTTGAGAAATAATTAGTCAAGAAGTATTTGTACCTGGCATGCACCTCTGCTTGGACAGAATGTTTTCCATTCGCGTCGATATCTAAGCCCATCGGTAATACGATCTTGCTGAATACATTTGATCTTTTATTCACTGGATCCGTTTTGTAACGAGTATCGGATACAAGTATTTCCTGCACAAGTTTCAATAACAAAAAAACAATAATTAATTGCTGTACTTTTGACTGGTACTTATTTAAACATATTTTTCAAAACGTACCTGTGATACTAAATCAATATCTTGGGTCATATCAGAAAATGTTTCCACAACTAGGCGAGATTTTATGAAGTTGATACAAGCCAATGATGATTTTCCATGATCCGTTTCCAGGCGTAGAGTCACATTCAGCAAATCCAGTCTAATGGAAGTGAGTGTCCACACTTTGTCTTCGTGAACATTTGATGACAGGGAATTATTTGTGAGCTCGGTGACATACGAGTCGTCTGTATTTTCTCCCAGATTGTTTGACAGCAATCCTTTGATAACTTTGTATTGAATCAAATCAATTGCACCATCAAGAGTATTCAGGGTACCTTGAATACTCATATCAGCAACTGAAAATAATTAATTTCCTTGTTTTATTTCACAAGAACATGTCTCCACTCTTTTGACATACATATTTAAATCATTCCAAACCTCAAAATCCTATGAAAGTACACTTTTATAATAAAGAAAAATATTGTAATGACCATTGTGATAATCTTCTAGATTTCTTTCAACTTGCAACACTAGTCCACACTTGTCTGTGAGTAAGGAAGGTCCTTGGCGTTGCACGACTGCCACAGGACCAATTGCCAAATAATTTTCTGGAGAAGCGTCTCGGGATGTCGTTGAACTACCTGGCTCTATATCACTGAAGTCGCCAAATCTTTCCCCACAATACAAATCCATGTTGTCCATCTGTATTGTCATGACGTCTAACAATTCTCTTACAGCTAAAAATGCAAAAAGTTATCATTAATAAAAATTAGCATTGATTTGTACGATTACAGAAATATTAAAGAAAAGCTTTACGGTCTTCGGGTATTCGTATGGTGCTGATTGTTCCTGGTGAGCCAGTTTTCTTGAAAACATTACTGACGGAAAGCTTTCCTATGTCTGCTACCAAAACAGATGTGCTACCACTGCTGACTGGGATCAGAATGGCAGGAGAAAGACACTTAATAGACAGCTGCATTCTTGTACTTTGCGAGTTTGCTGTAACGGAAACCTAGAGGCATAAAAAATTAAGTAAATATTCAAAAGGTAAAGCAATACGAAAAATGAAAGTAGGTATAGAAAACATGACTGCGACTAACCTTTTGTCGAGCCTGGCTTATTACACTTTGAAGTTGTGAAAATTCTCTGAAAAATGCCTGGATTTCTCCAACAAACCGTTTAGTGTGCACATAAACAATAGAACTCATTTCGATTAAGAGTCTAGTATCACAATCTGTTATCAGAGCATCTTGTTTATGGAACCTGAAATTTATTCAAGAAAAAATAAAACCAAAACCTGTAATAAAATGTATACACACTAAGGAATTTCAAAATAATTCACTGTCATTTACCTTTCATACAGAAAGTTTAATGCTTCTTTCCCAGAAGAAATAAATCTTTCTCTCCATATACGACCATGAGGAGACAGATCTGTCAGAGACATGGAACTCAGAGTTCCCGATATCTGACGAGCTCCATCTTTTTCAGGAGCAGAGTCACTTGTATCCACAACCAACACTTCCAAACCAGATATATTGGCCCGGCAGACTTCGCTTTTAGGCCGCAACAGAACAACATTCAAAGATCTGACTGAAAGTTCCATCTCCACTTTGCCAACACCACCTACATCATAAAAATCAATATAATGTAAAGCCATTCCTTTAATATAATTGAAATTCATCTCATAATACAAGGCAAGATTAAGAGTTGACTAGGAGTAGGCAAAAAACAGATGTCATAGCTGCACAAAATCTAGATTGAGCTGGAGCATTACGAGTGAGTGAATTGTTCTGGGCTGTGCAGGACAGAGGGGCCTTCTCTGTAGTGATCACCAACATTGGAAGGACCTGATACAACATTCATAAGAAAGAGGATCTGAAATAGTTTTCATACCAAAATCTGTATTCTGTGATTTGTTTTCAAGTTTGGTAGAGTGAGACTTCTTATCATTGGGCTGGACACTTGAGCCTATCCCAAAGAAATCAAGAACCACTACCCAACTGTCTGAGCTGACCACCAAATCCAGACAGTTGAAGTCAATTTTGGTTACTTTGCGTACCTGTGAGATATCAATAATCAATTTTAGTTTCATAAATATTTTTTAATAACATTTCATCACAAATTATAATGCTACACAAACTCACATTTTTATACTTTTCAGAAAATAGTGGATGCTGTGGGTCTCTCAGATGAACAGATATTAAAACCAAATTATCTTGAGGAAAGGAAACCTGTTTCACAGGCCTCCTTATTGACTTTTTGTGAGATCTCTTTATTTCAATTGTATGCTGTTTGTGCAGCTGGTCAGGAAGGGAAGTCCCAAGCTTTGTATCTGTAAGAGTCGCATACAACGGGAGACTTCCTGAGCTGTCATTTTCTGCAACCCTTAAATCGGGGCATGAACGTGACACAAAGTCGGCCTTGGGAATCAGTGGCTTGTGTGAGACCATCATAAACCTATGACGAGAGTCAACATCTCGTAGAAGATCTTCCATAGTAATTGATCTCAACGACATCTAAAAATTAATAACCATGAATTTTGTAACATATTCTTATCACACAAAAATAAAACATAATGTGAAAAAAAAAATACCTTTATGCTGGTCTCATGTAAAAGACACTTGTCATACCAAACAAAGAACTCTCTGAAAGAAAGGTCAACTAAACTTTGTTCACCTTTACCAAAATCACCTCTAAGTTCAACAGTAAAAATAGGCAGCTGGAAGTTCACTGAAATACAGAAACGCATTAAGTTTTTGGCTGTAAAGTAAATAAGAACTGCTTTTGATTTTTCAAAAAACTATGATACCTTTAATGTGTTCTAAGGACTCCACAGAAGGACTTTTTAAATTATGGGCAGTAAAGATCTGAGCTCGTAAATGTGAGTCCATTTTAAGCGTGGTAACTCCCGTTGAATCAGTTGGAAGGAAGGAGGCTTGTCGATCAGCTGTAGGACCTGAGTGAGTCACTCCTAGACTTGTTACTGTGTCCAATAACTGCTCGTATTGATGACGAGTTGCAGATACTTTGAGAGGCGTCACAACTTTCCCTGTTATCTGAAATTCATTTAAAGTTAATCAATTTACTTATGAGTTTTCTTTATTAAACAAAATCATGTTAATAAAATATAGAAATGTACCTCAATAAAATGTTCACAAGGGGTATCAGATTCCTCCAGAGCACTTGTCCTTTCCACTCTGAGTTGTAGAGTTGTGTCATGTAATATTGGCTTGCCTTTAGAACCACATTTATACAAAGATTCAACAGAATCCACACTGCTTGAATTCTTCAAATTGTAGGATACATCCAGCTGAGAAAAAAATTGCACATAGGTTTCAAAGTGTACACTTAAAAGATATTTATTAGCAGGGAGAATGTGGAATTGATATGTCTTACCGAGTACACATTTATATCTCTAACTTGGATATTATAATGCTGAGTAAGTCCTAATTTATTCTCTATTGAAATATTTCCTAAATGTGCTACAAATACTTCTGTGCTCATTGGTGACCTTGGCAGAACAACAACAGGTGTTTCAAGCAAAATATCCACCCTGAAAAAATGTGTGAGAAAACATTAACATTTCAATCATATGAGGTTAAAGTTTGACATTTTTATTTTGTTGGATTGCTTTTGTTTTGTATACACACTTGAGGTAGATTGTTGGAGAGTTATAATCTAAGCCTGCATCGGAATCTTGAGGCGGTCCGATGCTTATGGAGCGAGGACGACGAGGAGAAACCCATTCCATTGATCCGGATACTCGGGGATTACTATACAATGATTCACTCCTATAAAAAGTATGGAACATTTAATACTATTAAAAATACAAAAGCATCATCTTTCCATTTGCTTCAAGAATTTTCTGGGTTTATTTACCTGGCTTGAACTAATCCAATTGCTATGTCAGTTGCCGCTGCTTTAATAGATCTGGCAAGATTAGATAAATACTGTTTAAACTCCGTGGCACATGACTGAATCTCTCCAATGAATATTCCAGAATGTGTATACCACACTGATGCCATGTGTATTTGAATGCTTACATTCACTTCATCTGGAAAGTATAAAAATGTGTTTTTACATTATATTTTTATTCTGTGATAAAAAAAATAATCACTTAGACTTACCACTTTCAGTAGGTTCTTGGTCATATTCTGAAGTGCTGTCTTTCAATGATTTGGTTATGTTGAAGCTTAATGCCTTTTCTTCTTCCTGGTTCGTTGTTGAAGTATTGATGCCCCTGTATACTTCTTGCGCCAGCGTTTGAGCAAGATCTGTTGAAATTGATATATTGTGATGTGCTAAAGGATCATGCCCAACTGACACGATTCTTTGATGCATCGTAGTGCCAGGACATAGAGATACAATTTGAAGTCCTCCCAGCGATCCATTGAGTTTTAAAGAAGAATGACCTAAATAGGATAAAAATGTGTTGCATAATTAGGAAATTAAAACAAAAACAAAACATAATTAATATCAAACATGACTTACTGGCTGTGGCTTGAATCTTTGCATCACTCATTGTAGCTGTAGCTATTTTCCTTCCAATTATATTGCCATCTTGGATTGAAGCTCTCAATAACAGCACACTGAGGCGATGGAAATCAAATGTGATGTCAGTTCTGACTGAGGCAGGTTCTTCTGGTGGATATTCCTCTGTTGGTGAGTTCGGTGAGGCAGACTTAATAATGCTTTCTGAAGGAATCCTTTTAGGAACAGTCTGACTGACAGATGAAACTCTTTTAAAAAATCCAATCAGCTCCACAATGGTCTCTTGATTAGCTACAAATATATAGGTACATATTCAATTCATTGTTTGTTTAGCTGAATCGATCAAATGATTATGTTATGCAGTTTTTCTACCTATGATGTCCAGATTATTGAATAGTATATTGGCGATTCGTAATTCTTCTCCTTGATTAGAAGGGCAGTCGGGTTCAACAACCATTAACTCAATAACAATCAGAGCTTCAGAGTCGACAATGCCAGCAACAGCGGCACCGCCTGCCGTGGTGTCAAGTGTGGGACTAACACACCACTGACCTGTAATCAAAACAAGACAAACAGAATAAATACTCACATAGAATTTGCAATGTGGCAATAAAAACTTTAACAAACTAGCTTACTTGTAAACCAACATGGAGAATGAAGTATTATCAAAATATTTTTACACGCATGGTGTGATACTAAAAAAAAAAATTAGGCTGATTTATTTGGTGAGCGCTGTTTTTGTGTGTATCACACCTCAAGAGCCCTCTGCGAGCTTGGTCGCCACTGTAGAAAGTGCCAATTCTCAAGCAAGACCCAGTTGCTGTAAGGCTGGATGGACCTTTTGATGACCGGTCTTTGGTAAAGGTTTATGAATTTTCAACCCAGCGAAGAGTAAATTTGAATTTTTTTTTTTTTTTTTTTAAATAGATTTGTGGAAAGGAATGCAATCCACCAACCTATTTTGCCTGGCCAGTTGTCTTCATGCAAAAGCAGAAGCTTGTGTGCATGCAACGGCATCTGTTGAACCAGGGTCGAAGTTATCGTTGCGGGATTCGAACCAGCGTTATCCGGTTCCAAATAACCTGTCTTGATTCCCGCGGCCATAACACCGACAATATATAAATATAATAATATAAATGGTATATTATTGTAATCTGCCGGGATTCAAACCCACAACCTTCCATTGAAGGCTTACACGAAAGTCGTAGATATTCACGACTGCATAAATCTACAAGATGATTTAGATGCATTAGCAGCTTGGTCTGAGAAAAACAAGCTCTCTTGTTTAACTCAAAGAAATGTATCTCAATGTCGTTCACTAAATCTTTCAGACCCATCTTGCATGAGTACAGTATTGGTGGACAATATTACTGTCTCGTGTGAAATCAATGCGGGATCTGGGAGTTGTGTCTGATCCTGGACTGAAGTTCTCTGATCATATAACGCAGCTGATGACTAAGTGCTACCAGCTGCTGGGATTAGTAATCAGAGTGAGCAAACAACTCACTGAGCCCAGAGCGATGGTTGACGTCTTTAGCTGCGTTATACGATCCAAATTAGAGTACGCTGTCGAGGTTTGGACTCCTTACCAGCGGAAGTACATAGATATGATAGAACAAGTCCAAAAAAAGTTTCTCAGGTATCTCCTCATGAGGCGGTGTGGAAGTTATCCACATTTCATGCATCATGAGGAGCTACTTCGGGAGACTGGATTTAGAAGCCTGGAAACGAGGCGCAACAGGTCCCTTATGGTGCTCACTCATCAACAGCTAGGCAAGGTCATCAACGGCTTAATTGACAGTCCCACCCTGTTGGAGGGCTACAGGTTGTATGCGCCTGACGACTACACCCGAGGGCGAGGACATGATCTATTTCATGTACCGAAAAGCCATACTGATGTCGTGGCGCAACACCCTGTGACTCGGAGAATAAAGCTCTTAAATAAGTCTAATATAGACATTTTTGAGTGTAATTTATTAACATTTAAAAATCTAGCAATAGAGTTCCTCCCAGCGTGTTGATAGCTGTGAGGGTGCACTGTAATAAGGGTGACCTGTTGTGCAAAAAAAAAAAAAAAAACTACGAGTCCGAAGTGTCACCACTGGACTACGGACCAGTCCATGTATGATATGTAGGTACGGATTATTAAACGGAAGTAGAAATAGAGGATCCTGAGCAGACTATGGAAGAACTATTTAAGTGTGCCCACCAATACAGTAAACAAATCATGAGACGTCTATAGACCTTTTGGATTAGCCATTAAGACTTTTTGAACAAAGATCTCACCTGGATTTGGTTGGGAGTTCAGATGATGCAAGGCTTGGGATAGAGCAGCAGGTGGTGGAGGATGAAGAGGTCTTATGTAGGAGCCCTCAGGAGGCGAAGACGGCGACACTGGAGAAGTGGGCTCACTGTCTCTTATGCTACCAGATACAGAATCCATTCTAACAGAGACAACATCATATTGAAATTAATAGACATCTTGCAATAACACATTGCCAAGCTTTTAGAAAAAAAAAATTGGAAAAACATAATAAAAATCCGTAAGAATACCTGATTTTAAAATAATCACAGGATACAAAAAAAACAGGATTTTTCTTCACATATTTAACTCTGCACACTTAACGAAATAGTGGGAACAGGAGAATTTCAGTGAATTTGAAGGAGTGTGACACTTGTGAAAGTGCAGGAAAGGTGCTGATGATGGCAAGGTGGCACATTATGTCCTGGTGTTAGCTGCATATTTTTGAGACACATATTAGTTCAGAGACTGTTCAGAGACTCAAGCCAGCAATGGTTGATGATCAATGTGCTGTATCAGACTGCTTACCCAGCTTGACCATCCCACCAATCTAATTTATTACCTTGTGTACTTTGGATAAAAAATATTTATACAGATTTCTTACCCCACATGTTTGTGACTTGCAACAAGAAGTTCAAAATCTGGGCCATATGTTTGTAATGCGTCAACCACTAAAAGAGAATGCACACTGAGAGACAGATTGAAATCAAAAGGTCTTTTGGTCAAGGCCGCTCTCACACCACAAACTTGAACTTCCACTATACTCCTTCCTCGTGATTGTACCTAAATAAAATCAATAATATAATTAATGTGAAATAAATGCATTATTGAAAATCGGTTTCATTTTTAAGTATTACCTCTAGTGCCATTTGATCAATGGCAAACTGCAACATTAGAAGTCTTGAGAGATGATTGGAGGATCGTTCTGTTTGTTCAGTTTCAGAGTTATCATTACTTTGTTCTTCAGCAGGTGGTGAGATCTTCCAATCCTCACTCAAGGGGATTTTGTTGGAACTAAGAAATAAAAATAATTCTTTATTACATTAAAAAACAACAAGCAAAAATATTGAACTTGTAATTTTGGAATTTATTTTACCTATTTGTGGCAGATGTGTGGGGTGCATTCAGTTGAGCAATTAGGGATTGGATAGACATTAGTTTGTTCTCATTCAAATGAACAACTAAATGAGGTAACGTGCCACACAAGGTAACACTGGGAAACTGAGGATCACTAGTATAAATAACTCTTCTTTCCACCTAAAACAATAACAGCATTTTTAAATCCACCAGAAAAACACTTAATCCATAGAATAACATTGTTAGCTTGAAAAAAAACAGACCTGAAGAGATATGTTAAAACGATCCAGGATATGAAATGATGAAGTTCCCTTGGTGTTTGCATATTTCCAACTGTCTTTGATTCTTCCCACTAATATTTGAAGATTGCTAAATTCAATTTTATATCTGAAACATTTTTAGTCAGACATGTTGTATATGTTTTATTTTTCATGTGATGCATTATTGATTGAATGAAGAAATCCCGAGTTACCTGTCATATAATCTATGATGGAGAGTGTCCTTGTTGAGTGTAAGGCCAGCATTAGGGATTGGTGTGTCTGAAGGAATGGGAGATGTCCCACAATCAGTCAAGTTTGTATCACTCGCTGCGCTACCGGGAGGTGTCGAACAAGGAGTCATAAACATTTCTGAAATAGTAAATAAGTACATCTCTTTTTATTTATATTACTTTTTCTTCTTTGACCGAAAAGCTGTCTGTGTTATCTTATGTGCTATCTATCTATAATCTATAATCTAAGCTGCAAGGATATGTAAGCATTTAAGGCTCATATGAAATGCATGCCTACAGACAGGCACATGTAGGTTCGCGCCTACACATTCCGCATGTGTGCATACAAATAAAGAAAACCTCACATGGACATAAACCTTGCAACTCCTGCCGCCGTTCCCTGAACCGGGGTGGCATTGGCAAAAGTGAACTGATTTTTACAGCACGGGTGGTCAGCCTCGTACCAACCTATCAGTCAAGGAGCACAAAAAATTATAAATGATTTACAAAAAATTCATAATGAGACATTACAAATTAAAATTAAAATAAAGTTAAATTAAAATTAATATTACACTTAGAATTAATGCCCTAGCCGCCATTGATGCAAATCAACCGCCATTCCTTTCGGTCCTTACATAATTCTTTCATTTCATTGAATATAAAAATATATAAGAATAGGAAAATAGCTTTACCGTTATCATCTTCCTCTGCCGATTGTTCCTTTGGTAGTTCTTCAATATTGCCATTGGATAAATACATTTTTCCGAAATCTAAAATACCTATAACTCCATTTTTGTCACAGAAATTTTCAACTAACATTATTTTTGGTGCAGATATATCCAGTTCCAGTTGCCATGAACTTCTCTCAGACTAAAAACAACATAAATAATTAAGGCATAGATTATTAATGAAGAAAGCCTGATTGATAAAAATTAACAGAATGATCTTCTCACCAAATCTCCTTGAAGAATGTGTTCCCACTGATTAATGATGTGCATTTTAGTTGTATTTTTCACTCGAGCATAAGCAGCATTAGAAATATTTTCCGGAGCGCTGACTTTCTCATTGTGCAGGGGATGTGAAATGAAATCTATAAACCATTTGACTACACCCGAGTTATATACCACTTCCAAAGACTGAGATTTTACAAATAACCTGAAAAATATTTATTCAAGCATAGAGTTTATTGTCAAGGTTGAGTATTACCAACTATTTGATGAAATATTAACTGAAGTTACTTGTAATCAGTATTACTAAGTCCTAATGGTTTCCTTTCATAAGCAAGTTGAAATAATGAATCTCCAGATGTAGCAGCCATATTTGTAGAGGTAGAGCTAGTTTGTGGAAATGGTTTGATCCATGTTGCGGGAATACTGCACAAACCTTCTCTAATAGTACCCTGAAATTTACAAAACACAATAACTCAGATTATTTTACAAAAAGACTTAGTAAATGAAAAAGTGGAGATAAAAAATAGTTGTTATTAAATACCTGAGGTGCAATAAGAATCGGGAAGAGTGTTCCAGTAGTCAAGTGATCCTTCAAATACACTGATCCCAATGTTATACTCATTGAATGTGAAGATGTCCGCGGCCGACTTTCAAAATTAAATCCAACATTTTCAAATTTCAATTCAAGTTGAACTCTGAAATACATAACTAAGTTTATATTATGCATAATAACAATTTACAAAATGCAATCCTAAGCTTTTATGAACATCTGCTTAGTTCTTAATTGTTATAAAGAAATAATCACCTGTCTTGATTGTCCTCAGTTTTAATACTTTCTAGAGACCTGTTGGCTGTACACAATTGCAGACTGCCTTTAGCCAGCTTAAATTTAAACTCTCCAAACACTGTGTCTCTTTTGAGTAGAGAATTGTTCTCAATAGAGTCGGCCAGGACATCCAATATTTCTCCTTCTAAACTTGGGGCTGAATTAGAAGGAGAAATGGAGGTGGTTGTTGATTGGGGAGCAACACTATACCAGCCCCACCACTGGGGAAACCAGCTCATCAACATGGAACGACCTTGGGCACCATCATCTTTCTTCTCGACAGGATATTTTTCAATATTGGGATTTATACTTGTCGGAACACGTCTCATAGCGGCCTGCAATGCAATCAAAATACAATAAAAAAAATGTGTGCGTCAGTAGTTAAACAATAAATTTAACAGTAGAATTGCCATTCTTTGGCCTTGAAAATTATCAGATGAGGAAGACCATCTGATTGCTATACAATATCACCGCTAAAAATGTCCACAGCAAATGTGGGTAAATAAATGTAAAAGGATCCATTAAACACGGTTACTAAGCCTTGGTAAACTGTTATTAAAAATATCTCAATGTTTATAGTGCAGATACAGCTACAATTTTTTTCATCACACAGCGAAATGATAAAAGTAAAATTAATATTGTACCTCTCTTAAAGGTTTAAGTTGCTGGAAAGGAGTTGCCCATTCAACTTGATCCTTCAGTAATTTAGATTCAGCGGTAAGAGTTGCCGATGGGGTGACCAACACATTAGAGTACATCTCAACATACTGCACGCATCGCTTAGCATTATCCAAGCAGCTCTCCCAAGTTGGTTTAGGATCCATAACTGAAAGCAAACATTTCACAACAACACAATTTCTATAAAATACCAGAAAATTAATAATTATGTTATTTGGATGTTTGTTCTCACAGCTAAAATCTGGAAAGTGGCATTTCAAAGCATACTGCCACCAGGCCTTTGGGTTTTGAGATACAGTAACATTTGGGCGCCATTGACGAAATACTCTCAGACGACCAATCAAAGACAAACCACGAACACAACCAACCATTTCATTGTATTGGCACTGTAAACAGAACACAAGATTATCAACAAATAGAATCCAAAGCAAATGTTTTAATGAGTAATTTTAAAAAGAAACTTACATCCGTCAGCTTGAGAGGAACTTGATCTAGTGACAGCTGACATGACAAGCGTGGTTGTGAGCGTGAACGCAGAGGTTGTTCACAGCGCTCACGTCGTAGCTGTGCAACGGCTGACACAGGACTTATAACAAAGCTGTGGTTAAACTTCTGCATTTCACACATGCGCAACTATAATAAGAACAAAATAATATCAATCTCAAAAATGAACACAAGATAAAAACAAATTAAGAGTGTATTGTTTCAACAATGATTGGATGACTTCAAGCTGATCAAAAGAATTACATGCAAAGTTCTTATAAGTTTGCTCTTTCTTTCAGTTTAAAGATGCCAAGCAATTGTCAGAAGAGCACACCCTAAGAACTAAGGCTCTATAGATTTAAGATTTTAACTCACTGCCAGTTCCCCTAGAGATAAATTGGCGAGCATATCATTTGGTAGAGTCATTTGATCCCAATAAATAGCCATATTTTGAAGCTCCAACAGCTTATACGAGCAGCCACCACCTTGATTTGTTGAGAATGTGGTGAATGTTCTCTGCCAGTTGGAGTCGCAGGATTCGGCAGAAAAGGATTCCATTATTAGCCCGCAGGCAAAACCATTGCTCTCCCCGCATGTGATGTAATCTTCATACCTCAAGTGTACATCTTTTATTTTTAACTGTAAACATAAGTAAACAATAAGTTAATAGCCATATTTTAAAGGTACCTTAAAAAATTCAACAAATTCTCTACAATTTTTTTGAAATTTTTTTTTTATTTCATCAAACCTCCTTTTTGCATGATAATACAAATCTCATTTTAATAAAAATCAAAATGTTCATCACATAATTTTTAACAATAGTATTTATTGCTGAAACAAGCATTACCTGCAAATTTTCAATAATATTGGTGACCAGGCTTGTTCCATAAGTCATCCATGATGAAAAACTTGAAGCATAATACCCGGCCTCAGACTGAGATTCATTTTCCGCTCGCCACTGAGCTTCTAAGGCGTCGAGTAAGCTCAGCTTGTAGTCCTGCGCCATGGCCTCTTCTACCTCACTATCCCACTTAAATTAATAATATAAATAATCAAATTTCAAGAATTACAATTTAAAAAACGACATGAAATCATTTTGATTCTCAAATTTAATATGATTAAATGAAAGTATAGATTAAAACCATGGTAATGTATTGAGGTATTATCTTACTTCTGATAAATTGACCGGCGTCGCCACAAGATACAGTTGTTCGATGGCGATCACCCACGGCGCCGATCTAATTTGCCGAACAGGAATCTGGAGCTTAACCTTGCCAATGAACCCTGCTTGCACCTGGATGGGCACTCCCAAATGTCGCAATGCATCTTTCTTGAGCGGTAGATTCTCTAATTCAACTTCACCTAGACAATAACAGTTCATTTGATGACAAGTAAAAAACAAAATATTAATAAAAGTTTACCCTTACCTTTATAACTCTATGATTGAAAGGCAAAGACGAGGCCTTATTAAGTTGTAATGATCAATCACCTTTACAAGACACAGCGTTGTATGTTTATTTAATCCCAGCCTCAAATGTATTTTTTCAGCAGCTTTTGTTATGCTTACCTAAATCAGGAGTGACTTTCACAAAGGAAGAATATTATTTTTATTTTTTAAAATATATTATTTTATATTTAAAAACTTTAATGGTATGCGGCTGACCACCCATGCTGTAATTGGTATGCGGCTGACCACCCATGCTGTAAAAATGGTTCACTTTGCCAATGTCACCCCTGTCTCAGGGAAGGACGGCAAGAGTTGCAGGGTGTATGTCCATTTGAGATTTGGTTTTTATGTTGTAGGTTCACATGAGGCATGTGCAAGCGCGAACTTGTACGTGTCTGGTTGTGAGAATGCATGTAATGTGAATCTCCAATGTAGCATATCTTTGCAACTTAGATTAGATTAGATTAGAATAATAATATTAAAATTTATTCCAGCATGGTCACACAGAAGGTGCAGTACAGCCGTATAAAAATATACAAATTATAAATATAACATAAAAATATACAAAATATAAGTATAAAGAAAATAAAAAATAGCATGTAAAGTCAAAAGTATAGAGCACATAAAAAAGATAAAATAAGAAAACGTACATGCATCAAAAAATCATAATAAAAGAGAGAGTTAGACCCTCCGCACACCTGACGACTTGTCGTCTAGTGTGCGGCTGTGTTGGCGACAGTCGCCGCGACTAGTGGGAGGCGCAACTGTCGTGGCAACAATTAGCGAGCGGGCACGATATTATAGATATCCCGCAGCTAGTCGCCGAGTCGCGACGACTCAGACGCCAAGTGTGCGGAGCTTTGAACAAAATGTATGAAAACTGTCGGCCGCAGCCTGTCGCCACGACAAGTCGTCGAACTGTCGCTGTCGCCTGTCGTCTAGTGTGCGCCTAGACTTAGGAAACAATGTAAAATAATACATAAGAAAGGAACCCAGAAACATAAGTTATAGTTAAGCTTTTAAGCATTCAGAGTTACTTAAAGACTTTTGTAGTAAGTCATCACTAAGATGTGAATGAGAGAGTCCTCAGTGGGCCTAGCCTTGACAGTGTTCTCCAGATTATTTTGTCTTTGGTGGATACTTAGCATCAGCACCCTTTGGGTGACTATCTAATCTAATCTAATCTAAGTAGCATTAGATATTCACATTATACTTATATGCATTTTCACAAAACATAAATTTTTAAGTTCGCGCTTAAACATGCCGCATGTAGTCCTACAATATAAAAACCCGAATCTCAAATGAACATACACCCTGCAACTCCTGCCAA
The DNA here is from genome assembly GCA_951799405.1 of Agapetus fuscipes. Taxonomy (NCBI): domain Eukaryota; kingdom Metazoa; phylum Arthropoda; class Insecta; order Trichoptera; family Glossosomatidae; genus Agapetus; species Agapetus fuscipes. Next base: position 7,298,433 of record OX637350.1, read on the forward strand.
CCTTCCCTGAAACAGGGGTGACATTGGCAAAGTGAACCATTTTCTACAGCATGGGTGGTCAGCCGCATACCAACCTATTAGTCAAGGGACATACACAACAAATTACATTTTTAAAATCAACAAATTATAGCATACATATATGGACATCCAAAACTAACAGAAAACAAATTTTAATTTCAAAAACCCTAGCCGCCATCATCACGGATTAACCGCCATTTCTTTCTGTCCTTACACACTTCTTTCATTTCCTCCAGAGTCATAACCTTCTTCATACAGACTCTCCTTTTATTATAACTCTGGACTCTTTTATCTGACTAGTTCCAATAAACGGCGCTATGTAAAATTGTCCAATTATTTTTACTTACTATCATGCAGGAAGGAAACCACTCGTGCTAAATGAACCACAACTTAACACTTCTATAATCTATCTATAATGTATAATGTAAGTTGCAAGGATATATTCATTCAAAGCTCTCAGATTTATGCCCACAAACTATAGGTACTTCATGTAAATAATTAAGGATATGCAATAACAGTACTACTATTCATTAACTTTCTCTTTCATATTAGGAAGTAAAACTTTGGAATTTGGTGATGAACCAATCATTTCCCTGACGTTTCCTGTGATTCTTTAATATTGACAAAGTATGCATTAATAACACACGAAATATATCATCTCATTAAAAAATCAGATAATAAAAATACTGAAAGAAAATATTAAACCAACTAAAAGAGGTTGTGGTTGATGCCTTCTTTTATTGCACAATATTACCTAAAGTTAGGACGGAGTTTCTTACCTGACAAGAGTGCGATGCTCAGTTGGTCTGTGTTTAAATTCTCCACATATTTCCCAAGATAGTTATTCAACACCCAAGCCACTAAACCTTCCAGCATGGTGACTTGGTTATGGCATTATTTGTATAAATTAGAATTAATAAATTGTATCACGCACTGAGTGAGCCTCTTTCATAGCACTTCTTTGCACCACAAAACATTTATTTCACACCAATTTCATAAACGAAAATCACAGCATTGAATAGATTACCTTAACAACATCTTGAAATAAAATAAACGGTTGTTTGTTATGTATTGCAAAATAAATTTTATTATTATAACTGTATTCTCACGACTAATTACACTGTATTTTAAATATAGCCCTTATTATTTGTTTTAATTACATGGTAGAGATTGAATGACATTAAATATTTCTTATTTTTTACAAGATTAATGATTGAAATAAGTACGACAATATCTTCTTTGAACGTCAACCGAATGTCAAAAAGTGATGTCACAATTTGACAGAAATAAATTGTCTATGATTTAAATCACTGCCAACTTGATGCTGTCACGGCTATTTTTTTTTCAATTTATGACTGCTCGGTCAGACTGTAGGCACATTATTTCAATGGCTGTCGCGTAGTCTATGAAGGCCGACGTTAATTTTTTTGTTAAAAATGTAATGATGTCGAAGAAATTAACAAGCAAATTGAAAACAAAATTTTAGTTGATCGTGCATTCATTCCTGAATTCCAATTTAAATATTGGAATATTTTAGTGAACTGTTTATTTACGACATAATGTTTAAACGCGTATTATTTTCAAGGACAGCTCCTTTGATGTCTTTACACAAATGTCAATCGAGAAGTTATTCCCTGACGAAAATATGTAAACTAAATGGACCCCCATTAATGAATAATCCGATGAAAACCAACCGTTTCTTCTTGTCCAATAAACATAAGCATCCTATAACTCTGAATTCCATGGAAGTGTTCACTAGCGCGGTCCGTCTAGTTCCTTCCTCCATAACCACCACTCTGACTGTAGAGCAGGCGCAGGCTTTAGCTTTAAGGCTAACAGCAGATGAGAGACAAATCTTGGTTAACGCTCTTCAAGAATTCGAATCGAAGATTATCAAAGACGAATACGAAGGTTTGTAAGAATACAACATTTCAATGCCAACAAACAATTTTATACTTAACTTTTATGAAAGTATGTACTTATTTGTAAACTATTGATGATACTCGTAGAATAAAGTCAATAAAATGTGTCCAATGCCTGGTTCAGACGGATGAAGTACTAATGCATTGATAGGTGTGCGAGCCTCCGTGGTGTGCATGTGCCCATGCACCACACTCACTGCTAATATAAACTCACTGGTGTGTGCGTATAAGCGGTCACACATACACCTTTCTACGAAAATAAAGCTCTTTCTGTGTTACAAGGATGTCAGGGCTGACAAAGCTTGTTTCAGTCTTTGATGCAAGTTGCTTTGTTGTTCTCTATGTAATGTCTTTGACTGTTACTGTATCCCATGGGTCGGCAACCTGCGGCCCGCGGGCCGCATGCGGCCCTTGAGGCGTCTTGGTGCGGCCCCCAAGATATTCGCCGCAACGCATGTGCCGGACGATATCATACACATACACAATGGAGTGAAAAAAAAAATACAACAAATGTAAAAAATGGACAAAAAGCGTTTTATGTTTATAACTGGGTTTATAGTCGGTGTTATAGCCGCGGGGATCAAGACAGGTTATTTGGAACCGGATAACGCTGGTTCGAATCCCGCGACGATAACTTCGTCCCTGGTTCAACAGATGCCGTTGCATGCACACAAGCTTCTGCTTTTGCATGAAGACAACTGGACAGGCAAAATAGGTTGGTGGATTGCATTCCTTTCCACAAATCTATCTAAAAAAAAAATATAAATGTATTCCTCAAAAAATTTTAAACTATATAAATATATATTTATTTATATATATTTGTAGTTCGTACGTCAATTTATTAATGTTCACGATACATGACGCGACAGGGGGAGGAGGTGGGTAGTCAGCATGTGCTGAAATGCTGACCGTTAGATGCGCCACTGCCCAAGTGCGGCCCGCACTAAATCCCACGCAAAATATTTGTCCCTTTTACAAGAAAAGGTTGCCGACCCCTGCTGTATCCTACCGCCGTTCCACTAGGGGTGGCTAATACCTCTGCAGATGCGTCTCCACTTTTTTCTGCCCTTACAAATCTATTTTATCTCTTCAACATTCATCACTTTCTTCATACATACTCTTCTCTTATTCTCATTCTGCAGGTTCCATTCTTTCACAATCTCACCTATTTGGTCTATCCATTCCTTCCTCGGTCGTCCCCTTCCACTCTTTCCTTTGTACACTTTCTTCGTTAGTCGTTCATCATACATTCTTTCAAGATGTTCGAACCATCTCATTGTGCTGTTTTGTACTTTCATCCTCAAATCCTCTTTTATACCACTCTCGTTCATCATCCAATCATTGACCGTTTGCCAAATAGTAAACTTTTACATTGCAGGACAGCTCGCCGCCCACCGTTGGCGCAGCAAGTTTGGTCGGCCGAGTAAAGTACCAAAGCTCGGGGATGTAGATCCCACTGGCACATACTGCCCTGTTCCTGAAGACTGGCTCAAAAGGAAATATGGTAAGGACACATTTTTTTTTCAGTAACTTTATTTTAATAACTTAACACCTTTTTATCTTCAATGCTAGGACTTATTGTATTGGTTTGTGGTATTCTTTGCGGTCATCAGCACATAATTTTAGTTTCACCAAAACTTTTCATTTCACTTTTCAATCAGCTGTACTTAATAATCCCCCAAAAGCTCTGATATAATGTGAAAGACTGTGTCTAACTATTTCTAATACAACTATTACATGATACATATTCTGCCTGACAATGTTTGTTTTAGTTTAGCTATCATTTGTAAAAGTCTCTTGGCCGGGCTAAAGGCAGGACAGTCAGTTATAACTTTAATACAATATTATATTGGTAGATTGAAAAAACACTAAAGTGCTAAGTAATGCATCGAGGACAAGTACCACTGTTGTATATTTTACAATACTGTAAAATAAATATAAAAAAAACTCTCATAATAGGAAATCCATTTTTTATTTCCTATGGGTGGCGTTACATAGTCAACAGATATTGTGAATGTGCCGAGTCCATTTTTAACTAAAATAAGAATATTCTTCATGAAGGTTCTCTAAATCTAAGCTGCAAAGATATGTATCATTTGAGATTCATATTAAATGCATAACCACAAGCAGACATGCATAATTTCGCGCTTACACATGCCGCATGTGGACCTACAATATAAAAAACCCAATCTCAAATGAACATAAGCCCTGCAACTCTTGCTGACCTTCCCTGAAGCAGGGGTGACATTGACAAAGTGAACCATTTTTTACAGTATGGTTTCCTATTTGTTAATCATGTTCGATGATTGTATTTCAGCTGCTACTGTTCCTGAACCAGATACCAGGGATCTTTTTCATTGTGAGTATTGAGAATTCACATTACATAGAATGTATAAAGATTAAGTATCTTTTTGTCTAAATAATCTTAACATTATTTTACCTTTGTTACAGTAATGGTAGCTAATTCAATTCCATTCATTGGATTCGGCTTCCTGGACAATTTCATCATGATTGTTGCCGTGAGTATCCACTATTTAAAACACAAAAGATACAAATACGTACTTCATCATTGCTCTCTTATGGCCATATTCTCCAACTGTTTAACCATGCCTTAGTGAACAACACTTAAGTTTTTGGCTGTTTTAAGTTTGTCCATCACCGACGTAAGACAGTGATTCACCAACTTATAACAGCCAAAAACTTAAGTGTTCACAAGGCTTGGTAAAACAGCTTGGAGAATACGGTCATTCGACATCCAGTTTACTTTATGAAAAAAAAATGCTTTAGGGAGAAAACATTGATCACATGTTGGGAGCCTACATTTGTCTGTCTACAATGGCTGCCGCAGCTCTTGGCAACACATTCAGTGACGTTATTGGAATTGGCTCGGCCTATTACGTTGAGCGTTTTGCTGAAAGGATAGGATTCCAGCCGCCCAAGCTCACTCCCATACAGCTAGACATGCCCATAAGCCGGAGAGCATCCAACCTGGTAATTATTAATTCAGATATTTTCAATAACAAGTTTTCAAGTGTTCAGAATTTTACACTTTCCATACTTACTTTTCCAAAAGTCTCAGTATCAAAGACCTTGAAAAGAAGTGTCGGCAAACGAGAATTTTGGTGAAGAAATGTTTCATGTTTTGTTTTTATTACGAGTGATTTCAAATTGCTTTTTAGTGTGCTTTGTTTTGAGAATTATTTGATATTCCAATTTGCTAATACTCAGGCATAAGCAGGCAAGGCATTTCTCATGCAAGATTTAATCTTAGTGTGTTCTGTGCACATGAGCATGTCAAAATAAAAAATATTTCCAAAAGTTTCTCTCTGGGTTGGGTTAGTCACTCATTCCAGCTGAAAATCTACAACACTAGATAATTATAAATTATCTATACACTGATGTTTTTTGCTTTTAGGGAAGAGTCCTCGGAATCACATTAGGATGCATCTTGGGCATGATTCCACTGCTTTTCATGAATGCCGATGCCAAGGGGAAAAACAAGCAAACCCAACCAGCTGCACAATAATACAGTTGATGCTTTAATAATTTCGTTTTAGTTCATTATATTATTTCTACTGATGGAGAAACCATTTACTGCCTAATACATAGTATTTTATTGTACTATAATTAATAAAAAAAAAAAAATTACCTAATCGTTTCTCCATTAGTATTTGCCAGCTACTAAAAAAGGACTCATCCAGGCATGTGGAGATAGCTTTCATATTAAAGCTTATGTATTAATCAAAATAATCATGTTCTTTTTATTGTATGAAATATCTCTGTCCTACCTCATTAATTATTTTCATAGAAGTGTAGTCGTAGAAGGTATCAACATACCGTGAGTGAAAAGTATGACAGCCTGGTTGTTGTTGGGTATTGCACATGTTCATAGTAACACTTTTTATTTTTGTAAAATGAAGTATACATGAGGTATTTTCAAAAAAAACTTTGTTTTTAGTGAAATGTGATAAATTGTAAATATGGAGATCATACTCAGTAGGTGAAGTCTAGCATACTGTTAGCCAGAATCTGTGTCCATCTGACTATTGAGTGCCTCAATTACGACATACTTACAGAATATAATATTATTCTTAATACTAATACTTCATTTAAGTGTACAGTTTAATAAGTGGTGTTACAATAGTGAAAATATACCTGTTATTCTTTTAATATTGTTATTTATTCAAGTATTTGTAAAGTACAACACTCAACGTACAAATATATTAACATGTTATTTAATTCAGCGAGATAAAAAACGGTCCAAAAATATAATAGCTGTTAGCATGTAGTTGTATTTCTTAGGAGACGGAGACTGCTCTGGGGTATTGCCACATTACTGAGTATGGGTTATCATTGCTGTGACTTAAGGACTCCCACTCATTCCCAGTTATATAATGGGAACTACTCATACGATAGTCGTATATCACATTGGAATTTGCAATGTATTCCATTAATATTTTTGAGTTATTTAATAAATTACCAACCAATTGAAATACTTGATGAAGAATATCGTCATTAATTAAAACCACTTCATTTGCCTCAGTACTACAAACATTTGGGAAAAATGAATTATGTTCGAGGTTATTCACCAACAACATTTCCTGACTAAAAACTTCAATGGCATCATCAATCATATCTTGGCCGGAAATCATGTATCTATTTGTTTCATTATAAGTAGGGCTTGAACTCTGTACATCAGGATGAATGTTGAATTTAGTTTGTTGAGCAAACGGTAGCACGCTATGTGAAACTATAAGAGACGATGCCAGCAACGTGGAGACACTTGCCAGGTAACTCACTGATAAAGCCACATACACTGTCACCAAACATTTCAGCAAGTCGGCACATTCCAGGGAACTAGCAATATTGGATAAATCTGCGTAAGTGAACCAACCCCGCAATCTTGCTTGTTTTATGGCCACTTGGTGCTCTAACCATTCTAATGCCATTTCAAAATGGCTATCACTCACATATACTCTCCAGTCCTGAAACAAAATCCAACATGCTATCATTATATAACCTACTATACATACTTCTCTTCTACTAAAATAACCACAAATCAGCTACTTGTATAGTAATTCAAATCATTTCGAATTCCTACACTCCCAATAGGACAACTGGACTACTTTATGGTTAACGTAATTATGAAATGAGATATCAAAAATACTTACAATAGCACTAAGAAAGTTCCGTTCTATTTGTTTAAGTGATTCACATGTGATCCCTGCCATCGATGCCCATTCATATGAGTACATTGTATCTTCTTCGCTTTCCTCGAGAATAAACTTATTCGAAATCATCTGTAATAAAAAGGGCGAAAATTTTAGTCTTTCTCAACATAAAGGATACACCAACATATCTTATTACTACCAAACTTACTAGGGAAACCAGGAATAATTCAGAAGGCGCCATTTTAGTCACATACTCAGGATTGGCTGTTTTCAATCTTTCCAAGTAAAGGAGGGCCAAGACGAGAGAGCACGGGGAAACGCAAGCATTTCTTGTAAGTTCTGCCGCTTCATCAACATGCAAGCGCCTTAAAGATTTTCCCTTCTGAGCTTCAGAGAAAAGTTCGGCAGATAATTCTAGACAAGGAAAAGATATAATCAATTGGTGAATTATTATTTTTGAACAAGCATTTCTCAATGTTGTTAGTAACTTAAACTAAGTAGTCCAAAATTCTGATGCCGAGATTTAATAAAAAATCTGCGATCAATCATAGGAATAATTTATTGTACTTTTGATTTTATATTTTGTTGAATTTTTTTTTATTTGCCATTTTAATATTTGTTTTGTGCGTAAATTTAAGTTAATATTAATTATTGTTTCTGCTTTTACAACTACGTAAAGCGCCCTTGAGGTGATTGATCACAGTACGGCGCTGGAGAAATTGTCCAATTTATTTATTTATAATAATGACGTAACTGACATCATAATTTAACTGATGATTATGCCCGCTTTCCACTGCGAGCGGGAAATAGCTGAGCGGGAGCGGGAAATAGCTGAGCGGAGCGTAGTGAAATAGTTTTGGCCTTCCATTGCGAAAGAGTTTTAAAAAATAATGGTATTTGCCTTCCACAGCCAACGAGCTCGGCGGAGTGAGCTAGGCGGGAAATGAGATGAGTCAGATGAAAGAGTTGTTTGCCTTCCATCTACAGCTGGCTTAGCGGAGCCAACTAGTGTGTGACAGCTCGTTGCAGCCTACGCCCAGATCAAACGTTTTAATTATTAGTAAAAAAAGTTTTTTTTTTTTGTTTTGAAAAATAAAAAGTAATATATTATTTTGCTTTAATACATAAAAAGTAGATGTTTGAAATAAAACATACATTTTAATATTTTCAAATTTATAAAATAATGTATGATGTGCAGTGTGTGACAGCTCGTTGCAGCCTACGCCCAGATCAAACGTTTTAATTATTAATAAAAGAGTTTTTTTTTGTTTCGAAACATAAAAAGTAATGTATTATTTTGCTTTAAACATAAAATGTAGATATTTGAAATAAAACATACATTTTAATATTTTCAAATTTATAAAATAATGTATGATGTGTTTTTGTAAATCATGTATGGTGTGTTTTATCGCTGTCACGCAACTGCGCGGGTTGGCGCGGGGGGCACGGGGGAGCTGAGTCAGTTGAAAACTAGCGGCCGAGACCATGACACAGCGGAGTCATTTTTACTCGCTCAGCCTGCTCCGCTCACTCCGCTGTCGGTGGAAGCACTTCTATGAAATTTACTGTTGCTAGTCGAGCGGAGTCCGTACGGAGTCCGCTGGAAACTCGCTCAACTCTGCGACCACTTTCGTAACTCTTTGTACTCGCTCAGTCCGCTCCGCTGACTCGCTGTCGGTGGAAGCACTTCTATGAAATTTACTGTTGCTAGTCGAGCGGAGTCCGTACGGAGTCAGCTCCGCTCGCAGTGGAAAGCGGGCATTAAGGTGCCTATGACAATTCTATCATCTCCATAATCGACTAAGGTGCTTTTTAACACTAGACACATTCTGCCCGATTTGTCTATGGATTACCGGATAGACTGAAAGCTTACATCTTCATACACTATTAGACGCCATCTGGACAGAGTGTGTCTAGTCTGTAACAGGCCTAAGAGTAATGGAGAAAAGCATCTGTAAGTGTTTTTGTGTTAAAATAATATTGCTTTTTTAATAAGCAAATATGCAACTATTTGAGTCAACATGTTAGATGGAGCCAAGGATGAAAACATAATATGAGTAAATAAAAATCATATTGAACTGATCACATGTATAAATATGTTATAAAATTAGCACCTTACAAATCATAAATACATACCAGTAACGGGGAGACTGAGGCATGGTATGGTAGGTAGTTTCCCGTAGTACAATGATTTTGTAACCCGAAATAGGAATTTTGCATGTTCACTATGACCTGGTACCTAAAACATGAAAAAAATTCAGATAGGTAACTATTTAAATTCTAAAACACAATATTAACATTTCCAGTTAAATAACCAGTTACCGTTTCTGGATGTGCTAGTGACTAAGAAATCTGATGGAAAATAAGGACATCCAGTTAACCGTAAACACACACACACAGACAGGTATCTGCACTGTAGTTCAAATCATCACCCGGGACAAAAAAGAGCCATTCTTAAGACTTTGACTCAAAGAGCTGAGCGGATTTGTGAACCTGCTCATCTATCTACTGAAAAATGTCACCTCTTGAAGGTATTTGAAGCCAACGGCTACAAGAGGGAGAATATTTTTAGAGCAGTCAGACCTAGGAATATAAGACGCTATCCCGTTACGCCATCACTCACACTAGGCACTGCATACCTTCCATACTTACACAAGGTTACTGACAAGATTGGAAATTTTTTGAACAAACACAAAGTTAAGACGGTTTTCAAACCAACTAAACAGCTGGCAGCCTTCCTCCGCTCGCCCAAAGACCATAGAGACTTGTATTCTAACCCGGGGATGTACAGAATCCCTTGCTCCTGCGGAAAAGTGTACATAGGTACAACCTTGCGGAGTGTAAAAACCAGCATAAAAGAACACAATAGGAGCTGTCGTCTCGGGCAGGTGGAAAAGTCAGCAGTGGCAGAGCATGCACTTAGCATAAAATTTTCCGATACTGATGTTCTTAACACTACACGGCATTATTATACTAGGCTTAATCATGAAGCAATTGAAATTTTTAAGCACCGGGATAATAATTTTAACAGAAAGGAGGAGACATCAAGGTTGGACAAGTTATGGAACCCAGCCCTTCGTAGATGTTCAAAAAGACCGCCAAATAATATTTCCAAGATGGACGGAACCTTTACAACCAACGGGAATAAACTTAGCACGCCTGCGCAAGTACAGACCAATGGAATTCCTTGTGACTCGCTGACGTCATCGCGGGCCAATCAGATTGCGAGCACATCTGAGTCCTTGCGCAGCAATAGAGTTTTGATTTCTCACGAAAACAACAACAATACTAATTCAAAGGCTAGCGTTGCTTCCAGAACACCAGATCCTGTACGAAGATCACAGCGACTAGCCAACCGCTGATAATGCCCATCGGAGCAATGGGCGAAACTGTCCGGAATGAATCAACCAGACCACGGCTACATAGCCCGAAAAAATTGATTGTTGTGTCAACAAGTACCGGCTGTGAAAGCTTCAATGTACAATTATATTTTTGTTCTTTAAAAAAGGCTACTTAACCCGATTGCTAAATCTCTGGTGAATGACGCAGAATACCTTCCATTTATTAGCTCTGCGTCATTTCCGACTTCCTAAATAAGCCTCCTTTTCTGCACGTTACAAATATAAGTTCGTTCGGCTGACATATTCAGTGAAAATATATTTTCTCTAATAAAGACGACTGATTAAAAAACAATATTTACTGGTTGGCAGATGCCAAAACAATAACATGTGTCGCGTGTCATTAGAAGAGTAAAAACTATGAAATTAGAGTAAGATAGGATGATTACTACCAATAATAATAATAATAATAATTGGACAATTTGTATACAGCGCCGTTTAGTGGCACTAGCCACCCCAAGGGCGCTTTTATGTGTTGAAGCTTCTGTTAAACAAATGTGTCTTAAGCAACTTCCTGAAACTGCCAACACTGGTCTCTGTTCTCAACTCCAGAGGTAGACTATTCCAGCAGGATGGACCAGCCGAACTAAAAGCCCTGTCTCCGAAACCAGTTCTGTTCCGTCGAAGAGGCAGTTGAAGCCTGTTTACGGCGTCACTCTGTGCAGAACGAAGAGTGCATCGTTTTCCACCTATCTGGTCGACTCTGCACAATTCACACAAGTACGATGGGGCAACTCCTCTGAGGGCATTAAAAACAGAAACACATATTTTGTACTCAATCCTCTCTGGGACTCGCAGCCAATGAAGGCGCCGCAACAGAGGAGAGACATGGTCAGTTTTTTGTCCTCCTAAAAGTAATTTGGCTGCAGCATTAAAGACGGACTGCAGTCTAGACTGCTGAAACCTTGGAAGACCCCAGAACAGACCATTGCAATAATCCAGTCTCGACACAACAAAGGACGCAATGAGAATCTTAGCAGCTTCGGATGTCAAACAGTTTCTGACCCATCTCAACTGCCTCAGGTGAAAAAAACAGGAGCTCACAGTCGAGCTTATTTGCGTACTCATGGAGAGAGTGTTGTCAAGATGGACCCCAAGAAACTTAATTGAGCTAGATGGATATACATCCAGGCCCATTACTTTAATTGGTGAAGAGCCAAGCAAGTGTTTCCTACCAGGAGACGACATCCAGATGAATTCTGTCTTGTCTGGATTCATTCTAAGGCGACACCTTGCCATCCACTCAGCCACCACTTCAATGCACCGGACCATCTCAAGACTACAGGCATCTGTCATAGATGGCTGACAGAAACGACAAAGTAGAATATCATCAGCATAAGAATAGTAGCTGGTGCCGTTCATCAGTACAGTGCTCTCAAGATCATTTGTGTACAGGGTAAAAAGTAAAGGCCCGAGCACAGATCCCTGAGGCACACCACAGTCCATGGGCATACCTGATGACTCACCATCAACATCCACAGTCTGACATCTGCCTTTCAGATATGAAGATAGCAATTTAGATACTCCTCCTCGGACTCCGTACAACCTATCAAGCTTAGTGATGAGTATACTGTGATCAACAGTGTCGAAGGCAGCGCTCATGTCAAGTACTGCCACCATGGCAAGAGCACCGTCCCCAACCGCAGCTATCACATCATTCACAATGCGAAGTAAGGCAGTCTCAGTGGAATGAGCTTTTCTATATGCTGACTGAAACTTAGACAGATATCCGCCTCGCTCCATGTGCTGAGTGAGTTGCCAAACAACGGCCTTCTCAATAATTTTCGATATAAAAGGAACGGACGACACAGGTCTATAATTTTCCACAGAATCAGCTGGAAGGCTTGATTTTTTGAGAATTGGTGTAACAATTGATTTTTTAAGTTCCGTGGGAAAAATACACTCTGTAGTGAGAGACTTGTTGACCAATGCTGACAGAATAGGTGCCACCTCACTTAAGCATCTTTTGACCAGCCATGTTGGAATTGGATCTAGTTTACATTGCTTGTTTGGACATGTGAGTACAAGCTTAACAACATCATTCAACAAGACAGGCTTAAATGAAAAAATAACATTGCAACAATTGTTTGACTCTGGGGGATTAAAAATGGTCGCTGCACTGGATTCTCTTATTCTTCGTAACTTCTCTGAAAAGTGACGAGAGAATTCACTTGCAGGAAGCTCCGGATGCTGAGTAGAACTTTTTCCCAGGACAAAGCTCATCGACTTCCACAGCGCCCTGGGGTTCTTGGCTTCGGTCTCCATTTTTCTGGTCCAGTAGGACGACCTTTTCCTCCTTATCAAAGTCCAATAGATGGTCTGGGCATTCATCCAGGTTGCACGTGCAGTTTCTGTGCGACACCGTCGATACCTCCTCTCAAGGCGTCTCATCTCTGCTTTGCCACATCTGCATTCCTCATCAAACCAGCACTCAGATCTTCTCTGTCTCCTGATGGTTGTTTTGAGAGGAGCGTATTTGTTGATCAGCGAGAGCATGGTGCTATTGTAAGATTTGATAAGTTTGTTCGTGTCTGCCGAGGCAATAAAGTTTTTGTTGCAGATGTCGCTTCCAGACAACTCACATTGAAACTGCTCAACATTAAAATTCCGCCAAGGTCTGTTTGTGATACGTTTAAAAATTGGTTTTGGAGGGTTGAATACCGTAACTGCGGTTACTAGGCGATGATCCGTGTGGCCAATGTCAAGGACTTGACACTGTAGCAGAGGATCACCTGCATTACAAATCACAACATCCAGGATACCACCTGCATCATGCGTCACCTGGTTCACCCGCTGATGAAAATTGAAATCATGCAACATACATAAAAACTTGGTGCTGTGGCCATCCTCCGCTCTATCAAGTCGGATGTTCATATCTCCCACAATAAACACTAGCATGGAATAGGTTGTCAGGCGTGTCAAAAGCTTCTTGAATTCATCGAAGAATAACGTACAGGGAGGCTTGGATCCAGGCCTGTAGACATTCACAATCAACACTGATGATCCACGAGACGTAAACACGCCAGCAATGCACTCAAAAGAAGAAAATTCAGGAACACTCTGTATCTGAGAGACCCTAAAACCATTTTTTACCACTATGACCACTCCGCCATGGTTAGTTATGTGTGCAGATTCAGTGGGTGGCATTTTTCGAGCCTTTTCTATGACAGAGTATCCCATGCTGCGTAGGCGCTTAATGCTGAGGTCTTCACTACCCTCGTGCCAGGTCTCAGTAAGAGCCAGGATGTCTATGCAGTGCTCGCTGATCACATCATCAACAATATCAACTCTCCTTGTTAGTGATCGGCAGTTCCATGTTGCAATCTTCAAGTTACGGTGACTCTGCGTTGAGTGACGACCTCTATTTAACTGACAAAGTTTGACCTTTCTTCCGGAGCGCTTGCCCCGAAATCTTGGTTTAAAAGTCGAGAGTTTGACAGATTGATGCAGGCCATTTGCTGTCAAAACATCAACATCAACAGTGGAGTTCCAATCACGCCAACTTAACAATTGTTCAATGCTGTAGCTGATCATTGGTAGGTAATTTGCACTTGACGCTGGCGCTCCTGCTCTTTAGCAAGATTTAACACATAGAAGAAGAAGTTTGCGCTCATAAATAACAGTTTGCAACAATAATAAGTCATTTTAAAAGTAAACAATTAAAGTTCGCAAATCAGTTATAATAACACAAGAAATGCACTGCAAAAGTCACAAAAAGCTCAAGCAACACAAAAACAGCAAACTATGACACAACAAAGACAAATTTGCCAAAGACTCGTAATTTTAATTAATTTTACAAGTGCAGCAAGCAACAAACACACCAGGCAGCTACAAAGCGCCACCTCCCCCTCGATGTTGCCGGCTCTGTGGGACGCATCGCTTTTGTGCGAATCACTTAGGATTCTTGGGTTTGCTGAATACGAGGCGGCCATTTTAAACGATTCTTGATCTGCGGGACTCGAGATTTTTTGTGGAAATTGGGAATAGCAATCCTGACATTTGCTGACGTAAAATTCAACCTAACCTAACTTACCACAGTTAAGGCATGTTGATTAATGTGCAATGCTTATGTATCAAACCCTGAAACCTCTTCCCGAAAATACACATTATGCAGATGATGTAGCGTAAGTGACACAACATGGATGCTTCAATAAAATAGAAGAGACGCTCTGTGGAGATCTTGAGATTCTTTCTAAATACTTTAGAACATGGCACCTATCTCCGAATTCTACAAAATCAGTATCAATTGTGTTTCACCTCTATAACCGGGAAGCAATTAGGAGTTTGTATTCAAATACATCAAATAACAAGATATTTGATGGTAATAATGTTATTGTAGCGTAGCTGGTTTTTGTTTAAACAGTTAGAAAAACCAGATACATAGACATGGGTGGAACGTACGGAAGCTACCGCTCTGATGGACTACCTCAAGTGTTCAGTACAGTTAACCTAACGTGACATCATAGTGAATTAAACATCAAGTAACATGATACTTCTCAAGTATTTACTGTTATTCTCTTTCAATGTTCAAAGATGCGCTCCAAATGGAATAGGACATCAGAGGATGAGGGTTAAATAGACGTTGCTTAAAGTTGTTATATAGTCAAATCTTAATGCCACATTAGCAATACCACAAGTCGCGCTTGCAGAAAACAGAAGAATTGCAAGGAATTTAGAATGGTTCTATTAATATAAGCATGTATAAACGAAACGCACCTTTATCTTCTTCGAAATTTGCTTCTTTTTCTTGATAGGGTTCGACATTTTGGGTTGTTGATAACGAGGTTTGGCAACCCGAAGGTCGATTGCGAGGAAAATATTCGAGGGTGGCTGGTGGTAACTCCTTAACTACTTTGTATTAATACTTTAATAATAACTACGAATTGATGTAACTAAAAGGAGAAACTACGTAGATGATACAGACTCAGACAACGGGACATGCAGCGGGGCGCGGGCGAACAGCGCGGGCGTCACGGAGCGGATTTATTATAATATTTCGACGATTTCGACTTGTCGCGGGTAGCTATGGGTAGCTACTATACGGCTAGTGTTGGGACAAGTTGACTCACTCCAATGTGAATACTTTCCACAAACAGATATAATCGAAAGTAGTTATATTGTCTATGTCCGTAAAACTTCTACAACCCTAGATTTTTAACCAAACAACAAAATTAATATCGATTTTGTTTGGTTTGGTCTTCTGTCATTTCTAAAAAAATGTTTTAATAGATTTTGTGCATTAAATAAAATGTGAAAAGATCAACTCTCCGACTTATTTTTTCTTTGGTTGAGTGAAATAAGAAATCAACCAATGTTAGATGCAACTTATGGGTATTACGGAAGACGTAACGAAAAAAATGAAACATGGTTAATTTATGTTTAAAACCTATTATTGCACTTTAACCTTATCCATCATCTAAATATTGGGTAATATTTTTTATAGAATATTTGTGTGTGTTTGAGTTAAAAGTATATAATGTCCCAGAAGTCACGAAGTCCAAGGAATGGAAATATGACCCTCAGCTATGAACAATCATCGTGGTACCAAATTTAATGAAGTGTAATGCAATATGATGTGCTCGACTCGACTTTCTCGCTCATCTCAAAGTTATTGTTCATAACGAAATTACTTTTATAGGAAAATCCCTGGCTGTGGTCTATGTACGTAGGTACAACAACAAGCACTATGACGATTTTCTTAGTCACAAATTGAATTGCGTAGAAATACTTGGCACGTGCGAATCTTGTAGGATGTGCTGATCAATTACAGGCACATTTAAACTGTTTGACGAATGTCGGGCTTCCTAACAAGATGTCTGCGAGGGGCCTGACCTAATCTATTTTAAGTATGTCTCGTGCTTGTGGGGCTGCTCTTATGACAGCTTTTGATTAGCCAGCCCAAAAAAGCTAGCGTGTATTCAGTTGATGTGACCTGCTGAGTTTTTAAGCAAGTAGCTTTATAAATTCTGTTTTTGGTGGTTAAAGACCTGTAACGTCGCCCCGTCAAGAAAAATAAAAAAATTGGAAAGTTGTTTGAACTCCATTAGCAATCATTGTGTTAAACTGCTCTTCCCAAGACTTAATAATGTTACACCTACTTTTGTAATTTTTATTGTACCTACTTGTTATTGAATTCTATGTGAATTTTGCCAAAGTAAATAAATGTTGTAGGTATGATGAATGTTTTGATTAATTCTGTGTTTTGTCGTTGTTCTAGTTATGAATGCACATCATGAAAACCAAATGCTTTTTCATATTTCCTGTTCTTGCTACTTTATTGCTGTTCATCGTCTTCAACACTCAAAAACCTGACTCTTTACAAAACATTGTCTCTCAGACTCACCAGCAAATCAGGAATTTTCAGGTACAACTTTTTCATTTTGATGCTCTAATTTTTTGTTATGATAATAAAAATAATGCATAAATATTAGTCATATGGTAATGTACAATCAGCTGTACAGCAATGTATATTTTTTTCTAATCATGAGATGAATGATCATGAAAGTTAAGGTACAAAAGAATGTGATTAGATGGTTTGGGCTTGTGGAAAGAATGAATGATGAAAGACTGACTAAGTGTACATACAGAGGAAGTGTAAAAGGATGAAGAGGTAAGGGACGGCCGAGAAAAGTATGGAGTGATCAGATTGAGGAGATTGATGATGGGTATGAATGAATCGAAAGAGGTATGTAAGGATAGGAAGAAATGGAGGCAGCTTTGCAGAGGCTCTGGCCGCCCCTAGTGGAATGGCTACAGAGTTACAGTTATAGA
Source organism: Agapetus fuscipes (assembly GCA_951799405.1). NCBI lineage: Eukaryota > Metazoa > Arthropoda > Insecta > Trichoptera > Glossosomatidae > Agapetus > Agapetus fuscipes. The sequence goes on from OX637350.1 coordinate 7,315,713, forward strand.
GATAAATTTATGAAACCACAGAATATGGCTTTTTCCATAAATTGATCTCATTTTCATTTACAAATATCCTGGATTGCCATTGTTCATTCTACAACTCTCATCTGTGTTTTATTTCTTTAAGTCACAATGTGATGACAGAACATTTATATTTTTAGGAAAATTTAAAAGATGCAGAAGAAAAGCATTTGCTAGCTGATGAGAAATACTTGCAGCTTTTGGGATTAAGAGGAAAAGTAGAAGAAGACTGGCATAACACGTCCATTCCTGCCATCGTCAGCTACGTCCTCGATGGACAATACATGCAAGCTGTTGGCTTAATACGGAATATTGCATCTAGACTGCCAAACCATACACTCCTGCTGTACGACCTGGGTCTCGCCAAGTATTCAAGAAATACGGTAAATATTTCATCTTATTGAAATTAAATGTTTTTACTAATGCATTCATCTTATTAATGATGTAGAAGCAGCTATGATATTGCTAGAGAATCAGTTTTAATTTAAGTGGCCTTTATGAAACCAAATAAATATTTTTTTGTCTATCGACGTCTAATTACTTTCATCCTAGTCTGGACTGATCTTACATTCATACGCTTTGAAACCATTGTAGGGAACTGCCAAACTGTTGAACATTATTAGGCATGAAAAATGTATGTGTTTGTTTTGTACACAAAACAAGAGCGTTGTTAAAAAATGTAACTGACAAATCAGAAACTTATTCGAAAGTTGAGAACTCGTATAACTAAACTTGTATAAAGTAGAAAGGAATGAGGTCAAGTTCATATAAAATATGCCAACCGAAAATTTGACATTTCTATGTATTTGTTTTAAATCATTGCATTTAACCTTTCCAGGTACTTTCTCACTGCAATAATACAAGATGTACTGTCATCAACTTTGACCTTACACCTTTTCCATCTCACGTAGTGGAAGAGAGTTTGCATGCATTCAGGCCATTGATTATACAGGTATTTTTTCACATTATCAATTATGCAGTTATAATTTACTTTTATGATATTTATGATTGTTTTATGATTATTTTAGGATGCATTAAATAAAGTGGGAGCCATAATATTTGTGGAGTGTGATCAGCGTTTTGTCGGGGATCCGGCCCGTGTCTCTGACTTGTACAAGGCAGCTGTGGAGGGAATCGGCATCATTGCCTGGCCCACTCGGCCTGCCGTCTCCTCCCTCACCCATCCCAAGATGTTTGAGTATTTCCGCACTGACGCAGATAACTTCCTGTTTCTGCCGATGGTGGAGGTGGTTGGTCTAGTGATAGTCAGATCAGAGACTATTACCAATCACATCATGATGCCTTGGGTGCAGTGTGCCCTTACTCAGGACTGTATATTTCCCATAGGTAAGTTTTCCATGCTCTTAAAAATGATTTGTTCCTTGATTCAGTAGGTTGGTATGAGGCTGACCCCTCCCAACCCCCCCCCCCCCATGCTGCAGAAACTTGGTACACATTTGCCAACGACATCAGGTTTCACAGAAGGCGGCAGGAGTTGTAAGGTTTATGTTAATGTGAGGTTTGGTTTATTTTGTATGTACACATGCAGCATATGGAAGGGCGAACTTACATGTGCCTGCTTGTGGGCATGCATTAAGTATGAGCTTCTAATGTCAATATATCTTTGTAACTTAGATCATAGATTCTATTTAGCCAAAGGTGGAATTGCTAACCTTACGTTCATTTGAGATTCAAGTTTTTGTTTGTAAGTACACACACAACATGTGAAAGCATAAAAAATACATGTGCTTGCTTGTGTACATGCGTGAAGTTCGAATCTTAGGCTGGTTTTAATGTCGCGCTGACCGTCAGCGCTCACGGCTCAGCTGCGCTGAGGAGCTGCGCGCACGACCGCTGAGCCGTCAGCGCTGACCGCCATGCGCGCTGACAGCTACGCGCCATTCTAAAACGCTTCCTACAAGTTCATATATTTTGGCTGTCAGCGCTGATGGTCAGCGTGTTGTCAGCGCAACTCTAAAACCAGCCTAAATCTCAGATTAAAGATAGTCAGTTCTGCGAAGGCGGTAGTAATGACGTATGTTTTAAAATAAAACAGCGCCGGTTCTATCCTCGTTTGAGTTATTGAAGGATAGCTTTAACTCTGAGTTTTTAGATGTCATTATTATTAAGTAATAATTCATTCTATTGACATAAATGCATTAATAATTTTATTACTTGTTTCTAAGCTAAGTCAAAATGAATATAGCTGTATTATAGTGCCTTGTTGCTAACTCTGGATTTGTTTTATGTTTTCAGGTGCTCAGTCGGGAGGCTGTCGATATGACAAGAAGCCGCAATACAGATACTCTGGCTGTCATAATTATGATGCTTCGGCATTTAATATTGTTTTAGGGTTAAAATATAATTTAGACGAAAGCCACTACACCTACAAGGGTTCAGATGATTTCTTTAGAAAAATAAGTAATGAAAAGGCATCTCAAGAATACAAGCAATTGGAGAAAAACTCAACGTATGCGTTATCCGATGTCACAGATGAAAATAGCAGCAACAAAAGTGAACAGACCGATGCACTCTTGTAGTATTACCATTGTTCCCACTGATTGCTATTTTTTACCTCATTTAGTTTATTATTCTGATAGCAGTGCAGCTTACAATTTCTCTTTCGTTTTTGACTCACCTTCACGTGCTAGTCAACAATAATTCTTATTTCTCACAAACCTTAATAATAATGTTACCACACCCTTAAAAAGAGTGGCTTCTACACAGTACACAGACCTTAATAAACGTCACTGAAATGTGCAGAGTGCGCTGCTATGATATTCGGGGCTGCCAGCTGATAAAAGTAATGAATACCATTTAGTTTTTCTTTTGCAATATACTCCTTAATTTATATTTTAAATATATAAAATAAGAACCACAAACAAAAAACACAGCTAACTTTACAGTTAACTGTCAAAAGTGTAACTGACAAGATGGTGTGCGGAGTTCTGTTTAACTTGTATCTGTGTACCACTGTTATTTATTTACCAACCTGCATAATATTTTTTGAGCCTCAAAAGCCTTACAATAAATATAACATAGCATACCTAATACTTTTGTTCCTGTATGGAATAACAATATTGTATTTTTTACGCTTAGCATAAAAGTTTGGCTTGGGTTAATGCAATCAAGGATTCCAGTGCTGTCACAACACCAAAGTTTTTTAAAGAATCACTCCGGCTGCTGCATCCACTATTGTCAATCTCAAGTGAGTTTATCATGGTAAAGAATCTAGAAGTGAACTTGGAAATGTTTACTTAATTATAATAATAATTAATTATACTTTGTTGATAATAAAATTCATGTGCTCACACAATAGCTATTTAAGGTTTAAGATATGTATAATATTTGTAGCTATAATATTATAATGTTTTATTATTAAGCAATGGATACATTATTGATTTATATAAATAATTTTAATGTTTAAATCATTAGTGACTAATATCTTAACCTTTTTCACAAATTCATTATCATCAACCATTGTATTTATTTGAAATTCATAAAATAAAATTCATCTTTGGCGCGCAAAAAACTTATTTGATTTTATTAAATTAACGACTTTTCATGTAGAGCAACCACTGGTGTCTTTCTCAGTAATTGCTGGAATATATATGTATAAAACAAACTCATAAACATAACACATGGATTCAAAACAAAAAGGCTGTAAAAAAATTGTGCCATCACCCCACTGAGTTGCTAACCAAATAAAGTCATAAAAATAAAAAAAAGATTCCCAAGGATTATACTCAACTAGACCGGTCATGGATAAAGTAAGGCCTTTTAACCCCTGACGATGATTTTCACTTCGTAGTATCTTATTTTTTTGGCTCTTTGGTGAAAAAATTTGATGATCATTTTACCTAGACCCATTGAGGTATATATACTAGAGAAGTAACTCTTCTCGAAACACGTAGCACCCTGCAGTAGGTCAAAAATCGTACTCGAGAAAAACGGCCCGTCAGTCTCACCAAACCCGGAAAAGTCGCATCTACCTATCGTTATAAAGAGCTTTGACTGCTCTTATAAGTAGAGGCGCTAATATCTCAGTTTGACTAAAGGATCGTGCGTCTTAATCACCATTTTTGTTCAAGTTTTGGGTCAATGAAGGTAGATATTAGGAAATATAAAATACAGGAATCTGTAAAACTTATAACTTCACTGGTAAATGAAATTTTGTTTTAATCGCCGTGTCTAATTCATGGTCAAATTATAAAGTGAAATATTATTACTACGCTCGCTCTGCATGTAGCAAAACCCAGCCATTTCCGTACTTCCCCCCAGAGCAGATTCCACGCGGAGTTAAAAACTTTGTCTTCGATCTAAAAACGTGAACTATTCAGTAAAAAGGACATTATATTCCATCGCTGCAAGTTTTATTCGTAGAGAAGGTAATATTACACTTATTATTATATGGTGAAGTTCATTTCAAACATCGGATACGATATTTTATCATATTGTTTTTTTTGCAGGTGGGATGTTTTTCTCGACCAGAAAATTTCAAGCCGCAGGTGAAAGCGGTCCAGGAAGTGTCTCAACTTGAACCAATGTACGTGTTTTGCTGCTTCCACTCCGAAGAAAATTTATAAGAAATCCGCCGGGAAGATTACATGGACCGCTACTCATAAAATGACATGGGTATTGTTATTTTATTCATTTTCTGAACGCTGTTTATGTTCTCCGCTGGGAACCGAACTCAAGACCTTCGCATATTGAGTCTGTGGCGTCAACCACTAGACTATACAGCCGTGAAAAATGTGAAAAAATGTTTTGTGATTTTGTTGTGTTGTGATTTGGAGAAAAGTGTCAAAATAAATCATTGTTACTATAATAATTGCTTACCAAGGTCCAAAAATTCTTTAAATAAGGATATTTTGATTGAAAATTGCAAAGATGAATTAAAATTTTGAGTCCGCATCTCATGCACATGCGCAAGCAACCATATTATGTTGGTTAATTGCAATTATTATACCCATGTAAGGAAAGTAATTTGATAATTTGGCCGCCTTTCCCTCAATTGGCATAATTCAACCATTTTTTTTAGATGATAATTATGTTGTCAACCTCACTGACCTGCCAATCAATAACTTTAGTACCAAAATAGAAAACTGTCTTAAACTATTCCTACATACTTTATGTTATATTTCTGATACAACAATAGATTTAAAAAAAAACATAATAATTTCTGTATCTGATCTTGTATCTTATCTGCCAATAAATAAAACACGTAAATATTCACTTTTTGTTTTATTTTTTGTACGAAATGGGAGTAGGTATGGAATAATAATATGAAATAATATTATAGGAGCATGGCATAGCGCGTGTGTATAAGTGCACTAACACACACACGTACACGCACACGTCGTGGTTAATGCTCTTAACACTACGTGATGCTAGCATCTCGATAAAACCGGAAATACAAAGAAATATTAGGAACTCAGCTCTCTATATACCTATACTCTGTGAGTCTCACCACCGCAGACTTACTCAGAGCAGGCTTAGGAATCTTCCATACAACGCTATTGACCACCAAGCTTCCTTACTCTACCAGTAGATGCTGCTTTATTGGTTCTTGTCCAAAATAATAGTAGGAAACTACTATTTGGTATTACCGATATTCCCTTGACAGCCAAAATGGCGCCCACAGATAACGCTTGCTTGGCGTGGGGTCGTAAGTTTTTAACCGTTGAATGCTGTTTTTGGCTGTTTTCACAGGCGTTAAATTGTGCAAAAAGTTATTTGAAAAGAATATAATACTTTGTGCGTGAAAAAAGTGCGTGAAAATGGTGTATTGGTGGCCTGGTGCCGGACAACGTATTTCCGTCGTAACCTCAAAAAAAATTCGTTCACAAATATAAGACAGCTATAAAGTAAAAAAAACCTTCATGTTTTTGTTACGTTCCAGCTAAAAAATACTAGTGCCTCTAAATAAACTTTAATTGACATCAAACTTTCAAAATGATTTACATTATTTTAACTTAATTTGCCAAAACCTTAATTACCTTAATTTAGCTTAAAACCAAAATGTAGTTCGGTGTATTATTTAAGAATGTATATTTGTGTAAACTTGTATATTTTATTTTAAAAGAAATAAATTTTGAAAACAAAAAAAAAACTTTTATTTGACATGACCTTACCATTAGTTTCCTATAATATCAAAAATATTTTAAATAAATTTTAGGTATAAGTGATATTATACATTCCATAATATTATCAAAAGCTTCCGTAATCTCCCCAGAGGTGGCTAAGATTCTAGCATTCCCACTTTTTTTTTTAAGTGGGATCTCTATAAACCTATAATACTCTATGACTCAGAGAGCGGACGTGACAGGTGCTAATACATACTGCTATAAATGGCTAAATATTGTGATTGGAGTTTTCAAACACCTTTGTTTGTGAACTTGATCAATTATACTACATGCACAAATTAAAAAAATAGAAAATCCTAGCACAAATTAATTATTAAAACAATTGTTTAACTTTAAAAATTTCGTCGCTGTGAAGTCAGCCCGACATATCGAACGCATGAGTAGAGCTTCATATTTTTCCCCTACAAGTAGGGGAAAAAATATTAATGAAAATACGAAACAACGTATGAGCTACATTTTGTGTTTCAATCGATGTTTATCGACTCATGAACTGTTTGCAATTTTAAAATATTACGCGACCTTATCAAAGTTGCAAATAATATACTTTAATAATTTATTTTTCAAATAAAAAAATGCTAAAAAAGTATTTTGTAATTAATTTCACACATTTGACATGGACAATACGATTTTATACTGCCGGGTTGCCGTTGTTAGCTCATACCCTTTTTAGTAGCTAAATACTCTAGTGTCAAGTTTGCCCGCCGAGAAAAATCAAATTTGGAACAGATATTATGTCGAGAACGTGTATAATATATTGTGAGCATATATCTGAATATACTATTGAGTTATGGAATATACTGTAACTCAATGGAGTATACGGGAGCTCAATGGAATATATTTCCATAGGAAAATACTACAGTTTTAAATTATAGTGGAATTAAGTGTTATTCTAACTTTCCATAGAGCATATTCAAATTATCTGAATTCTTTATCAAACCTTTGTTAATACATTTTACCATATAAAAATGTTAACTGTAATGTTAGTTTGGAAATTTCATTTAAATCTTACAACAATTAAATATTATTATTGTAGGGGAATTCTGTATCATAGAATAATGAGATCTCAACCCTTTTTGTCGTGTTTAAAGTGTGCCATGTGTTTCGTAAAATTATTGCTATCTCGTTTTAACCTGAGAGTACAGTGCGCGTTATTCGATGCAGAAGCGGGATAAAAACTGATTGTCTCCTTGCATCTGCAAGGAGACAATACAACGGACTTCGGCTTGACATTTTTTTCCTGATTGTATGATTGTTGCGACTCTATATATATACCTCAATGCCTAGACCTAAAACAACATAAAGGATATTTTGGAAAGTTTTGACTCCATACTGAACAACGCGTACTTTTTATCACATCAAATGATTGTGTCGAAGCTTTCAAAAAAATCTACTTTTTCTTTTTATAAAAAACAGGCGTCTCTACAGAAAAATAATTAATAGTACCTAATGAAAATCTGAAAGAAAAAATATTTTTATATTTAGTTAGTGATAATATTCTCACTCAGTTGGGTTCATTTAGAAATGAAAACTTCGTTTTATTCCATTACTAATGCAAACATTTTAAAGCCCAATCTCAAGAAAACATATTTTGCTTTTATTACCTACCTACCTATTTGCCAACACATTATTTTTTACACTTCTGTTACATGGCTGCATATTGACACTTCATCTTAGCCAGGAAATCTACAACAAAAGAAGAAGAAAAACATTTTGACATTGACAGCTGTCATTTGGAATTTTATCATTATGAAATTTGAGTCATCGACGCAGAGTACGTTATTGCATCGCAAGAAGTTTTTGCGTCTTTGCGAAAATATTTTTTAAATAATTTATAGAAAAAATCTCAAAAGTGACAATGGAAGAGAAACATAGAAGGATAATTGCTGACAATGCATCAGCACTTGCAGAATACACAAATTTGAAATATCTGATTCCCGCACTGGTTGAAAAAAAAGTTTTTACTCAAAAAATGATTGATATTCAACAGTATTTGGTAAGAAACTGTGTATTGCTTTGATTTACATGCCCATTTTTATTTCGAAGAAGTTAATTTTGTCAAGCATGCAGAGTACTCTTGTTTCATGCAAAAAAGATCAAGAGGTATTTTTTTCATTTGTTTAACCCTAAAATCTTTTAAACGAGGGTAAATATAAGTGTCCGATAGCCCGTTCCCCTATGTATAGTAATTTATATAGGTATACAGTGAAACAAGCTCTTGATGGCTTTTCGATAGGATCTCAAAATTTTTAAATGTTTTTTATTCCCGGCGGGGAAGCGTCACACGTCTTAGTGACTATAGTCACCAGTAACTTATAGTTGTATTCAGCCGAGCGCTAGGTGCGGCTAGTACCTCTGCAGATGCGTTTCTATTTTGTTTTTCTCCTTGCGCAATTCTTTCATCTCCTTGACATTCACCACTGTCTTCATGCATGCTCTTTTCTTTTTCTCACTCTCAAGTTCCTGTCATTTGCAATCTCGCTTTTCTTATCAAACCATTCTTTCCTTGGCCTTCCCCTTCTACGCTTGCCTTTGACAAACCTATTGCACTATTTTTGCCAGTTGTTCAGTGTCTATTCTTTGTAATGTCCTAACCATCTACTTTCCCTGAAAATAACAAAATATTGATTTGCCTTTTTCATTGCAACTCAGCCATGTGACATCAGTATTTTGTTGTCTTTAGAATTTTTGCCGAGTTCAGTTGTTAATAGTACTGTTGCTCCCTTCTTTAGATGGTTGACACGGGATCCAAGAAATTTACTCTCTTTGATGATGTACAGCGCCGAGGTCCGCACGCCTTCAGCAGCCTTGTGGAAGCATTCATTGAGATTGGCTCATTCGAAGCCGCCCGTTTGCTTGATCCTGAAAACTCCAAGATTCCGGTGGCCAACGTGCAGTACGTTAGCTTAGCCAAGAAAACCAGAAGATTAAAACAAACCACTTCAGGTAAAAATGCTGAAACATTATATCCATAAAATGGTTTAGTTGTAAATTATTTAAATTGTTTTTGACAATAAAATGGTTCAGGTGTCTAGTCATCACGGGGGTCGGCAACCTACGGCTTGCGAGCCACATGTGGCTCTTTGGGTGTGTCTTCCCCCCCCCCCGTCGATGATATTTATTGTTGGCATTTGTGGCTCTTAACCCCTCGAGCCCCGGAACGCGGATCCGCGCTCATAGTACTATACGCGATTTTTTAAATTTTTCTTTAGTTTTTACACAGCAATAAGATCGAAAATCGCATGAAGTACTGCTATTGGATAGAACCATCCACCAATAAATTCAAAGCATTCATTTTTGTTTGTAGGTATTTAAAATATAATATGTAAGTTGACCTTGAAAACCGACTGTTGGAAAAGCCGAATTCCACAATTTGTTGACATAAGACCACTAACACAATCAAACTTTTTTTTTGTGTAAATAATAAGGGTCATTAACTTCTATTTTTTGCAATGTATTGTGATTTCGTGCCTACGCATACTAATGAGGTAGGTATATCTATTTTTAGAACCTCGATCTTTTTTCTGTAATCTAAATTATGATGGAGCAAAATAATACTGAAATCCTCAAAAGTTTTTTTTTTTTGGTAGGCACTAAAAAAAATTTATTTCATTGTTTTTTGATAGAAAAAAACCCACAGGAGATATGTTTTGTATCTTTGGAGATATTTAATATAAAAAACCACGAGTTGGGTGTCTGAATTTGGCAGAAAATCGCTGGAGCTCCAGGGGTTACACACTTCGAAATTCGTAAATTGTAATTTTTGGCTCTTCCCGCTCAAAAGGTTGCCGACCCCTGATCTAGAACAAATGCGCAATGTCAAAAATATTGTACTAAGGGAATGCCAAAGGTAAGAATGGAAGGGGAAGACGCAGGAAATAATATTTTGATCAAACATGGGTTGTTTTCAAATGACTGAAATTTGCAGAGTGTGAAAAAGAGATGACCATTCATGAAGAGAGTGATAGACGTTGAGGAGATGAAATAATTGTTCAAGGACGGAGAAAATTGGTTTTGCGTCTGCTAAGTAATTTGCCGCCAATAGCGGGATGGTGGCTGGATACTGTTATTTTTGTTTGACTCAAAAAGGTTTTTATTTTTCAGAAAGACCACCAGTTCACCCACCTCCCATTCAATATATTCCGCAACATAAGCCAAGTGAAATAGTTGACATTGGTAAAGGGAATTTAAAACCAATGGACATCCAGGTGGTAAAAGCCGCACAATTTGGAATAAGCCCGGACCCCAAAATTGCCTGCTACAGCATGAGGTCCAAGAAACGCGGCATATTCTTCATGATTAACAATATTGATTTTGGTGGCAAAGAAAAGCCGCGGAATGGAGCAGTAGTGGATGAAATTAATTTAGAAAAGCTGTTTAGAGAAATCGGATTTCATGAAATTATAATCAAGCGGAATTTAACAAAAGACGTGAGTTTGAAAAATCATCTAGTTTATGCTATGTTTCTTTCAGACGCGTGCACTGGTGGGAGGCAAATGAATTTCTGGGTGAATAATTTTACTTCGCCAGGGTTATTCACAGCACATTTGATTTATAGCTGATACATGGAATCGTTTTTTTTGTATGGAAAATAGTGGCGGTGAGCCATAAATTTGCTGTGTGAATAAACACCATAAGAAATTCATCTGTTAAAAAAATGAGCAATTGATTTTTATAGTAAATTTAAAGAAATTTCAAGGTTAAATGTATTTTTTGCTGAAAGTTACCCACTTTATAGGTAGGTACATGTGCGTGCCTGTATGGGATGCACGCCTCTAGTTTATTTATCTATGTACTGAATTCTTGTATTTGTTCATATTCATGTTGATAATTCAAACATCTATCTATCTATATCTATAATCTAAGCTGCAAGGATATGTTAGCATTTAAGGCTCATATGAAATGCATGCCTACAGACAGGCACATGTAGGTTCGCGCCTACACATTCTGCATGTGTGCATACAAATAAAGAAAACCTCACATGGACATAAACCTTGCAACTCCTGCCGCCGTTCCCTGAACCGGGGTGGCATTGGCAAAAGTGAACCGATTTTTACAGCACGGGTGGTCAGCCTCGTACCAACCTATCAGTCAAGGAGCATGAATATGAATATAATAATCAGATATTATCTGAATTGCCCTATACAAATCCAACTGCTATTTGTATGTATTTTGATAAAAAAAAAAGGGTTACATTTGTGCGTTACGTTAAATAGGTTACATTAAATAGGTTACATACTTACTTACTTACTTAATCGGCCACTTCTTGTCCACTGCTGGACATAGGCCTCCCCCATATCTCTCCAGGTGTATTGCATATACGAGGGGGTTTTGGCATAACAATGCCACGCTTGCTTTCCAGAGAAGACCAAAGTCGAGGAGGTGTGGAAAGGTACATGGGATCAAACCTATTTCTGGAAGGGTAGCAGCCTCGCCAAGTGACGCCGCTGCATCCCCATACAGAGGGCCAGTATGGTCCCCCTTACTCCCCCTAATAGGTTACATTAGACTGGTTTTTTCAATGTATGAAAAAAAAATTTTTGTTCGAATGTCGATTGCCGCCCCCTAAAATGTGCCAATTGACTAAAAAAAATATTCGCGGAGTTACAGGATCATAACATAACGGGAAAGTGAGGCTCATTGACGTTATATTTGAGAAAATAGCCCATTTTTACTAAAACAATCATCGATTTTTCAAATAAAATAAAATCTATTTGTTTATAAACCCTGCATTATATATTATAAAATGGTAAATGTGATTATCTTGAAGTTTTATTCTTGCAATTATTTTAAAAGGACCTTTAGTTATGGAGATATTTGTCATTTTATGAAGACTTGACACATTGCAAATCGGCCTTCTTAGAAGAATGAAACACCTAATCTAATCTAATCTAATCTAAGTTGCAAAGATATGTTACATTGGAGATTCACATTACATGCATTCTCACAACCAGACACGTACAAGTTCGCGCTTGCACATGCCTCATGTGAACCTACAACATAAAAACCAAATCTCAAATGGACATACACCCTGCAACTCTTGCCGTCCTTCCCTGAGACAGGGGTGACATTGGCAAAGTGAACCATTTTTACAGCATGGGTGGTCAGCCGCATACCAACCTATAAGTCAAGGAACACACACACACGACAAATTACATTTTATACATCACTAAATAATAATATCCAAATATTGGGAAAAAATAAAAGCAAAAAAATTGGCCAACACTATAATAATCTATAATCTAAGTTACAAGGATATATTCATTTAAAGCTCTCAGATGTAAGCCCACAAACCAACAAGTGTAGTTCGCGCTTACAAATGCTGAATGTGTACTTACAAATAAAATCCAAACCGCAAATGAACATAAGCCCCACAACTTTTGCCGACCTTCCCTGAAACAGGGGTAACATTGGCAAAGTGAACCATTTTTTACAGTATGGGTGGTCAGCCTCATACCAACCTATAAGTCAAGGAATATGAATAAAAAATTACATTTAAATATATAAAAGAACAAAACCTTACAAAGAAATCTATACAAAAAAAGTCAGAAATTTCCTATGCAAAAAATGTAGCAAATTAATACACCAACATTAGAAATCACCATTGCAGATTAGCCGCCACTTCTTCCTGTCCTTGCACACTTCTTTCATTTCATCCAGAGTCATAACCTTTTTCATGCAAGTCCTCCTTTTATTATGACTCTGGATATCCCATTCATTCGCTATTTCAGAAATTTGATCCATCCATACTTTTCTCGGTCTTCCTCTACCACGACATCCATCTATTTTAGCAACATATACTTTCTTCGTCAATCTTTCATCACTCATTCTCTCCATATGCCCAAACCATCTTAACATACTTCTTTTAATCTTCACTTTCACACTTTCCCTTACACCACATTCTTCTCTTACAAAATTATTCCTCACTCTGTCACTTCGTTTTTTCCCAATCATACTTCTTAGATAGTCCATTTCTACTGTATGGACTTTACTAATTTCCCTTTCACTCACCGTCCAGGCTTCACTTCCATACATCAAGGTTGGCACTAGTATACCACCGTGCACCGCCAATCTAACATTTTTTGAGAGATTCTGGTTCCTGGCGATGCTAGCGGTAGCACCCAGTACGCACCTGCCTTTCATTATTCTTCTTTCAAATTCACCGGTCATTCTTCCATCTTTTTCAAACTTACTTCCCAGGTATACAAACTCATTTACGACATCAACATTCATTCCATTAATTTTAAATTCATAATTCATACTTTCATCATCTCTTTCAAAAATCAATACTTTCGTCTTACTTGCATTCAACTTCAAATGGTTACCTTTCAAAGCTTCATTCAATCTAGAGAGCATTGTTTGCAATTCTACTGCTGAATCAGATACAAGAACTGCATCATCTGCATACAGTAGAACACTCACTTTGCTCTCTCCTATCATCAATCCACAATCATTAAGTCGAGCATCTCTGACACACTTGTCCATGACTATGTTAAATAGCCATGGACTCATCACACATCCTTGCCTCACACCCTTATAAACTTCAAACCACTCACTATACTCACCATCAATACGGACACATGCCTTACTATTTTCATAGTTTGCATGCACCGCACCTAGGAGAGCCCCATTCACTCCGTATGCTTTCAAAACATCCCATAACATACCTCTGTCTACTGAGTCAAAAGCCTTTTCCAGATCTACAAAGGCCGTGAACAGCTTCCGCCTCACCGACAATTGTTTTTCAACAAGTTGTCGTAGAGTAAAAATCTGATCAACACAGCCTCTACCGGCCATAAAGCCGGACTGTACATCGGAAATCCTTTCACTAGTAGTCAGAATCACATTTTTTATAATCACCTTACAGAAGACTTTTCCTGGTATACTGAGTAGACTGATTGGTCTGAAGTTCTGACAGTCTTTTTTGTCCCCTTTACCTTTGTAAATGGGAACAATGACTGCCTTCCTCCAATCCATCGGTACTACTCCTGCATTCACACAGAGCTTACATAATTCGTACATCCAATCTATCACACATTCACCTCCTGCTTTCAACATTTCACCATTTATACCATCAAACCCAGCAGACTTCCCATTCTTCAGACGTGAAATAGACACTTTCATTTCTTCTTTCATAATATTCAATTCATTCGCTTCATCTATCTGTTCATAAATTCTTCTTTCACCCTGACCAAAAATTTCTTGAAAATAGTTCTTCCATCTCTTGCATACTTCTAAATTCTCCCATACCATCTCACCGGCAGCACTTTTGACTCCCGGAGTGGTCAATGCAGAAGATTTATTTCTATCCGCATTGATCCACCTCCAAAATTCCTTCTTACTGTCGGTGAAACTTTTGTTAATCCTTATACACCAACAGAGATAATTTTAAAATTCCTCTTTAACTTGTTTCATCTCCTTTATTTATTTATCCTTTAGTGTAAGTGAGAACTTGAGGGGTATTAACATTATTCTGAATAGCAAAAGGTAAATTTTAATTACAAAAGGTCTATTTTTGGCATAATTGAGCTTTTAAAAATACCTGGTATTCTAAGCTATTCAAAAAAAATTAGGCTGATTTATTTGGTGAGCGCTGTTTTTGTGTGTATCACACCTCAAGAGCCCTCTGCGAGCTTGGTCGTCACTGTTAAAAGCGTCAATTCTCAAGCAAGACCCAGTTGTTGTAAGGCTGGATGGACCTTTTGATGACCGGTCTTTGGTAAAGGTTTATGAATTTTTCAACCCAACGAAGAGCAAACTTGAAAATATAAATGTTTTATTTTTTGTGCTCCGCCGGGATTCGAGCCCACAACCTTCCAGTTACGAGTCCGAAGTGCTACCACTGAACTACGGACCGGTCAACGTCTGTTGTCAATGTTTTGTATTTCTTATCTAGGATGCATTATTTTTTCCCAAGCCTTCGAAAAAAAAAAAGATTTCTTATAAAATAAACTGCGCAAAACCTGGCCATTTGATGGTTACTTAGTACTAGTAATTTGAAGAGACACTTGGCCAATTAAATGCACAATATTATTTTTTTGCTTAGAACGCAAACTCGGAGTCAGAAACTGTTTAACATCCGAAGCTGCTAAGATTCTCATTGCGTCCTTTGTTGTGTCGAGACTGGATTATTACACTGGTCCGTTCTGGGGTCTTCCAAGGTTTCAGCAGTCTAGACTGCAGTCCGTCTTTAATGCTGCAGCCAAATTACTTTTAGGAGGACGAAAAACTGACCATGTCTCTCCTCTGTTGCGGCGCCTTCATTGGCTGCGGGTCCCAGAGAGGATTGAGTACAAAATATGTGTTTCTGTTTTTAATGCCCTCAGAGAAGTTGCCCCATCGTACTTGTGTGAATTGTGCAGAGTCGACCAGATAGGTGGAAAACGATGCACTCGTTTCTGCACAGAGTGACGCCGTTAACAGGCTTCAACTGCCTCTTCGGCGGGACAAAACCGGTTTCGGAGACAGGGCTTTTAGTTCGGCTGGTCCATCCTGCTGGAATAATCCTCTGGAGTTGAGAACAGAGACCAGTGTTGGCAGTTTCAGGAAGTTGCTTAAGACACATTTGTTTAACAGAAGCTTCAACACATAAAGGTGCCCTTGGGGTGGCTAGTCCCACTAAACGGCGCTGTATACAAATTGTCCAATTATTATTATTATAAGCATGGCTCGTCGATGCTTTAGAACATGGGTCGGCAACCTGCGGCCCGCGGGCCGCATGCGGCCCTTGAGGCGTCTTAGTGCGGCCCGCAAGATATTCGCAGCAACGCATGTGCCGGACGATATCATACACACACACAATGGAGTGAAAAACAAATACAACAAAAATCGTAAAAATGGACAAAAAGCGTTTTATTTTTATAACTTAAATATTTGTATACCATTTTTTTAGGCAATGGCATGTGCTCCAAGCGTACGGGTGGATCTTAGACTCGAAAGGTGGTCGAACTTATCCAAGGGGGGGAATAGAATTTGTGGGTAGATTTCCCTATGTAGGCCTTGTTGGTTGGCTCTTGTTGCTGCATTTGTGCTCTCCCGGCTTGATTACTGTAATGGGATATACAGTGGCTTGCCACTTGTACAGCTGGGCAGACTTCAATCTGTGCTTAATGCTGCGGCACGTTTGATCTGTAATTTAAAAATTACTGAGCACATCACACCCTCACTCAGGGATCAGCTTCATTGGCTGAAAATAAAAGAGAGGGTGGAGTACAAGGTCTGCTTAACTGTATTTAAGTCCTCGCAGAACATTGCGCCACTGTATGTCTCAGAGCTATGTGTGGGGGACACAGTAGAGGGTTGGCGGGGTACCCTGAGGTCTGCATGCAATACTGCTGTGAATAGATTCAGGGTTCCCTGCAGAAGCAACATGGCCAATTATTTAGATCGTGCCTTTTGCATTGCTGGCCCTCTGCTGTGGAATGCCTTACCACACGAGCTGAGAGCTGTGGAGAGTACAAGTGCATTTAAGTCAGGATTGAAGACGTGCTTGTTCAGGAGGGGCTATGGCTCTGCAGTGCCCTTGCAGTGAATTCACAAAACGGCACTAAAAATATTGTCAATTTATTATTAATTTATTATTAGGCCGGTGTCGATTCGTGTGGAGTTCCCTGAATTGCGGGATTCCTAAATTGAATTGGCGGGGATTCTACATAATATTGCCTTTCATTTGTAGTTCGTACGTCAATTTATTAATGTTCACGATACATGACGCGGCGCGGGGGGGGGGGGGGGGTAGTTAGCACGTGCTGAAATGCTGACCGTTAGATCCGCCACTGACCACGTGCGGCCCGCACTAAATCCCACGTAAAATATTTGGCCCTTTTACAAAAAAAGGTTGCCGACCCCTGCTTTAGAAGACAGATGTTAAATAGAAAACTTGCACAAACTTTATAATGTCCACTGTTTGGGGATCAGCCCTGAACTAAAGCCGTTTTCTTTAGCTTACTAGTAAATCTTTTTTTTTCGAAGGCTTGGGAAAAAAACAATGCATCCCAGATAAGAAATACAAAACATTGACAATAGACGTTGACCGGTCCGTAGTTCAGTTGCAGCACTTCAGACTCGTAACTGGAAGGTTGTGGGTTCGAATCCGGGCGGAGCACAAAAAATAAAACATTTATATTTTCAAGTTTGCTCTTCGTTGGGTTGAAAAATTCAAAAACCTTTACCAAAGACCGGTCATCAAAAGGTCCATCCAGCCTTACAACAACTGTGTCTTGCTTGAGAATTGACGCTTTTTACAGCGACGACCAAGCTCACAGAGGGCTCTTGAGGTGTGATACACACAAAAACAGCGCTCAGCAAATAAATCAGCCAATTTTTTTTTTTAATTGCTTAGAATACCAGGTATTTTTAAAAGCTCAATTATGCCAAAAATAGACCTTTTGTAATTAAAATTTACCTTTTGCTATTCAGAATAATGTTAATACCCCTCAAGTTCTCACTTACACTAAAGGATAAATAAATAAAGGAGATGAAACAAGTTAAAGAGGAATTTTAAAATTATCTCTGTTGGTGTTTCATTCTTCTAAAAAGGCCGATTTGGAATGTGTCAAGTCTTCATAAAATGACAAATATCGCCATAACTAAAAGTCCTATCAAAATAATTGCAAGAATAAAACTTCAAGATAATCACATTTACCATTTTATAAAATATAATGCAGGGTTATTAAACAAATAGTTTTTTTTTGAAAAATTGATGACTTATGTAGTAAAAATGGGCTATTTTCTCAAATATAACGTCGATGAGCCTCACTTTCCCGTTATGTAATGATCCTGTAACTCCGCAAATATTTTTTTTTAGTCAATTGGCACATTTTAGGGGCTGGCAATCGACATTCGAACAAAAAAAATTTGTTGTAACCATTCTAAGGTTACCTACATACGTTACGTTAAATAGGTTACATTAAATAGGTTACATTCATGCTTCACCCTTTCGAGAACATGCGAAGATAGAAAATGAACAATTATTGTTGCACACAGAATTGAAAAAATGGTTGTTGCACACAGAATTGAAAAAATTTAGAAAGAAAGATACTAAAGGCGAGTAATTTAGTAAAGTAGCGAGTAATTTAGTGGTTGAACTACTCGCTACTTCACAGAAATCGTTCACATTACGGTCCAGTACAGTTCACAAGTGAGTGGTGTTTTGCAAGATGAATGGGCTGCAATGTAATTGACAATTTTGCGGCAACTAATGAACTCAACTAAATCAACAGGTTCGGACTTGTTTAGCCGGTGAGCCAGTGGGAGGCGCTACTAGCCCAATAAAAATACAGTAAAATGGATTGACTCAACTAAATCATTCACTAAACTACTCAACTAATTTTTTGTGGTTCGCACACATTTTTAAATGTCATTTAGCCACTAAATTACTCGCTACTCTACTAAATTACTTGCCTAATCTGAACTAGACTTCAGAGTAAAAAGTTTTTGTTTGTTGGTAGTACTGTATAATAAATTAATGAAACATTGAACTTTTGTTCTGTTGTAGGGCATGGAAGCTGCACTGTTGGAGTTTGCCACGTCCAACAGCCTGGAAGAAACAGATTGTGTGTTTATAGTTATAGGCAGTCACGGCATGTTCAATGCCAGCAACTTCATGGAGTATATCAAAGGCACTGACGGCAGATGCATTGCAACCCACACCATCGAAGACATGTTCAAAAACAAAAACAGCTATCGTCTTCAGAACATTCCAAAAGTCATTATTTTTCAAACTTGCCGGTGAGTCTATGAAATTTAGAAAAAAATTATCCAATTTTTTTCTTACGGTTTTGGAAAGCGATAGCGTTTTATTAATTTGTCTTTTTTTGTTTATTCATTCTTTTATATTTCAGAGGAGAAGATTTTGATCTAGGCCAGCCTGAAGTTGTAAATGAATCATTTGAGAAACGGACGGAAAGTGATGGAAGTGTGGATAAAGGGGGAAGAACCTACTCCGATTTAGTCATTGTCCACTCGACTTTGCCAGGTAAAGTACTCATTATTGCCAAATAAAATAAATTACTAATAACGCAAACAAAGCTACACAACTTCTTATCGATTTGTTCCCCAGAGGCCGCATTTGCTATTTCCCCACTCCCAAAGGGAGTGGTTCTCATTCCTTGTGAAGACTAAGTAAACCTTGCCAGTTACTATTTTTGGGCTTAAAGTGAACACCTCTAATCTAATCTAAGCTGCAAAGATATATATATCATTTAAGATTCATATTAAATGCATTCCCACAAGCAGACATGTATAATTTTGCGCCAACACATGCCGCATGTCTACAATATAAAAACCCAAACACCTAAACGGGAAATAATTTCTGATACCGTTTGTGGGGATCAAACCCTAGCCCTCTTGCTTTGAATGCAAGAATTCTGACTTATTATTGTTTTTATTTGTACTTTGAAATTTTTTGCCATAGTTATTGATTGTTTCTGTATCTTCTCCAGGTCTAGTTTCCCAGCGGGACATATATGATGGTTCTTGGTACATTACATCACTTTGTGAAATATTCATGAAACACGCTCACGAAACACATCTGGAAGATTTGTTCAAACTCGTGGACCATCATCTGAAGGATACCAAGAAAGAGATCCTGCAGACTTCATCTCTGAAGAAATACGCCTTCAATAAATATTTGTATTTGAATCCTGGACTCTTTGAATAGTTATGAACTGAAAAAAAAGTTTCGAAACTTTTTTAGCCAGAGGTGCTTTTCAAGTTTACATACATTTTTCTTGAATACTCGATACTTACACTATTCATTAAAAACTCGTACTCGGGATAGCCTGTGGGAAAATGTTAGAGATTTCTTTAAGTTGTGTGATATAGTCATGAAGTTATGGTACATTACTTGCTTATATGCAAGAAATTTATAAAATCAGAGAAAACACATAATTTTTAAGAAGTCAAGTCGTTGGACACGATATATCAGTAGCGTGACTATCATACAAGCTAAAAAACTGAGCATGCGTACCCTCAGAAATTAAAATAATGAATATTTTTGAGTGGATTAAAGATATTATTGTCATGCGTCTTTTTAAATTTCCCGCTGTCAAAATTCATGCTACTGCCATCTGTGTGGGACAGTACTAGGCTTTTATTATTGGTCATTGTCGAACAAAACTGTATTGATGTGTCAAGCGATATACCTGTGTTTGTCTAACATATGAAAAAAGCTAAAAGTCGTAAAGCTTGTATGGAGATGTACACACATATTCGATAGAGCTCTTTGCTCATTTGATATGACACACATCCATTCACATATTATATGTGTCGAATACACAAAATATTAATATCACCATACGTTTAGCTTTTTCCTTTTAGACGCTTGCACGTTCACAATTATGAATGACTCATTGTATATTATATTTACATTGTATCCGGTCCGTACCGGTCCGTAGCTCAGTGGTAACACTGCGGACTCTGAATGGGAAGGTTGTGGGTTTGATTCCCGGCGGAGCACAAAAAATATACCATTTATATTTTCAAATTTGCTCTTCGCCGGGTTCAAAAATTCATAAAATCTTTACCAATGACCGGCCACCAAAGGTGCATCCAGCCTTACAGCAACTGGGTCTTGCTTGAGAATTGGCGCTTTGTAGCGACGATGATCAAGCTCGTAAAAAGGTCGATAGCTCAATTGGTAGAATGCTTGCATTCCATACCGAGAGCAAGGGTTCGATCTCAAAGGTTTACTCAGCCTTCACAAGAAATGAGAACCAGCCCCCCCGGGAGCTGGGAAACCCCCACTTTAACTGAAAGTGGTTGGTGTGAGGCCGGCCCCCTTACCTGTAAAAATAAATATGTCCCGAAGCGCCACATGCGACTCCTTCGGGGATAACGCAGGCAATAAGTTACACTATATGTGTAGCTTAGTTGCGTTTTTTTTTTTTTGTGTATCTTGTATTTATATTATTGAATACCTTCACTGTCGCGTTAGTACCTACGTTTTATACCAATATTAGAATAATTGACTTATTAATTGTTTGCGATCGAACAAGCGCCTTTTTTTATAGTATACCTACAATGGATTCCGGTGCCCTGTGAGGATTTTAAGTGTGAAGGTTTTATTGTTTAAACCCAAAATCTAAGTCTGAAGAAATTAAGAAACACTGCGGAAAAGAAACAATGGGGTATGATTTGTATATTTATGCATACTGTAAAAAAATGGTTCACTTTGCCAATGTCACCCCTGTTTCAGGGAAGGTCGGCAAGAGTTGCAGGGCTTATATTCATTTGAGATTGGGTTTTTATATTGTAGGTCCACATGCGGCATACGTTAGCGCGAACTTATACATGTCTGCTTGTGGGAATGCGTTTAATATGAATCTTAATTGATACATATCTTTGCAGCTTAGATTTAGATTTTAGATTAAGTAAACGCAACTTTCATTATCCAGCATGCGTACGGCAGAAACCGAAGGCACGCCACTGCGATATATAATGACAAAGTTGTGACATCACACGGCCAGGTTGCTAGGACGAAGGCTTATTATTGTTATTGGTTGCTAAGCAAATTAGTCACACAGACCTGTGACGTTTGCCTGCCGAGAAAAAAATATTATTTTTAAATTTTGTGCTAAGTCCATTGAATTTGTTGACTTCCAGTGAACAAAAGGTTGTCTGGAGTTTTTAAGAAATGATAGATAAACCCTAGATAAATAAGTCTTGCGCAGGGGCCAGAACTTTTGTCAGATAATACTATTTATGGAAAAATATATTTATACGGTCCCATGGATCCCATGGGATCTTTGTCTAGTAAGCACCATATTTTGTATTTGACTGAAATTTTTGCATTTTTCAGAACATTCCAAACATATTTTGATGTTTTTATAGTCATACTAAAATATCTACACTGATTGCAATATTTATGATAACTTTTGCATGCAGTGTGATTAGTGTTCTTAACCCTTCAACTGCGGGTTCAACCCTTAGCTCCGTGCACCCTTTGAATACTGAGCCGGCGGGTGAGAGATTGCACTTGTGGAATCTGGAGCGACCTGCAAACTTTGTGCAGCCAGGCGAGAGCCTCCCACCTGGACGGGATCTTGAGTGGCCTGTGTGGAGAGCACTCAACAGACTGAGAACGGGTGTTGGCAGAGCTCGCTGTAACATGCGGGCCTGGGGAATCCTTCATCAAGATGACACCACGCTCTGTGAATGCGGAGCCCAACAGTCAATGGATCATCTTCGGATCTGCCCAACAAGCTGCTCACTGGCCGACCTAATGGAGAGTAATAGTGAAGCAGTAGATGTTGCCCGACACTGGGCAAGAGTAGTGTAGTGTCTGACACGAAGAAGAACTGCAGGTGACACACATCGAGCGTCAAGTGTAAACTTGCATACAGTGAGGCTGTCAATCATAGATGTCATCGGATTTTGCACTTATTCCTGACATCAGCTGTGTTCAAGAATTCAAAAGTTTGCAAGTGGAAATATGTGCTAAACCTTTGTGATTTTTGTTCTTGAATAACTAATAAATGTGACTGTTCACATAGTTTGAAGTGTCGTCAATCAGTAAATGTTTTAAAAATGTACTTCAAAAAGGATTCCTACTGGGGGTGTTCATACAGCCAGAATATTCAGAAGCGAAAAGGTTAAATGAGAAATTGTAATTTTATATTTGCTCTAAATTGAAATATGTGTGCCTTATAGATTGTAAGCCTGAATTATACTCGCTATCATTTTTATATGCAGCAATATTATTTTAATCAAAAAATTCAGTAAGGTATGTTTTATTCAGTATTTTAATGTTAATATTTTCATCTTTGAGAAAAGTATGTAAAAATAATAAAGGTGATTTTTTTTCATACAGAGATCCCTCATTTTTATTTAATAATATTTTCATCATCATCATCATCTAAATCTAAGCTGCAAGGATATGTATCATTTGAGATTCATATCAAATGCATTCCCACAAGCAGACACATATAATTTCGCGCTCACACATGCCGCATGTGGACCTGCAATATAAAAACCCAATTCTCAAATGGACATAAGCCCTGCAACTCTTGCCGACCTTCCCTGAAACAGGGGTGACATTGGCAAAGTGAACCATTTTTTACAGTATGGGTGGTCAGCCTCATACCAACCTATAAGTCAAGGAATAAATTGTAAAAAATTAGCAGTTCATAACACCTAAATAGATAAATGCATAGAAATTTGTTATTCCATGAACTCGGTCCTAACTTAGGAGACCCAAGCCATTTGTATTTTTTTTTTGAACAACCAAACTTGAAGAAATTTTGTTTTTTGAAATTATACTTTTAAAGGGATCCGTGGACTCTCTGATGTTGATGGTTCATAGCCGTATAGAAATATTGAGCTGATGACCAACATTGTGCCCATGGAAAACTGTATGGTCAGATGGAAGTCAAACAGATAAATTGATACGACGCATGATATGACTATGGCTAATGAAGTGGCAAATCCTTTAAGGATGTTGTCGGCGTACTTGACAACCACGGCAACAATGAGGCCTCCCCCAGCCTGCAGGAGGACAAGGTACCAAACAAAGACATCAAACCCTCGCAGCATGGAGCCCAGGCCTGCTTCACTGCCCAGCATGTACGTGATCAATCCAAAAGGCAGCGACAGCAAACTCAGCTGCACATTTCTCATCCAAACCGATATGTCAGATCCTTTCAGCATTTTTTCAAAGTAGATTCCTGCAAACCCAGAAATGAAGCAAGCTGCCAACGCTGCAGAAAATCCCAAAGCTTTGGACTGCTGGGGCAGGTTAGTACGACTGGTAAGGTGACTTGGCGTGAATCTTGGTCTTCTTTACTAACCACTGCCAGCACTGTCTATCCACTAGCTAAGAAATATCATTAAAATATTCTTTCATCTGCAAAAAAAAGGATTAATTAAATCTTTTCTTCATTGTTGAGTTCAAAATTGTATATTATCCATATTTTGGGTTGCATCTATTTAATTGTAACTTCAGTCATCATTGAACAAAGATTAACAATTATAATAAAAACACCTGATTTAAGATGACTTCTCGAATAACTTCAGTGTAAGTTTTTGACTTTGTAGAAACTTTGTATTTTGTTCTTCGTCGTTTCATGTCCCGACTTTGCGCAATCCCTTCCAATGTTGATTTAGAGGTGGACGATTTATTCTCATTTTTAAATCTACAAATAAAATAAAAATATTGTGCATTGGTACAATGAAATAATAAATGTAAGGAGTGAATAATTACAACCGTATTCACAATTAACGCTATAAGCACTTAAAATGCTCAAATTTAAATTCTAGCACCAATCATGGGCCTCTAATTTGCACATAGCACTGTGAGATTATATAAGAAGTATTGTTTATGAATATCGGTGATTCCTTACAATGTTGGTTGAGAGTCTTCGATTTTTTGTATTACTTCTCTTCTATTTGAAATCACATAGTCATAAATGGCTCTTCGTTCATCACTGGTATAAGATGACATCCAACGATCCATTGTGGCAGGTAGTGAGGGAGTCTCGGAACTATATGTGCGATGATCTATCAATGTAAGAGTTAACCAATTATGAAGTGTTCAATAACATGTAGCAAAAAAACTAGTTCTGCTACAATCTAAAACATTACATAATGTAATTCAATCCAGATTTTATTTATCCCACATTCAAGTTATTTTTACACATGGGTCAGAACAGAAAACCTGGGGGAAAAATTGGGACGTCACATCACACAATCATGTTGCTAACTAAATTGGATTTTGTTTCTTGGTTACTAAAATCCATAGTAACCTAGACCTGTGAAGTCACCAAAAGAGGTAAATTTGGAATATTCTGATTTCATCCATACGAAAAAATATTTTTTATAAATTGAAACCTACTTGTTTTAAAAGTGTTGTTATTCTTTGCAGCTTCTTTTATAACAGCATCACACAAGGCCACATCTGTAACAAATTTCAAAGATCAAAATGGTACCCAAGAAAAAATGATAACTTTGATATGAAAATGAAAGAAACATGAATATTTCAAGCACTCTGCTGAAGTTGGAATGAGGTCCGCACATGAATTGACATAGACAATTAAGTATCGTCACAATGCGGGGTTTCAGGGAGAAGTCTTTGTAATTGGCTGCTAAGGACGGCAGTCCCATACAAGACTGATGTTTGCTCGCCGAGAAAACTGTTCGGACCTCATAGTCTGCTTCTGGAGTTGAGAACATAGACTGATGTAGGCAGTTTCAGGCGGTTGCATAATACATATTTGTTTAATAGAAGTTTTAACACATGAAAACGCACTCGGCGTGTCTATACAGTGCCATTAAATATTGCTGTTTAAAATTTACCAATTAAGAGCTAGGTATTATTATTGAACAATGACATTGACTGGTCCGTAGTCCAGTGGTAACACTTCGCACTCGTAAATGGAAGGTTGTGGGTTCGAATCCCGACGGAGCACAAAAAATATACCATTTATATTTTCAAATTTGCTCTTCGCTGGGTTGAAAAATTCATAAACCTTTACCAAAGACTGGTCATCAAAAGGTCCATCCAGCCATACAGCAACTGGGTCTTGCTTGAGAATTGGCGCTTTCTACAGCAACGACCAAGCTCGCAGAGGGCTCTTGAGGTGTCATACACACAAAAACAGCGCTCGCCAAATAAATCAGCCCAATTTTTTTTTGAAATAAATTATTTTAGGAATGGAGGATTGTCTTGTATTATGCAGCCATCCTGCTAGCGGTGGACAATACCTAAATAGATACATTTCCACTTTGCCTGTATTACTTCTTTTATTACTTTCAACACTCATTTTTCATACATCTCATTCTTTTTTTTTCACTCTGCTGATAAAGATAATATGTAAACGTACTCATGGAAATTAAACATGGATTTGCTTTCTCATTATTTTCAGGCAACAACGGACCATCCAAACAGTACTCTTCTTGCTTCAGCTTACATTTATTTATATGATCTTCAAATTTGGCCTGAGAAACAAAATGACTGTCATCGAATGGGCATTTCAACAGGGAAGAAGCCTGAAAATATTATTTAATTAACTGAGTTAAGAAGGAATAACTTTCAACAAATAATTTAAACAGTATCCAAGTGTATTTTAATAATGCATGAATATAATTGAGTGTTAAAATCTTGCCTCAGATAACTTTTCATTATTCCAATTTAAAGAAGTAAGGATTTCATTTAGTTTTTCTTCTATTTTTTTGACCGGTTTAATAACGGCATCGAGCTGGCACAATCTTGATAATTCTCTAGACTCCATGGACGTAGTACAAAAATACAAAGTTCTACAAAAATAGTCTTCAAACAGCTTCAAAACATTAACATTTTTTTCTTTTTCTTCATGAATTTGACATTCATTTTCAGTCTACAAATGGAGCGAGCAGATTACAATATTTAAATATCAACCTTTGGATTTTAAAGTTAAACCAATTCAGAGATTTTTTTTATGAAAATTAATGGATCCAGATTCTATTATATATATACTATATTCTGGTATTATTTAGGTACAATATAAATTATTATTTTCAATTCGACGAAACTTAACTTACGTACTAAAAAGAAGAAAAGAACTGATTGACTGCCTAAGAATCTTCCATACAAACGATATTGACCACAAGCTTCCTTACAATACCAGTAGATAATGCTTTATTGGTTCTTGTCCACAATAATAGTAGGAAACTACTGTGTGGTATTACCGATATTCCCTTGACAGCCGAAATGGCGCCCACAGATAACGCTTGCTTGGCGTGGGGTCGTAAGTTTTTAACCGTTGAATGCTGTTTTTGGCTGTTTTCACAGGCGTTAAATTGTGCAAAAAGTTATTTGAAAAGAATATAATACTTTGTGCGTGAAAAAAGTGCGTGAAAATGGTGTATTGGTGGCCTGGTGCCGGACAACGTATTTCCGTCGTAACCTCAAAAAAAATTCGACAGCTATAAAGTACAAAAAACCTTCATGTTTTTGTTACGTTCCAGCTAAAAAATACTAGTGCCTCTAAATAAACTTTAATTGACATCAAACTTTCAAAATGATTTACATTATTTTAACCTAATTTGCCAAAACCTTAATTACCTTAATTTAGCTTAAAACCAAAATGTAGTTCGGTGTATTATTTAAGAATGTATATTTGTGTAAACTTGTATATTTTATTTTAAAAGATATAAATTTTTAAAACAAAAAAAAACTTTTATTTGACATGACCTCACCATTAGTTTCCTATAATATCAAAAATATTTGAAATAAATTTTAGGTATAAGTGATATTATACATTCCATAATATTATCAAAAGCTTCCATATAAAACTCATAGGTGGCTAAGATTCGGGCATTCCCCTTTTTTTTATTCAGTGGGATCTCTATATACCTATAATACTCTGTGTGATTGACTGTCAAGGTGCTGTCAAGTGGGGACGTACACAAAAATTCAAACTGTATTTTTAAATCTAAATTATTAGAAAATGGAAAGAAAAATACTTTTCATGAAGAATGTCACAATGGACCGCATTGTATAAATACCCTGTTTTAAATCTCCACCAGCGCACGCTGATTTCACCATGGAAGCTAAAAAATATACTTGCATGGTTTCCGTGTTTATTGGATGCTGTGTGAATGTTCTAGTTCTAGAAAAATTAATAACTAGTGTAACTGGAATAGCCAACCTCATAACATTCCTCCAGTTTATTTTTATTTCCTTAGAAGGATTTTTGATAACAATTAAATGTGGAAGAAGAAGGTCCCTCATTCCTGTTCGCAGTTGCTTAGTCCTTGTGTGTTTCTTCTTCATCTCTAGCGTTTGTAACAATTACGCTTACAATCTAAATGTTCCGAATTCATTGCACATTATCATTAAATCAGGATCATTGTTGACCAACATGATAGTAGGTGGAATATATCGCCGAAAAAAGTATTCAATCAAGAAAAAGATTTCAGTGGCCATGGTCACAGCTGGAATAATTATTTACACTATGGCTTCTGCCAAGAATATGACTGAACACACTGAAGCTACAGAAAGTACACTGCTTGGTTGGTTGTTAGGTGTATTTCTGTTGGTATTTGCCCTTGTGGTTGGAGCATTTATGGGTCTCTTACAAGAATCTATATTCGCTGATTATGGGAAGCATCCTAATGATATGCTTTTCTACACCCACCTGCTACCATTGCCTCTCTTTGTATTTCTAGGCAATGATCTGAAACAGGCATTTATTTCATGCAGTGAATCAGATCCCATTGTCTGGCTCCTTCTGTGCTGGAATGTTTTCACTCAGTATGTCTGCATTCGCTCCGTTTACATCCTAGCATCAGAATATTCCCCTTTAACTGTTACAATGGTCCTAACACTCAGAAAGTTTAGCTCCTTATTGTTTTCTGCATTGCTTTTCGATAGTTACTTTACATTTAATCACTGTTTTGGTACGTTTATTGTTATTGTTGGCACACTTTTGTATACATTTATTAATTGATACTTCCATTATTGAATAAGCATTTTCCTTTTGTAATGTACAGCATGATTTGAAAGCATGATAGTTTATAACAACTTATCGTTTAAGAATTCAAAATTGCATGATTTTTTTGTGTTGTCTGGAGTTGGATTTGTAAGTGAATGAAATATGAACAAGGGTATAATGAGGTCCGCATGTGAATGTTCATATATTTGACTGCCGCCCTTAGTAAACAATAACAAAAGATTTTTTTCATTTTCCCTAGCTACCCGGCCAGGTGACGTCACAATATTGTGTTTGTCAAATCACGTGCGGACCTCATTCTTGTTATAATGTCATTTGCATGATTGTTTTGTATAAAAAATCTCAATTCTTAAAATCATCACCTGTTGTGAGATGGCGGCCTTCTCTCCGAGTTAAAAGTGACCGAGTCACATTTATAACGCCAGCCCTAAATGCTAACCAAATGCATTCCATAAACTTCATGCTTAATATGTAGGCCGTCTGATTTTATTTTTATAAGCATAAAATGCATCTCGTAGGTGTAATCATCAAATGTTTTTGTGATCTTAAAATAAGACTGGTATTTTAGAAATGTATGAAGCCTTACAGAACTTAAATAAAAAACTAAATATCATAACATTCCTCTAGAAGTCTAATATAAGGTGTAACTTTAATTATTTAGGGTGGTAATACAAATCAAGAATTACCATGTTTTTTTTCCGGTAACAAATATTTTTTTTGTACTAACTGCACACTTTTCTCTGTTTGAGCAGGGATTTGTGTGATTTATTTCATAATAAAGGCAACACAAACTGGGGAAGATAAAAAAAAACAATGTTAACATTAGAAGTGGAATGGAATACCTGTAACACAACTAAGCTACACATATAGTGTAATTTCTTGCCTGCTTTATTCCCGAAGAGGTCGCATTTGGTGACTCGGGACCTATTTATTTTTACAGGTAAGAGGGCCGGCCTCACACCAACCACTTCAGTTGAAGTGGGGGTGATGACTTGTGATGTGTGGAAACTTTTTATTTACTTAGTATGTAACAATATGTTGGTTTTAAAAAATATATATACATGTTTTAATAGAAAAAATGTAAATCAACTGTTCAATTTATTTTTGTACTTTGTATAGATATTTCAAATATATTTACAAAAGAAATTATACTTTATTCATTAACCATATGCATTTTGTCTCTCAAGACCTTCCTCAATCTAACTATTATCAGTTGTAAAATACTTGAAGTTGTAAACATACAAAATATGACAGTAATTTGAATTCAATAGTCGGCAGCAGTATTTGACAGATAATCCCTCCTTCCAATATTAGATGCCTGTTTACTCTGCACAGCCTCAAGTTTGGGACAATCTGTAAATTAAAAAACGCAAAGTTTTTACTTTACAATGAGTGCACAGTCAACAGATTTGGAATACAAGAAACTTATCTTTTACCTCGTAGACACAACTAAAGTAGCTTATCAAAAACAGTGAAATTATATAAAATCAGCCAAACAAATTAGTTGTTATAAATGCAATTTCATTTAAGTGTCAGAAAATAACATTAAAGTATGAATAGTGAGATGTATTTTCAAGTTACCTGTAATTCTGTGACCTAATCCACCGCAGTATGAACATCCTTGAGAATCAGCATCTTCCACAGGAGCTGTATAGTTGTCTGTTTCACTAATAAGCTCAAGAAGAAATTCAGGAACCTAAAATTGTAAACAAAAGAAATTACAGTTCTTCTCTCTCAATGGCTATAGTGAACGCTTCTTTGTCCTGAGAGATCCAGAACAACCCTCTAACTCGTATTAAAGTCCAATCCTGAATGTTGCGCAGTCATATATCTGCCTTTTGCACACACTTTTCGACCCTCAATCTTGCCCTGAATTATCACATCCAGCAATTGATACTTCTGTCCCAGATTTGAAGCTTTTTGACATTGGACACACTTTGAAAGTTCTCTATTGAAATTCAATTATCTTGCAGGGGTTAAATATACTTCATTAGTGAGGCGTAATGAGTTGATATACAAGTACCTTTTGTTTGGCTTCCCTGAGCAGATGAGCGAGGTCTCTCAGCACGCTGTCATCAGTGGCCCGGCTCACTAAGGTGGTGGCCGTCCCGCGCCGCCCGGCTGACCGGCCTGTGCGACCAATGCGATGCACATAGTTCTCAACGTCACCCGGCATGTCGTAATTTATTACATGTTGAACTTCTGCAAAATCTAAACCTGGAAGCACAAAACACCACCTTAGTTTTTACATTTTACAATTGAGTTAAGTTTTTATCATTGGTGACCACATGAACAAAGATTAAATCAAAAAATATTTTTCTTTACCTTTAGATGCCACATCAGTAGCAACAAGCACATCTTTTTGTCCATTTCTGAAAGCTTCCACAGATCTACTTCTTTCTTCTTGGTCTTTGCCTCCATGGATAGCGACAGCTTCAACACCTTAAATTCAGATATAATTTAGTAGTTAAAAATATATTTCCATAAAATATATTTTACATTATTATCGATTGGTACTCATTACCTTTTAAAAGAAGATATTCATGAATAGCATCTACGTCTTGTTTTCTTTCTGCAAAGATAAGCACTGGTGGAGGAGTTTTCTGCAGACAGCGCAGCAAGTGCACGGTGCGAGCTTCTGCCCTGACAGCTTCTACTTCTTGGCGGACATTCAGCGAGGCAGCTCCCGCACGACCCACATTTATTGTCACAGGCTTAACAAGAGCAGATCTACAATTAATAGAAAATAATAGCATACATAGAAAAATAAAAATGAAGGAATTATGTAGAAAATGAAGAGAAGAGTCTCACCTGGCAAAATTTTGTATTTTTTTGGGCATGGTAGCACTGAACAGAAGAGTTTGTCTCTGTCCTCTGAAATAGGAGAATATGGTTCTCACGTCTTCTTCAAACCCCATATCTATCATGCGATCTGCTTCATCCATACACAGGTATCTGCATACGTCTAGCTTAACCTACAATTTGGAGAGATAAATTTATAAATGATTCAAGAATTCAAGCTACGTTATTAATAAAGACAATAAAATTGAAAATGTTCAAACCATTTTCTTATCCAGCATGTCCATTAATCGGCCAGGAGTAGCAACCATTATATGAACTCCTCGTTGTACTACTTCCATACACTCTGATACTGGAACTCCTAAAAAAACAATCAACGCAGTTTGTACTAAAGGTTGCTCTTTGTTATGATTGTATGTTTCGTTAATAAATGTTGAATTATACCTCCGATGGCCAAACAACTTCTGATCTCCGGATGATTACATTTTTTTAAATGTCGGGCGTAATGTTGAATAATATCAAATGTCTGTTTTGCCAATTCTCGAGATGGACATATAATGAGACCATAAGGACCTTCATTTCTGTAAGCAGATAACAAAACAAAAGTTAGTTCTTAATAAAAATAATAAAAAAGGCAATATGTTAAAAATGAGGGGAAAGTTACGTACTTAATGAACGGCAACACAGTTTCCTGTTCTAAGCAAAACATGACTATCGGCAAGACAAACACCAAGGTCTTTCCTGAACCAGTGAAAGCAATTCCGATCATGTCTCTTCCAGAAAGTACAGTTGGTATACCTTGGACTTGTATGGGCGTTGGAGTGGATATTCCCTTTTCTACTAGACCATTCATGATACCTGTAATGTAATATTTCCTTAGAATTATACATTTTGTTCATGTTAATTTTATGCAAAGCTGTTATAATCAAAATATAAAGATTGCAGGTATACCTTTTGGGAATTTCATGTGTAAGAATGTTTTTAAAGGTGGCGGGACATCTTCTCCTTCAACCAATATCCTCATCTCATTTCTAATCCTATTGTGTCGGGATTCAGGCTGTGCCATGACACATCTGGGAGGAGTCCAAGAGGTCTTTATAGGATCTTCATACTGTATTCCTAAATAAATACCAAAAATATATAATCAATGTGCATGATTATGGACCACATTAATAAGTAATGTGTAAAATTATCTGTCTTTTCACAGGAGATATTTCTCTTGCGCTGGTATTTCCAAAAGATATTGTTATACAATCTGCAGATGAGAGAATTCAATCTATCTAGCACAGACTGGTGTGTAGTTTTGTGGTAACACTTTGGACTTGTGATTGCTTTTGAAATTTGTCTCATTCATGGCATCTACACTAAAAGAGCAATCCGGTGTTGGACCGGTATATTGCAATCATGTTAGCGCACGTCATCGCATCAATTGTCTCCTCTCCCACTGCTCTCGGGAATTCGGGAGTGTTAGTCAGTCAGCAGCTGTACACAATCAAATGAAATTTGCACAGTTTGAGAAAAATAAGTTGTTAGTTTATTTTTACTAATTAATTATTATTCCTTAAAATAAATAATAATAATTCCTTGACTTATAGGTTGGTATGAGGCTGACCACCCATACTGTAAAAAATGGTTCACTTTGCCAATGTCACCCCTGTTTCAGGGAAGGTCGGCAAAAGTTGTGGGGCTTATGTTCATTTGAGGTTAGGATTTTATTTGTAAGTACACATTCAGCATTTGTAAGCGCGAACTACACTTGTTGGTTTGTGGGCATACATCTGAGAGCTTTAAATGAATATATCCTTGCAACTTAGATTATAGATTATAGATGTGAAGAAGCTCTGAAAGTTTTGGTGTATTTTGATGCTAATGATTGAAAATGAATAATACTGTAAGTTTTGTTAACCTTTGGCCAGTTCAGCCACTCCCATGAGCGCCGTCCTCTCAGCCACACTCTCCAGGATCTTCTGTTCCTCGCGCCTCTGCTTCTCCACCGCGCTCACCTTCTTGGCTTCTGCCAGCCGCTTGAGCTCTGTGTGCTGATCCAGAAGGCTCACATTGAATCTTCTGCCCCAGTCCTCTTGGGATGCTAGTTAGGAAACAAATGTTAAGTTAAAATGTTAAAGCGCGGTCAAAAAATAGCATTGATGACGCTGAAGTAATGAATAATGATCAATGAGGGAATCATCTTCCTTGACAAATGGGTTGGTACGAGGCTGACCACCCACACAGCATGTGTAAGCACAAACTTACACATGTTTGCTTGTGGGGTGCATGAAGTGTGAATTTTATATATTCTTATACCTTTGAAAATATTGTTTTTGATTATAATGGACTGATTTTTAATGAGCGTTGCGGGTATCACACCTCAAGAGCCCTCTGCGGTCTTGGTTGTCTCATGCAAGGCGCCAACTTCTGCATGATCCAGTTGCTATAAGGCTGGATGAACCCTTGTGAAAATAAAGATCATTTATGAATCATGAAGGTACCTTCATCGTCAGGATCATTATCACTTGAACTCTTGGTTTCCACAACAGCTTCTGTTGTTAATTGAGTTATCCGTCCTAACTTCATCAACTGTTGTTTTCTTCGTTCTTTAACAGGTACGTAGGGCATGTAATTGTCTTCTCCTTCTGATTCAGAAGATCTCTCTTCCCTTCTATATTTTTTCTTATTCGGTGGACCATCATTTTTCTGCATTTCTATTTCCTCAGTTCAAAACGTTTTGCTTTCGATTTTCTTGACAGCCGTGGTTGTAGAGAAATCAGGTTGACCAACTGATTTACAATTTACATTTTCATTGGAAAATCGATTTTTAAATAGGTATTACCTAACCACCTTTTTCTGAACCCAAAAGTCCACCCCTGTCTTGTGTGTCAAACATTTTTGAAGCTGTCAAAATTTTCCGAAGATTCGCGATGGAAAGCAAAGTTCTAAAATAATAAGCCTCAAGAAGCATGTGGTGAAAGTCATTGTATTAATGCTAAATCTAAAAATCATTCTCTCTGTAGTATTAGAACACACTGAACTAATCTGTGTAGTATGACAAATTCTGGTAGCAGACCACCTCCCCACATTATCTTGTGATCGATATTTGAGGCAAAGATCAAGAATGGACGCAACTGTAAGTTCTTCTACTCGTTGAAGATCGTTCTGAACCAAGTAAACTCTCTGAAGAATCATAAATAACTCAAATTTGTTTTATTATTTTTCATTTTTAGATTCCTCTGAGTTTGGAACCAATAAAACATGAAGCGCCAGATGACCGCAGACTGTGGATCGGGAATCTAGATCCAAGAATCAATGAGTATGTATTTCTCAACCAAATCACAAATATTCTAAACATAAGATATTTGACTCGATTTGTTTAAAAAAAATCTAGGTTGTACCATTTATCAAACTGCTTTCCTGGATATATTGCCGTGGTCCATGGGAGCTGAAGCTTCCAAACGTTTCGCCCATATCTACGATGGGCTTCTCCAGTATGATGTTGATGCAACAGGTGCATCACACTGGAGGCATATTTTAAATGTTGAGAAAATTAAAAAAAAAAACTCTAAAAAGGTTAAAGAAATGAGAAGCTATTTTTTCAGCCACATTATTGAATAGCAGGCATAATACTCATCACTTTGCATGTAGAAGCAACAGGTTATATTTATAAAAAAAAACTGTTTTGAGGTTATAGTGGGAGTACAAAGTTTCTCCATTAGTCCGATAAATAAACATTGTCTTTTTGTAATTACCGGTATCAACTTTTGAAATTGGTGCGGACTTTTGGTGAAATCGACAAGTTTGACCTGATGTTCCATCGCACGGGCCCGTATGCTGGCCAGCCACGGGGATTTGCATTTGTCACCTACAAGAAAAGACAGGACGCCCTGAAAGCCCAGCAGGATCTACACGGGAGTCCAGTGGGCTGCAGAAATCTCTCCGTGAAATGGGCTAAGAATACCTCAAGTGTGAGTCAGCTACGTCTTATAGAATTATATGTATACAGTTGGATCATTTGTTTTTCTCTTCTTGGGCGCCGTTTAGTGGCTCCAGTCTTCCCAAGGGCGTCCAAGTGAAATAATAATATTAACAGGGAATATTATGAGATGCACTTCATAATACCGTGTATTCTTCCTTCACTTGCTTCTTGGAAAATATGAACGTCTTCAACTCCTTCTTGAAACATTCTGCACCGGTTTCTGTCCTCAGCTCAGTCTTAGTATCAATATTTAAAAAAATAAACATCATGATGATATTGGAGCTTGGCTTATTTTAATGATATCAAAGTAACACTAGCTCAATTACTAATATGATTGATTTTTATTTTTTGAATACTTTATGGGAATAAAAATGGTTGTAACTGTAGATCTTTTAAAAAGGGTTGAAGTCGTCAGAATCCAGAAGAAACCCTTGGATTTGCTTACTTATTGTCACAAACCGAAATGTGGGGGGGGGGGGTGATTTTTACCCCAACTGTAGCTTTGAGGCTTCATCAAAGCCATTAAAGGGTAGGGAAAGTGTTTACCTTCTTCTAACAACAAAACATGAATTATTGATCCATAAGAAAGCCCAAACTCAAATTGATTTTTTTAGTGCTATGCCTGCATTACATTTTCTACCTGCTAATTTGTTCATTCTAGGCTTTTAACCTTTTCGCTTCTGAATATTATGGCTATATACAGGGTGGGGCAGCATAATTTCCTTTTTTCAAAACTTAATAAAACCGATTGTATCAGTCAGAATTTTATTATTTGTTTTTTTTATAATGTAGGCACATACTTAAAGTTTTGTTTATTTAGTTTTTGATGATCCAATCAGGTAAGTGACGTCCCCTATTCTCCATACACTGAGTGACCGATTTCTGGCGTTTGTCATGACTCTTGCCAGCATATCAGGCGTTATCCTGGCAATTTCTTTGTGGAAGTTGGTCTTCAAATCTTGTAGGGTCCTTGGACGGTTTACATAAACACGGGATTTCAAAAAACGCTATAGAAAAAAAAACACGGGGACAAATCGGGAGAGCGA
Source organism: Agapetus fuscipes (assembly GCA_951799405.1). NCBI lineage: Eukaryota > Metazoa > Arthropoda > Insecta > Trichoptera > Glossosomatidae > Agapetus > Agapetus fuscipes. The sequence goes on from OX637350.1 coordinate 7,352,113, forward strand.
GCCGGCCATTCCAAATCGCCCCTAATTGAGATGAGGCGCTCTTTTCCTCACAACACGTTCATCCGAGAATGTAAGTCACGTTCAGAAAGTTCCTGCGCAATCACCATCTTGTATGGATCAAAATGGAAATCATCGTAAAGAATTCTCCTCACAGAACAATCGGAAAGTCCAAGGACAGACGCATGTTTGCGCGCAGAACGCCATGGTGATCGCAAAGCTCTCACTGCTCTCAGGTGATTTCATGGGACAACAGACTCCAGTTCTTCGTTTTGTAGCATTTTCAGTTTTTCTGAACATAGTGATAAAAAAAAAAACGCGACTAAGCTACACATGTAGTGTAACTTCTTGCTGCGTTATCCCCGAAGGGGTCGCATGTGGCGAGTTGAACCTATTTATTGTTACAGGTAAGGGGGCCGGCCTTATGCCAACCACTTCAGTTGAAGTGGGGGATTCCCAGCTCCCGAGGGGGCTGGTACTCATTTATTGTGAAGGCTGAATAAACCTTGCCGGTATTTTATTTTAGGGTTTGAAATAAACACCGAAACGGGAAATCATTTCTGACACCCTCGGTGGGATTCAAACCCGAGCTCACGGTATGGAATGCAAGCACTCTACCAACTGAGCTATCGACCGGACATAGTGATCCACATGGCAATTGATTTCTGGTCAGGGACAGGGGCCATCCGGGTTGAATTCAAGCAATTCCGAAAGGCGCGCTGAGTTGCGATCACAGAACATTAGTTCGAAAAGTAGGCCTCAACGGCAAATGCACGCTCCTCACTGTTCCAACGCATGATGGTGACTAAACTGTATCAGGACAAAACTTTATAGTTCCGCCTCTCGAACGAGACCACTAGCGCTCCGCTACATCATCAACCGACTAAATGGCGAGCATTTTAAAAAAGGAAATTATGCTGCCCCACCCTGTATATACCCCCAGTACGGAATACTTTTTCAAGCACATTTTTTAACATTTATTATTTCCTACCTTAATTGATTGACACTTCAAACGATGTGAACAGTCACATGTATTATTTATTCGAGAACAAAAATTACAAAGGCTTAGCACATATGTATTTCCACTTGCAGACTTTTGAATTCTTTCACACAGATGCCAGGGATAAGTTCAAAGATGGATGACGTCTATGATTGGCAGCCACACTGTACGCAAGTTTACACTTGACGCCTATGCGTGTCACCCGCAGTTAAAGGATTAAAAGTTGATAATGCTTGTAGTAATAATGATTATTATTTTCTCATTATTTAGGAAGAAGTTGAGAGGCCCAAGCCCGAGTTGGGTATTGCCGTGCTGGCTGGTGCGGCCAAGACAGACAACAAACTTAGTACAAAAACTGCCATCCAGTCCATCGAAGCCAAACTCAAGATGATGGCCAACAAAGAAGCGGGAGACGACTTTGTCATCAACAAGCTGGCTGCCCGGGAGACACCCATCCTAGCTCAGTACCAGACTAAGCAATCTGCACCCACCAAGAGAGACAAGCAGTCCTGGAGGAGACGACATCCATACCACAAGAAAAGATAGCCAAAATAATGTTCACTCAACCTTATGTACTTCATTCTTTGTTCATAATACCCTCTTTCAGAATACTTCTAACTTCACTCTTTTTGCATGACGTTTCAGTAATATAGAAAAGAAAAGAATGAATGTTTTGATTTTTTAATGCAGGCGTATGTACTGGGTAGAGATAAATATACTTCAGAATAAATACTTTGGATTGAACCAAATATTTCAATTTTAAGATTAAATTCATTTTTTACCACCTAGTTGACTACCTTATAGGCACATGTGCCTGTGCGGGATGATTGCTCCAGCGTGAGTGTAAGAATGTAATGTTTCAACTTTACTTGTGGCAAATGCGTTACCACTTACGATTTACGCATGTGAGATATGTTTTGAATGTTTAAGATGGCTCATTCGCCATTCAAGAGTGTCTGAGTCACGTGGTCCAATAGCTGTCCATTTTTCCACATTCATGAAAGGGACTTGTCTCCCTAAATGCATAGCTCTCCTAATGTTCTATGCGAAATTTTGTCCCTACTCTAATCTACGTAAGAGTAACACCAAATAATTTTACTTAAGAGTCTAACAGAAGTGATAACACTATTGATTTTTAAAAAATATTTTATTGTGTGATAGATTATAAGTTTTAAATAAGAATAAAATTATTGTGAATCTCATTTGGAAGTTTAATTGTAAACTACATCTGTTATAACTGTCTGAAACTTTTGAGAGAATATGACATGGAGTTAGAGCGTTCAATGATGGGGCTGGTGGCCAAGAAGTCATCCTCATCACACGCAGCCTCATAGAATTTGTTAAATGTCACGTCTTTTACTGTGTCTTCATATTCACAGTAGAGTCCTTTGATCCAATCGTATGATCTGAATAAGAAAACAATATAATATAGAACACACAAATAACATTGAGTTGAAATAGTACAAAAAAAATATTATTTTTGTTACATCCAGTTACCTACGATGCACCCTCACACAGCCAGTAAAATATTAGGAGGAAGTCTTTAGATGTCTTAGGGTACATACGCACTAGGCGGCCTGCCGCATGCTGCGGTTGCACCTGCGGCATGCCGCACAGCAGCATGTTCCACCTAGCGCAGCAGTCAAGAATCAAACTCAATTCTTTGCCCTTTGCTTCATTTATGTATTTCTGCAAAAACGCCTCATCTTTGGTAGATAATCTTTTAAAAGTCTTTGCAACTTTTCGCATTTTATTAAAAAGTTCACTGTATCGCTGAATTACTTCATGTTCAGCTGGTGTTTGTTCAATTATTACTAATAAGCCTTCATTGGTGTCCGTGTCTTCGTCATCATAATAGAGCGGTGACATCGCTCTCGCCGAACTGTAAGAGCATCTAGCAAAGCGCCAATGCTGGCAAGGTAGACTTTGCGCCATTATTTGGAAAGTTTTATACTTGCGGATCCGCAGCGCTGGATCCAGCAGCCGGTGCTGGATCCAGCAGGCCGAAAAATGCGCTGGATCCAGCTGGATTGCTGGATGAGGGATCCAGCAATTGCAATCCCTACTTACAAATGAGTATCTTGGTCGTGAATATGGAGATAAGGACTTTAACAGGGTGGGATTGTTTAATGCAGCAAATTATCTGATTGAATAAAGGTAAAGGTTACCTTGGCAGAGTGAATGGGTCATATGGGAACCATTCTTGACCCTTTGTAGCGTCTTCATCCACTCTGAGGTAATGCCTTTCGTTGTGCTCCATCACAGTGTGGCAGTAGACAACTTGGTGTATTCTGGTTATTGAAGCAAACGCCTCAGCGACTGCAGACTGGCACATCCTCAGAGGGTTCAACGGGCACATCACGATTTTGGATAAATTCAAGGATTCCAGAAATATTAAACCTGTAAAATAACAATCAATGAATGTGAAGTAAACATATAGCAAGAGGGTTATAGATTTATAGTGATTTCATGATACTTTTAGTTAAGTCAAAGTTTGAAATATAAAAAAATAATCTTATGCATTTGAACAAGGCAGAAACTTCATTTACAGCATTAAAAATTAAAGTAATGGAATCAGCAATTCAATTTACCTTTTTTTGCTGAGAACATTTGATTATGCTTAAAAGCAATCAAATAGAAGAGTGATTGGCAAACAAAGTAGAAGACGTTGTGCGGGTTGTTTCCGTTTGGTGGGTTGTATGTGTCTTGGGCTTTTATGTAGGAATGGCACCAATCTGCCATCTTCTTTATGTACAACTGAATTTGTAACAGCGATATGAAGTTTCCTCGGGCAAGCACACCAGCAAGGTGGGTGACGCTGGCCTGCCTCAAGCTTGGACCTACTTTAGCACTCGCCACTAGTTGCCACAGTGATTCAAGAACACCGTTTACTCTATTCGCATCCAAAGACAATCCGTAAAACATAAGGAATTGAATATATCTGAAAATAAAACACGAGTTTAATATGCAAAATAACAATACTGTGATTGAAACATTAGTTTGTGAATGAGTGTAACTTTGACTGTAAAAAACATTACCTTGTGCTGTGAGTTGGCAGAATAGTGTGTTCAAAAACTGAAAATAAAATATCAAGCGCCCCTTGGCCCTCTTGGTACAGCCACTTGAAAAGCTCCAGCATGCACAGATCTATGCACTCGGTCAATTGGTCAGATTCTTTCTTGCTATCGTCCATTTCAAATATTTCATTGTCATCCATAAGCTCGGGTTCATCTACTGAGCGTTTGATGTTGACGTCTATCACAATGAGTCTATAAAAAAGCAAGCAGTAAGAATTAATAAGATGTCTTTAAATCATTATAAAAAGTATCTTTAAACACTGACAAAAAATTACATCCAGCCAAGAACAACTAAGATTTTGATTCCAGGATGTATGGAAAAGATCTCTACTATGACATTTAAGTATCTTATTTTATTAATTCAAACATATATAATGCAATGATGAGAATGTATATATTTTGAGAGCTTATTTTTGGGCCGACGTCAAAATGTTGAGGTTTCTCAATTGTGCACAATGGAGTCTCAGCAAATAGACTTGCAATGGCTCTACTTAACATCTAACCCAAATCTCTTTACTCTCACATTATTCATATTTCCAGGAGTTGCAATCTTACCATTAAAAAAATCTATGTTGATTATTGAAGTATGAGTATGCATGAAATTTTAATACATTGTTAATAGGATATGAATAAGACAATGAAACATATAACGGTTACTTTTAGTACCTGCTTAGGATAAGGGTGACAACATGGTCAGTGAGGTTGGGCAGGTATCTAGTGATCCATAACAGATTGTAAACATATGCTTGGTTTATGCATGTGGAGTGTTTGTAGTATGGATAGTTGTCAATGATACAATGCAATAATACTTCTCCGCTCCTAAAATGACAAATGTTGAACATGTTAATGATATGTTTAAGGTATAAACAATACAACCAGTGAAGCATAGATATTTTCTAATAGGAAAATTTAGTTTTCACAATAATATTTTCTTCATCAGTACCGAGAAGTTAACTTACACCAAGAGCTAATAATATAATATGTAGTTATTCAAAAATTGTGGTGAAAAAAAAGCTTGCATCGACACTTGAGTGGGGTTTTCTTCCTTTTCGGGCTGCTTCAGTGAAAAATGTATTGTTCACCGATCGCATAAGCTCATCAAATAAATGACCTCGGCAACCGATCCAAGACAACACCACTCCAGTGTCAACTGCTGTCTGTGAAACCCTTAACGTACAATAACACTTGTTTGAGTTGGGAGACATTCTGTTTTCTTCTCAACTGCAGCAAATTGAGTTAAAATAGGAATTAGGTGGTTTTATTTGGTGATTTTCTAAAAATACTTCGATAACAAAAGTAGGCCATTCAAAATACAAAAATGTCATGGCTACTTACATGGGTATAATGGCTACAACTTTTGCAATTAACTTATGGACATTAGTGAACGTCTCAGTTTGTTGTTCACTTGGACTATCACACCAGATGACTTCACCTGAAATAAATTATATTATAAAAAACATATTCTCAAATATAAAAAGTGCAGAAAGTTACAGTTGAAATACATACTTAATTTAATTAGTGAAATGCATCTTATAGCACAAAACTATTTCCCATATGCGTTTTGTTGGCATTGTTAATATTTTGGTTTAAAACCATCTCTATTTGTATCACATATGGAAAAGTTTATACTGGAAAAATATTAACTCATCCAACAGATAAAATGTGGGATCTAACAGATAACATGTGGGATCTAACAGATAACATGTGGAATCTAACATATAACATGTGGGATCTAACAGATAACATGTGGGATCTAACATATAAGATGTGGGATCTTACAGATAACATATTGGATCACACAAATAGCGGTGGAGTTCAATGAAAATTTCTGGGACTAGATGATTAAGATATTGAATAAAAAATTATCATTTCTACTTGTTGGTATGTAAATTTCCAGCATATCAGCTTTGTTGGAAAATGAAATAGATTTACATACATACAATGTTACGCCAACTCTCACTTACTGTTTTTCAATGATTTGACTAAGTATCCAATTGCCATGGGAGCGTGGTATATCTGCGCAGTGAGCAGGTTCAGGAGCCAGCGGCTGAACAAGTCCACAGTGGCGGGAGAGCGGGAGGCCCACTCCAGCTTGCACAGCGCTTCCACCAGCAGGCGCGCTTCCCGGCCCAGCAGCGACATGCAAGAGCAGCACTCGCCCAATACCAAACACAAGTCTTCATCCTTCACGGTGCAGTCCCTCAGCGTACAAACTAGCTCTTCATACGCTCGCGGGCTGTTGTTGTGAAGCAGCTCCTTCAGAGCCACTTCCACTTGCTTGGGACGAATACTGTACTTAACCTTCGCCAAGGAAGTCTGGTGGTTCAACGAGTTCTGAACCATCGACGCTAGCGAGCTTCTCCCCGATATCACAGACATCTTAAAACTATTTATATTTAAAGGAAAGAGATTTTAATATGTTCACTATCTCAGGGTCACGGAATAAAGTTCTTTTCTTGTAATCCAGAACCTGCTTCAATATGCTGAAGTTTACTTGATCTTCCTCGCTGAAAGTTGTGGGGTTAAGTTCAACCTCTTCGTGGTTGTTGTAAGTCTCTATTTTACTAGGTTCAATTGAATTTCTTTCTTTTAAAAGCTGCTGAATTTTTTCTACAACGACTTTGCTATGTGGCGAATCTTTTAAGTCAACCTTACTATTTTCATCTTGTGATGACATGACAAAACAATTACATCCTACTTTTATCACTGTAGCACTGATGGAAGATTGAAACACTTTATTGAAACAATTCTGTCACATGTGATGGATATTTCAAATCATTGAGAAATTACGTATGACGATCAAATTAAATATCACAACAACGTGGTCACAAACCCTGTCAAAATAAAAGTTCTTCTTTATATTCTAATGTTTGCTAACCTGATATTTTCGACTGCAAAAAAACAAAACCAGGATTATTATTTTTTAGACTAGGTAACACTATTTTTTTCTTGTCTATGTACAAAAATGCTGCCAGGTCTATTCCTAAACTTAAAAAATATTGTGACCAATATTACCAAAATATCTCCTTGCGTGATGAAATAAAAATTGAAAAATAAAATGCGATTATTTTTTACCATCATACATTGTTTAAATATATATTTAATGCTTAGTTTTTGAAATTGAGAAACGATACAACTTGTCAGTGTTTGAGATATTATTACGAAAATTTTAAAATCAAGGAGGCTTTGATTAAATAAATCTAAAAATAAAGCAGTCAAATAATACAAAAAATACTTTAAATAATGGTGCCAGACAAAAAATAAACAATAAGTAGTAGCATGTATGATAACGAGGAAAATAATATAAATTGATTAATTCTTTCACGTAGGCCGCACTAGTTGACAAGTAATTTTGTTTTGGAATGGAGTGGGTGTTCCCTTTCTGTTGTTCTATATATTTTTCAAAATGCGCTATATAGTGGAAGTAAATAGTTTACAAATATTAATATTCTATGAATTGCTGTTATAGACGTTCTTTTAAGATACCATTGTTTTCCGTTGCTGTGTTGCATGTCAGTTAAAATGGCTAATGATCTGTGGTCGTGTGCCTGTTGCTCCGATGCTGTCGGGTGCTGGCTGAGACTCAAGCTCAGTCCTGAAGAGATAGAGCAGAGATATCGCAGCAAGGAGATCGATAGGACGATCGAGAAGGACAAGCAGGTGTTCCGCAGGCAGGTGAAGTTGCTGCTGCTCGGAGCTGGCGAGAGCGGAAAGTCGACATTTCTCAAGCAGATGAGAATCATCCACAGGGTTAAGTTTGAGCCGGAACTCATGAAAGAATACCAGCACATTATTTACCAGAATATCGTTAAAGGCATTCAGGTGCTGGTGGACGCGCGGGATAAGCTGGTGATTCCGTGGGAGAACCCGCGCAACCTGGACATTGGTCAGCAGGCGGTACACTTCAACAGCACGGCCAGCCTGGATGGGCGCCTTTTCATGCACTATGCGCCACACATACAGTCCCTGTGGCAGGACCGCGCCATCAAGCGCGCCTACGAGCGGAGACGAGAATTCCAACTTGTGAGTTATGTTAACGTTATTACATAGAGAGCACCTTAGCTGCACATCTAGTTCTAAATGTGAAGGCGTGTGGCAAGTAAACATTGCTGTTAGTATAATAGGTAAGGGGCCAGTCTTTTGCCAACCACTTGACTTGAAATGGGGTGTGCATACTCCTGAAGGTGTGGGTTCCCATTTGTTGGGAAGGCCCAGTAAACCTTGCCTTACTATAATGTGGGCTTTAAGAAGACTCCGGAATGAGAAATTATGTGGGACACCGTCAGTGTGATTCTAAATCATAGCTTATTGGCTTTAAACGCAAGCTTTTTACCAACTGAGGTGTAAACCGGACCACCAGTGATCATCATGTGAAGGAACTACTTAAATGCTTATTTGTAAAATGCTGTAAAAATATTAATTGTTGAAATTCCTAAAATAAACTTTTTCAATTATAATGAGTTACGAAGAGGATGTACTAATGTGTTTTCATGGGAATGCAATAATTATTTCATAAAGCTTGTTCGATATGCAAACAAAGATATGGGATAGATTGAGTTCATTAAGTGTTCTTCCTGCCTATTGTATGTCTCTGTCCTCCTTTGTGTTGCTTAATAATATGGGAAATTCTTGTTGATTACTCATCTCATCAGATATTATATGTTGTCAGCTTTTTGTTTCAGTGGAATTGGTGACAATGGCTGTGTTAGCTTACCTTATCGTGTGTTTGCTTTCAGAGTGATTCAGTTAGCTACTTCTTTGATGAATTAGAGAGAATTGCGAGGCCTGACTACATTCCAAACCACCAAGACATCCTGCACTGTCGCAAGGCCACCAAGGGCATATCAGAGTTCACCATCCACATAAACAATGTGCCGTTTGTATTTGTGGATGTCGGGGGACAGAGGACCCAGCGGCAGAAGTGGACGCAGTGCTTTGATTCCGTCACTTCTATATTGTTCTTGGTTTCGTCTTCAGAATTTGACCAAGTATTATCTGAAGATCGGTGAGTACATCCAGTTTATTTTTTTTAGTATTAATACAGAATTTTAAATTTCAAAGTAAGACCACATTTTCAGTGATGGATCAATAAATTAATATTATTAAAACTTAACCATAATCTTTTAATATTGTTGACTAGAATTTAAAGTATTTAGTGCTTATTTGAAGTATTTTCAGTTTTGTGTATTGATTACTCATCAGGTTTAGATGGCAAAGAATTATTTTTTTCATTTCCCATGTATATTGTTTTGTGGAATGTATGCCAAAGTATGTAGGCCTTACATATCTTAATTTGTAAAACACAATTAAAAAGATGTGTAAGATTCCATTAGGTTGTGTTGTTTCTTTCAAGTGAACAGAAAAACTACTTGAATGATTACAAAAGGCGTTGTCCTGTGAAGGCCACCCATCAGATTGACAGCTGACCTCGTCAGGGTTGTAGGGAGCCGCTAGTTACAGGTGGCTCAAATCCATACATTGTGGAAGTGAAGTGGTGTCTATGATCAGCAATGGATAAGCAAGGGCTAAAATAATAATGATTAGGGCAGTAAAAAAAAAATAATTGATACTTGTTTCATCGTCTAATAGTCATTGGTAGGAAATGTGACCTTTTATAACCTCATTTTCATATTGATTGTGAGCATTTAAGCAACAGGGCTGTACGTGGTTTTCTGAGAGAACACCCCACATAATATGACTCATTTTCCTTTTTCAGGGTGACTAACAGGTTGGAAGAGGCCAAGAATATATTTGACACAATAGTTAATAATATTAATTTCAAAGGCATTTCAATAATATTGTTTCTAAATAAATACGATCTGCTGGAGAAGAAAGTGAACAGCCTGGAGACGGACATCCGCTGGTACTACCCCTCGTACAAGGGGGACCCCCACTCCCTGGCGCAGGTGCAGGCCTTCCTGCTGGAGATGTTTGCTGGTGTGCGGCGCGAGCCCAAGACCACGCTCTACCACCACTTCACCACGGCCATCGACACACACAACATCGAGGTGGTCTTCAACTCGGTGAAGGACACCATCTTGAATCGGAACCTGGAATCTCTCATGTTGCAGTAATCTCGCACAATTTTCCAAATATAATTTTGTATATTTTTGTTAATATGTATCTAGAAATTATTTATCTCTTAGGTTACAATTTATTTATTAGCTTAAACTACCTGTATACTTTGATTTTTTTTAGTAGGATAAAATTTGTGTTTTAACTTTTGTATCTTTTTATTTTTATTTTAAGGGGAGACATAATGGCACAATTGGTTTGTAAATATTGTGTATATTTTTCTAAATTGTCAAAATGACTTATTTTTAAAGCATCAAATTATTTTTCATCACAAAATAATTATCTTGTTTTGTATTGTTCATTCTAATAATAAACATTCAAGTTCAAAATTGCTATGTCTCTTAAATTTCAAAATTGAACCCACTAACAATAGAAAGATTATATTGCCTTGAATCAGGCTAAGCTAAGTACAAAGGGTGTCATATTGCACATCACTAATGCATATTATATGAATGGTTTCCAATAATGGAGTCCGAACAACCTTCTGAATTTGAAATCTCTCGGCGGGGTGACATTAGAGGTCTAGGTGACGATGGTGACAGATGGTGACGTATGTTCTTTCTCTGAATTTTTTGTTTCCACTCCATTTCCTGGGGAGATCTGAAAGCTGCCAAGAGACAATGTCAATGCTGCCAATACCAAGGAATGGGTATTTCAATGTTAGTATTGCAATGATTGACAACATTCCAAGTTGCGTTAAAGTTTTAATAACAGTGGTGCCCGTGAGGTTATTGACAATTGTTTTTTAATGTAATTTAGTCAATTTGTAATGTTCAATAGCTATTTATGTTTGATGCCCAGAAGTTGAGAATGCCCCTCAGTGATCCTGTATTGTTGGCCTGTGTGCAACATTTAGTGGGCGCCACTGACAATGTTTCATTATATTTATTTATGTTGAGAATTTATTTATAAGCTATATTAACTACTTAAATCCTCCCCTAGACAAGTTGTTATTCATCATAATATTATTTTATATATTTAACAGTGTTTTTTTTCTTTTGACGATCAACATATTCTTAATTCCTTCTTTTTTTATCCAATACTGCTTTACTTATTTACTCTGACACCTCTCACCTGCCCATGGCTCTTTGGATTTTTATGGATTATTTCTATACTGCATCGTTTTCAAACACAACCCAAAAACATCAAGCAACTTTTGTTCCGTGATTATAAAAAATAACAGAAATGTAACAAGTATTTTCTACAAACAGATGTATGCATATACATATTTTGATCTGTGTTCGGTGGCCTAAGATTATTTTAAAATCATAAAAATGCGATGATTGCTTAGTGCAATTCTCCTAATTTAATTATGCCTGCATTTCTACTGGACCTTCTCACTATTTGACAGATTACTTCAGAAAAGCAATAATTTTTTAACATATTGGATTTGAATATTTTAAAGAAATAACTTATCATGTATAAATTATTTTTGAGGTTACATTTATCACGTATTTTAAAGTAAACCTATTTTTGATTAGTACTTTGAAGGGTACATCTTAATTATGTCACTTTTCAACATTTTTCTTTCACATAATTAAGTTTTATTTTTTAATAAAAAATCAGTTAAACTTGATGATACTATAGTTAACTTTTTGAACTCTAAATTTTGGTATGTTTTCTTTCATGGATGTTTTTGTAATAAGCTTGAATGATGTTGCTCAAATTAATTTGTCTGCCCTCACTTCCGAGTATTTCTTCTCTCAATATGCTCAATTTTCCATCAGTAATTTCTGTATTATTGGTCATGCGTTGCTCAAATACACTATAGTTTTGCGGCATTGCTTTTTTTGTTCAGCAGAAATAACATATTCCTCAATGCAAGTATTGCTCCAAAACAGTTACTTGGAGTCATCCAAAATCGGGCGATATATATGCTCTTCAACAGAATTTTCACATTGGAGTAAACAGATGCATGTCTGTGCAAATATTCTTAGAATTTGTATTCCTTAAAAAATATGGAATCACAGTGTAATAAATGTGTTATTTTCTGTAGAATATAAGTAATATAAGCTCAAATTACAAGTAATGAAAAAATGACAATGGAGAAAGAATTCAATATTTACTTAAAATGTGTAAAAAAATATATTTTATCAAAATCATTCCTCAATTTTTCTAAAAATATTGCAATGAAATAATGTCATATGTAAATAAAATTAGTTTGATCAAATGTATGTAGGTACCTCTTAATGCAATTCTTGTATGAGTTTGATTTGATAAAACTGTTCAAACAAAAATATTTATTTATTTTCTTTACCTTTGAATAGTCATTATTTTTTCATAGAGGTTCAATACGGTGTAGAACATTTTGCTAAATTATTAAATTGAATAAAATTATGAAAATGTGTAGGTAGCATCGCTGAAGTTGAGTAAAGTAGTTTTGAAACAACTGCCCTTTATAATCATTTTTAAATAATATTTCATTTTATAGATTGAACATTTTTCTATAAATTATGTTTATTTGTGAATGATTATTATAGGCTATCGTAGGGCTGCCATAGACTGCCAAATTGAAATCGGCTAAAAGTTAAGTTGCAGTGTTAATCTGTAAAATTGTTATTTACAAAACATTTAATCCAAAAATGATCAAAGGATAATGTATTATTTTTTGTATGGAGAATTCACTTTAGGCGGGGGAAGAGCCATGGATTTGCTGTATGCGAATAACAGCTTAAGAGGGTGTATGCAAGCCTGCAATGTTTTAATAATTATCTGCACTGGCATACATCCTTATGTTAATAACTGAAATAGATGATATCACTTTTGAAAAAGTTCAATTGGAGAAAACTTCCTATCAAACAAAACCTTTTGTGACATAAAGTCATGTGAAAACTTAATCATATTTCTAAAAATGTGTTAATTCAGATATAATCATATTTTACCTTCATAATATTATATTTGTACACATTTAATATCTGTTTTATAAAAAAATATATTCAATATGAACTTATAGTATGTTATTACAAATAAAAAATGAAAAGTATACAACACATTATTGAGTGATTGTTTTGAATATTTTTATGAAGTTAATATTGTGAACTTCAATATTATGGTGCCTTATTATATATTATATCATTATGTATCTATAAATTTTGTATTTTTAATGGAATTGAATCATTTACTGTTTACCTAGGCTTCTACAAATCACTACTTTTGAATTTCATTTTACTGAAACTAAATCCCTGCAACTTTCTCATTTCTTATTGAGTCCACACATTTAAATCAGGATAAAAATGTGACGCCATTTTGCCGCGTGATGTCAGAAAATGTGAAGTCATAAGGCACTTCTGATGGGTTGAATGGTTGCTTAGGGCCTCAGTTCCGAATCTGACCACCACCGTACCAGCGCTGTCATCTTTACAAATCATAATGTACCAGAGACAAGACATTGTAATACTTTAATACACCATTATTTTGTACGTATATTGAAAAGATGTCCTGTATATAACATCTGTCATCGGGTGTCACTACCTTTATTTCACAATGCTGTAAAATAAAAAAATCCCTAATTATCTGGAATCCATTTTTTTTTCATTAACCGTGACGAGGTAAATTTTGAATGCTAGAAACTGAATTATGTTTTGTAACCTTTGCACATCTTTGAATGTTTTATGATTTAGAATCAAAATAAAATTATAAATGTGTATTTTGTTGTCTCTAGTGATTACCAACGAGACACATATTGTGTGAGCTGTGGACGAGCCATATATGTAAAATGATTGTTTTAAAGCTCAAAAAGGTGAAACTTTTGATGGAATACACTCCATCCTGAAGATGAATAAATATTTTTTTCTATATTATATTTATAACATTTTGTTACCCAGCCAGTATGTTTTTATTGTGCCATAGCTTTAATGATACATAAAAAGCACGGAACTTTTGATATGCAAGGCAAGGTGTGGATATAGGGTTTTCTCATTTATATTATTTTTAGCGTACATGTTTATTTTCTCTCTCAAACTCTGTAAGTGCACTACTTTAAAATCATAATTCAGGAATTTTGAATTGTATGTTTTTGGTAACTGATGTTCTTTGCTTCTCAAAACTTACTCTGAAAAATTACTCACTGAAACCGGTAATGAACCCTTTTCATCTTCCTCTGACCGTAATTTATTTGAAAAGTGATGAAATAAAAAATCTTAGATTTTTTTTTAATTGGCTTAGTAAATGAATTTTTAAATGAAAAAAGAATATAGCTGCTTCCATCTGCTTGTTACACAACCTAACTTTGTTTTCAATTAGATAAGTAATAAAATCTGAACTGCCCATTGATAGAGTTAATCTCAATATTATACATATTATGTAGATATAAATGGATTGTATAGTTTACTAGTTATATTTATTATGTTAAAGTTACTATATTTGTATTAATAAATATATTTATGTATCATGTAATGAATTATGTGGGACAAGTATAGAAGAAACATGGGAAATAAAAGATCTTCCTGTGAAGAGTCCTGATCTACTTGAGTATAAGAAGGAGCGAGCATCATTAGAATATAATATGTGGGCACAGTAGAACTGCAGTTATCCCAACGCTGAATATCCAAATCAATTTCACAATTTTGGAAAGAAAAGAGAGGAACGTACTGTGATCTGCAAAATAATGGTTCTGTCTACGCGTGCTATTGTCTTTGTCTCCGCAAAGCTAGTGTTGGCGCAGCATGATTATTGTTGGGATGATGAGTCACCGCCTCACAGGGCAGTTCTATTATCCAAATTAGCCAAATATTGGATGGGATCCAGTCGCAAATGATTCCAATAATAGGGGATATATTGTACTGTATACTTGCGGTGTTATTCTCAAACAGCAAAGCCTTGGCTCATCCGCAGCCTACAGTGAGTTTTCCATACAGAAAAATAATAATGCATAAATCAGCCATGGATCAATTGTTTTGTAAATAGCACTGTTAGACATCAGTATGTTGGAGATATCCTCAAGTTGTTCATTTTTAAAGAAGAACATAAAAAGTATATTGCTCAAGTAGATGGGGCGTATTTCATAGAATGTGTAAGGAAATATGAAAGACGTGCCTTAAGAAGCTATTTTATGTACATACCCCCTCGGCTATGTCTAAAGTTGCAAAGGAGTGATTTTGCTACAAGTTGGTCCAAACATTAACCATAATTTTGGTTCCCTTCATATCTGGAACACAGTTTTGTTTGTATTACTAGTATTTTTTATATTCCTGTAATATTGTGTAAATAAATTATCGTTTTATTTTTATAAATACAAACTGGATTTTTATTATTTTATTCATCTTTAAAAAAAAAGAAGATATGTGAAGAATAATTCAATACACCAACCTATTTTGCTTGGCCAGAAACAGGTTCATTATTAAATATTTAATATTTTAATGAATTATTAATTAACAATTATCCAATGACATCTGTTGAACCAGGGTTAAAATTGTTGTCAATAGTCCACAGCGCAGGCGGGGCTCGATATGTGTTATAAAACAATCGCAAATTCAAGTGCCTATGCCTTATTTCCTCCATTATACCACTCAGCGCCACATCTTACCACCAACAATTTTGATAACAAATATATTTTTTTATTGCTAACTGAGATATCGACCGCAATCAACTATTGGAATAGTAACATATTTTTTCATTGCGGGTTGGAAGTGCTGCATTCTATTATTACAAATTATGTATGTGAATGTACTTCCTTGTGAATGTACCTCCTTTACTGATAGGTTGGTATGAGGCTGACCACCCGTGCTGTAAAAATCGGTTCACTTTTGCCAATGCCACCCCGGTTCAGGGAACGGCGGCAGGAGTTGCAAGGTTTATGTTTATGTGAGGTTTTGCTTATTTGTATGCACACATGCAGTAATGTGTAGGCGCGAACCTACATGTGCCTGTCTGTGGGCATGCATTTAATATGAGCCTTAAATATTCACATTTCTTTGCAGCTTAGATTATACATTATAGATAGATGTATGTACATCTTAAAGAATTGTGAAGAAGAAACAACTCAGAATTATATGTTTTGCACCAAGACATTGATTTGGCCAGGTTAATAAAAGTCAGCAGATTTCTAGAGCCTGGAAAAGATAACTAGTATAAACAAATTCCAACTGCAGGGGAGTAGGAGTGCACCGACCAAGATGGCTGGATGGAGTGGTGTTGGATTGTTGTGTGGTAGTAGTCACTAGTTCGAGACTACAGAAGAACTGCGCCAAACAGGCAATTCTGGCAGCAATCAATCAATGAGGTCCAGGCTCACGTTGAATTATTGTGCCAATGATGATGGTGTGAATAATTTGTGCTAGATTAGGTATATATTCCTACAGTAATAATAATATTAGGATGATATATTTGATGAGCGCTGTTTTTGTGTGAATCACACCGCAAGAGCCCTTTCCAAGCCTGGTCATCACTATAGAAAGCAACAATTCTCAAGCAAGACCCAGTTGTTGTACCGTTTTTTTTTCTTCCAGTGAGAGGGGAAAACCTTCAAAAGGTTCCTGTCATTGTTTCCGCCGGCAGGATATGTGAGATTTGTACTCACTAAAAACCCCCTCATCATCTTGCGACACCCCGGAAAGGCCGTCAAGCATGACTTCAGAGTGTGGTGTGTCTTTACATGTTGAGCATGTCTTCAAATTTTAGTTGCGTTAATTGTCAATACACTATCTACATTTTAGCAGGTCGTGTTCATCCTTTCGCCTCTCGTGCTCGGCATCCTCCTTCTGTCCTGTCACGTGGGAGACAAAGGTATCCCAGGCCCACCAGTTCTCTTCTGATTGGAGCATTGACGGCACTACCATGTCCAAGTCTAGGCGATCGACCAAAATGGTTGTCCAAAATGATATCAGTATGGGTCTGGCAACTCTTTTTGATGATATTAACGACATCTCATCTGAAAATTTATGTAACATAACATGATTTCATGACTTTTAATGATTATTTAAATTTCAAATTCCTGATTTCCGAGTTTAATATATTTTTCCAGGTTTTTAATGAAAATATCAAGAAATAATAGTTTGATACTCCATCTATGAACAAATTGACAGTTCTATTATAAAACACTTGCAGGTATTTTTTGTAAAAATATCACATTTATTTATAACTTTTTACATAGAGTTTCTAGTTTTTATTAATTACAGATTTTTTATAGCTATGGTGCTGTAATTTTCACTTTGTAAGAATCATTTAAAAGGTAAATTAGTTTTTACATTTCCAATCAAGAAATGTACATAAGTATACAAATAGGTTTTTGTTACACTATGTACATAGTCTGAATAGGTCATCTTAATTCAAACTGCAGATATATATTTTTAAATTAAAAATTAATTCAATTAAATAGTAAGTATAGGAACCTAGTATTTTCTGGTAAGGAGGTAAGTAGGTACTTATGTACATGCAAAATATTTATGTTTCTTTTTTAATTGTTTGTGTATTAACACTGTGAAAATTCATATTCAATAATATTTTATTTATTTAACTGAAAAATTTCAAATCAAAACACTGTTTTGTATTTTCACGATTATAATCATTTATTATTTCCAATGATGATATATATCGAAACGACGATGATATATTATCGAAAACGTTTGTAAAATTAAATATTAAATGATTACAATCGTGAAAATACAAAACAGTGTTTTGATTTGAAAATTTTTAATTTATGTTTCTGTTAAATGAATTTTTTTTTGTAAATCCATAATATGTAGGTTTCTAGTCAACGAAGATTTTTTTTTAATTTTACAGTTTATAAGTTGCTGTTATATATCTATTGTAGTTTTCTCTTATATTGGAGGTTGGACAACATTTTTTATATTTTCCCTTTGACAGAATATTCTAGAACTAACAATGGTTCCTCACTTCAAATGAAGCAGCTGATTCAAATTACTCTTATGGTCTATATTATGGACAGTTGGATTTTATACATTTTATATTATGTAGGTACCCAATTTATATCTTTATCGATAAAAGAACAGAACAAAAACCTTTTGGAAATCTATCATACAATAGGTTTTAATATGAAGTCGTTACACAAATTGAATTTTTATCCTTTTAAAATAAACATACAAATCCTGGTGGATATCCCATACTGCGGACGGACGACAGTTTTTAAAGACCCTATGGGCAGGTTTTCGTACGGCTTTGCCATTAATTTGTTCCCATTCTCTTATTTTCCACTTAATGCCACGCTCAAAAATGTAAATTTAAATAAGTAATTAAAGTATTTTAAGACATTTTCTATAACTTTAAACTAAGTAAGTACTTACAAAACTTTCTTTAATCTTACATACAAAATTGATAACCGCTAATTTATGGCAATAATAACATACAAATTTAACACAATTATACTCTATTTTAAGAATTATATCCACATTATAAAACGCTACCTTATTCTCTTGTATACCTACTGTATATTTTCAGTTTTACATTCTGAAAGGCATAACCTACCAACATAGTTTAAAGTTTTACAAATAAATATTTTTACTTATACCTAGTGCTAGTGAGGGACTCACTTACTAACATTAGGTATAATTTTTCAAATAACTTAATCTATTTAAAAATATAAAGTCACTTATGTCCAAAAATGCACAGATTAAATGACTTAGGGCCCTACCTCACAGGGATGCCATGGCGACGTCGCCAGCTACGTAGCCATGGCTACCTCTGGCTACCTACGGTCGCCAAATGGAGTAGCCAGTGGCGACCCTCTGTCAGTTCAGTTCTCCCTTGTATCGAGAATGGACGCTTCGTGCATAGAAGAAATCGCACTTATTTATTATGTGCGTCGCAAAAAGTTTAAAAAGAAGAAACCAAAGAAGTTATGGGTCCATCCTTTTATATCAGATCGAAGTTGAAGTGGTGTTTTTTCAAAACCACTGCCATCTCGTCTTTTTCTTTGAATACATTAACTATTTCGTTCCAACGTTTTATTTTTAGATTACGATCGGAACAATTTTTTATGGCGGAATCCCATAAACATGGTCGATCTTGAATTATTTCTACAATGAATCTTTCTGTAGTGAAACTCATTTTGCGTCCATCTTGGCGGCTGGTTGGACACTGAGTGAGTGGGCCGCAGCTTGCTCGTGTACATGTTACTGGCGACGTCGCCAGGTCGCCACGGTCGCCAGTCTCCACACAGGGAGCCGACAGTCGTGGCTACGCTTCCAAATTGGCGACGTAGCCAACCCGTCGCCAAGTGAGTTACCTGTCATACATTGTAATATGAATTGTTTGGATACGTAGCCGGCAACGTCGCCATGGCATCCCGGTGAGGTAGGGCCCTTACTTTTAATAAATAAGTTCTTTACATTACAAATATATTTCTTACTTATTTTTTTGTAATGGATATATTAAAATACAAATACCTAATTAACAAACATTTTTTATCAAACTTGACTTAATGTTAAAAATGTATCTTATACAAGGATTTAAGATATTTAATTTTGTGAATTTAATGTAAACATTTTCTATAAATACTTAGAAACCGAGTATGATTTTTTTCGTGTTATCCATTGTAAAAAAATATACGTACTCAGTTAATAAGTGAGTAACTCAAATGCTCTAAATTTTCATTTTACATTTTCATCACTATCAAGTGTCAAAAATTTAAAAGGCACTAATTACTTGATAGTAATTATTTTACACGAAATATTTCAATACAGTATTTTTCTAAATTTCAACCAAAAATCTTATCCCAATCATACATTAATAATTCATTTCTAAATAATATGTATTTACGATGAGATCGAAACATTGCAAAGGGTGCGAAAATAAACATCGTCACCCAGCCGGGTTGCTAGGGAAAAGACATACAAATATTTTGTAACTGGTTGCTAGTCAGTTCCATAGAAGACTGATGTTTCCTCGTCGAGAAAAAAGTTCTAAATTTAAAAATGTTCGGACCGCATTTCATTCAATAACAATTTTATACTACAATTATCTATTTAATAATCCTAGCATAAAATGTCCTTCAATTTTTGAAAATATTTTTTGATGAACTATAAATATAATTTAAGATTCAGATTTTAATTACTACTAAGCATAAAATAGAAATGCAAATTCGTCAATAAATATGTAATATGTAATATGATGCACAAAATTAATGAAAGTTGGGCTTGCGCCTGGTGACTAGGCAATCAGGAAAATATTTTAATTTACTATTTTTATAATAAGGATTTATAGCGAAGTAGATTTTAAAGACAGGTAATTGCAATAACATTAACAAGTAATTATTTAAGAAAAAAATTAATGTGTGAACCACAAAACCCTAAAAAACACAAAAAAATATAGTCGTGAGATTTTTTCGAAGATGAATAATAAAATACTAGCACTGAATGGAGTGGAAGATCAAATGTAGAGCCTTGCTGCAAAACAATTTTCTTGATTAACACAAGAGAAGCAGAATGCGCACAATAAATCCGGAGCAAGTCTTGTAGATGAAGATAAATTGTAAAAAAGTTGTTTAAGCATTTGGGAGTCACTGTAAAATTGTTTTGGATTTTGGAAACTCTTGAATATTTTTGTTATTGTGGGCACATTGTAGTCACTATAAAACTGTTAAGATTTTGAAAACACTTTGTTATTTCGAAGGTTGTCTTGCCGTGGGTCCCTAGACGTAGTCTCTCTGGGGCCCCTTGGTGGACCTCCGCCGCTAGACCTGCGTCATCTGGGTCTTGTCCCCGTTGAGGGCGCAGGCGTCGGTCTCCGCCGCGGCGCCTTCCCTGAGCGGCACTGGCAGCCACCGGTCAAGAGCGCGCGGCCTGAACAGCTCCGCAAATGTCGTGCGGAATTGTCGGCTCATGGTGCAGTACAGCACGAAGTTGATGCCAGAGTTGACGAGCGCCAGGGCGTCCATCAGGTCCCCTGGGGAATGAAAAACAATTAGATTGAGACACGAAGAAAAGACGTCTAAGTTCTTTTATCTCAGTGATTCCCAAAGTGGTCCAAGTGGACCCCCAGGATGAACCAGGTAGACTCCACAGGATATTCAACGGGGGTCTACATTGACGTGGCATATAAAATGGGGGTCCGCAAGTTGTAAGAGGGGGTATACGAAAAATTATACAAACCCGTGGCCACCCATCCATCGAATTGCAGCATTGGAACCTATTCAAATATTTTTATATGCGTACCTACCCCCCTCCCCCCTCCCCGTCGACGATATTTTAGACAAAATGTTGACATACCCTCGATAAATCGTTCGTTAATAAATAAAGTCATCTTCAAATTTTCATATGTACGCCCTTGGTGTCTCGGATATCCAAAATGAATCTCAAAATATCCATATCCGTAACTGAAGCCGCAATAATTTTCAGGGGGTCGTGGAAGAGGAAGACCGAGAAAGGTATGAATGGACCAAATTTTCGAAATAGTGAGTGAATGGGATATCCAGAGTCATAATAAAAGGAGAGCTTGTATGAAAAAGGTTATGACTCTGGATGAAATGAAAGAAGTATGCAAGGACAGGAAGAAGTGGCGGCTAATCTGCAATGCTGATTTGTAATGTTGGTTTATTAGTTTGCTACATTTTTTGCATAAGAAATTTTTGACTTTTTTTGTATAGATTTCTTTTTAAGGTTTTGTTATTTTTTATAGTTAAATGTAATTTATTATTCATATTCCTTGACTTATAGGTTGATATGAGGCTGACCACCCATACTGTAAAAAATGGTTCACTTTGCCAGTGTCACCCCTGTTTCAGGGAAGGTCGGCAAAAGTTGTGGGGCTTATGTTCATTTGAGGTTTGAATTTTATTTGTAAGTACACAATCAGCATTTGTAAGCGCGAACTACACGTGTTTGTTTGTGGGCATACATCTGAGAGCTTTAAATGAATATATCCTTGCAACTTAGATTATAGATTATTATTATAGGTCCACCGGAACCAGAAAAATTTTGGAAGTGATCTATGAGAAAAAGCTTGGGAACCTCTGTGTTATCCGATGTTTTTGCCAGAGTTGTCGAGAGCTTTTGTGCCCATCAAATCTCTTGAAAGAACTAACTATGCGATCGAGACGAGACAAGGAGAAAATTCATCTAATTTTATTGATCGATAACATTCTTCTGAAATACTTCTAAAAGACATTGAAAAAGTCCTTTGACTTGTTGTTTTTTAAATTATATACTTACTCCGTTGATAAATATAAGAATTTCAGATTAAACCAAGACGACCAGCACCAAGAAAAATGTGTTTCGAAAAGGGTTTTCGTAATTAATTTTTATTCTGCATTTAAAAAACAATTAGTTTTAAGGAATGAACTTTGCTGCATTTTATTGTAGACGGAAAAAAGTTTTATCAAGCCATACATTTTTTTAAATTGTGTTTTGGATACAAATATAGCCATTCATACAAGCACTAGCTTTAAATAATGAATGCAGCATAGGTTCTTATACTCGTATACCTAGAGGCTCACTAGTGTCACACTAGAACGCACTCTACTGAGTAGTGTGAGATCGATTACCCAATGTAATGATGGTGTATTGCCGTATATTGGCAGGTGATCTCTTTGTACGCTGATATTGACAGAACCTATTTTGTCAATACCAACTTTGCCACAATTCAATATTCAGGAAGCAATTATTGCTGGATCTGACTGTTGGGATATAGGATTGCGTTTCTGTAGGAATAGAAGGGTAGATAAATTTGTTTGTTAAGATTTATACTCGTTTGGGACGAAAGCATGATGTTTTTTTGGGAGGTAAGAAAATCAAATTTTTAGAATTTATTGTTTTTTCAATTAAGTAAATGTGAAAAATATGATACTTATGTATACTAAGTAATTAACTTATTTCCGCAATCTTTTTGATTCATCAGTTAAGATTGAGTGAGAATAGTACATGAAGAAAATATGATTTTTCTTACATGGGATAATTATTATTTTATACGTTTCAGAACAGCATTCCCACGAGCTATTTATAAAATAAGTTGCAAAGCACAAGCAGACACGAATAAGTTCGCGCTTACACATGCCGCATGTCTCAAATGAACATAAGCCCTGCAACTTTTGCCGACCTTCCCTGAATCAGGGGTGGTATTGGCAAAGTGAACCATTTTTTTACAGTATGGGTGGTCAGCCTCATACCAACCTATAAGTCAAGGAATATAGTACAAACAAAACCTATTTTATTTTATTTTTTAGTGTTGATCTGTTAACACAGTGAAAGTCCATTTTTTTTAAATATTTAAAAAATTGAAATGGTAAAACATGGTTTAATCAGTTTAATGGTGAAACCTATTTTTTTGTTTTGCTCCAATATTGTTTCAGTTTTGGAAGTCGTTTGATGCGAGTACAAATGATGAATTAAAGGGATTTTGAGGTGTGATACACACAAAAACAGCGCTCATCAAATAAATCAGCCTAATTTAATTTAATTTTTAATTAAAATATGTTTATTATCCTCTCTACTCTACATTTTCAAAAATGGGAAAACTTTTAAAATGAACATAAATGTTTTTAATTATGACAAAGTTGTATGAAAAGCGCCGCCGGTTATCCCATAAACATGTCTCTTAACTTTAACTCGACACGTGAAAGCTCATAATTTATAAGTCGAAAGTTGTCACCTAGTTTAGTTTGTTGGTATACTAGTAAAGTGGCTCGAGGTACAAACTGCTCAAGAAACTTCAGTTCGTAGGCGGGGGGTAAAGGGTGAACTATCCTACGTAGGTCTAATCATGTGATAAACAAACGCTAATCCGCATTTTCAGTGTCGCCATTTTTTTTTATGAACAATTTGGAAATTCACGAAATTCAACCAACATAAATATAGCAGCGCGAAGAATTTGTTGATGTAAGTTCTGTTTGATATATTTTTTCAATTTGTTTATTTTTCTATTCTCTTTTTTACTGTTCTCTTGTCAATTCAATAATGCTCATAACAAATTATAAATAAAACGAAAAAGATAATGCATCTATATACTTGAATTTTGTTATTTTCATTTTTCCTTTTATTCACATTATTACGGTGGTTGGTATGAGGCGAACCTTTCATTTTGTAAAAAGAATTTTGGCAATGATACCCCTGTTTCCGCGAAAGTCGGCAAGAGTTGCAGGGTTTATTTTGATTTGTAGTTTGGGTTCTATTTTACAAGTTCTGAAACATGCCTGCCTGTAATAAATATATAAATTTTAAATGCCAACTCAATACATCTTTGCAACTTAAATTATCAGACGTAATTGTACATAGATTTGTTTCTAACCACATACATTAATCCAGTACCATGTTTATTTTAATATGTTGAACGCATTAAAAGAATAAAAAATAGCAAATGAAAAAAAACGTTAACATTTAGTTTAACAAAATACTATTAAATGGAAGTTGTCACGGACATTGTAACTGCTCGATTAGTCAGTACGTTGAACTATGCTAGGGTTATTCAAAGTCAGCATTACCCTTCTTAATATTTACTTAAGTATGATATAATTCTTTACTTCATGGGTGGAGAAAAATAAAGTATTTTTCTTAGTGGCAGTATAAACAGGCACACTATGAGATTCTTCACAACCTTTCCCTCTCTTTAAATTTAAATATAAAACATTGAATATAATAGAAGAGTGCTTAGTTTACGATTGACTTTGGATAGCAGGGCGAAGGTCTAGGCTGGGCTCAAAAAAGTGTTGTGCTCCGAATACTGTTTATTTTTTTACTTGAGCGTTTCTCCAACGGCCCAGAAGTAATATACGCGCCTTAGCATCGCCGACAAAAGGGTTGTCCTGAATTTCACGAAGCAAGCTTTATTAAAAAATGTTATACTACAAAGTATGAGAAGAAATTTAAGGGGTTTTGAGACTCCGTGCCTGTGAACGCTGATAAGTACTGAGTATTATCTTTACAATATTACCCCCGTATTCACGATCAAAACTGATTTAAGTGCCTAACTCAAGCGCTACACTAACTCAAGGGTCGACATTCTGGAGCGTTTTGTTTCACAAAGAACACATAAGCATTAATTGGTCTAGTGCCCGACCCCCAGGAGACGTACGGTCAGTCATTGGCTCTCGAAAAAACCCAGCACTGTAATTGGTCAGTCACTTCCGACCACTATCGGCGTACTTCATTCTTATCATTGCCGCTTCTTTCAAATTTCAATGTCATATCAGCTGTGCATAAAACTTGACAACAAATAAGTACGTATAACGCACTTACTAATTTAAGTAAACCGTAAGTACGAATTTGTTTGTTTACAATTTCTATTAGTTTTTAAAAATACATTTATGTAATATCCAATGTAAAGTGTTTTGATCGATTTCAGCGAGCCAAAAAGATGTTGTTTTCTCCAGCGGAAAAGGAGCTGCTGGTGGCTCTGATTAAAGAAAAACCTGTAATAGAAGATAAAATAACAGATCGAAGAAATTGTTGGCTTTGCAACCCTCAATGAGCAACGGCAAAACTGTATACAGAACGACGCATTTTTTTAATCAAAAACGTCTTCTAAATTCTTCCTCTTCGTAAAACGTAAATGGGTCTTTACAGTCTCTGATATATTTTCTTGGGACACTATTTTTGAACAAAACAATGTTATTATTCTCGTTGAAGTCAACTTCATCGTAAGAATTCATTATTTTATATAAATAATTCACAACCAAACAAAAAATGTGCTGATGAAATGCGGCGGAAAATTTTGACAGTTCATCTGTCATTGCAGTATGGTCCTAGACCAAACCGGAGAACAAACCCAATTCTGATGGTCAAGCAATGTAAATAAACTCGTCAAAACCATGTTAATACACTCGTAAAAATCATGTTCATAGTAAGAATTCATTTTTTCATCTAATTCACAATCAAACAAAAAATGTGATAACAATTAAATATGACGGAATATTTTGACAGCGCTTAAGCGTTGGTTAATATACGTGTCGACCTTACTTACCTAAGTGCTAGTTTTTGGAGCGCTTGAGCGCTAATTTTACCTTAAGTATTGTTCTTGAAATGAATTTCCCCAATCTAAGCGCTAGTTTGCCCTTAAGTAAGTGCCAGTTTTGATCGTGAATACGGGGGTATGAAAGTACAGCAAGTGATATTAAATGTAAATTTCAAGACAATTACAGGAAAAACGACTCGAGTATTTACATTTTAAAATATTTAAGCCGTTGACTAGACAAGGCTAGAAAATAATGATGGGATAAGTTTCCTGAAATTTGCATCCCCTCGTATTTAATTTTTCCTCTTTACATAATAATGTTTTAAGAGAGATTCGCTATGAAAATTTTATACAAAATAAAAATAAAAATTGTAATTTATTTTCAAGAAAAATTTAATAACATTGGTTCTCTCAAATTCATATTACCATTAAAAACGACACCGTTAAAAATTGCGAAATCTAAGTTGCACAGATATGTATCATTTGAGATTCATATTAAAAGCATTCCCACAAGCAGACATGCATAATTTCGGGCTCACACATGCCGCATGTGGACCTACAATATAAAAACCTTATCTCAAATGAACATAAGCCCTGCAACTCTTGCCGACCTTCACTGAAACAGGGGTGACATTGGTAAAGTGAACAATTTTTTACAGTATGGGTGGTCAGCCTTATACTAACCTATAAGTCAAGGAATTATGAAAATTAAAAGCGAAGAAAAAGCAAAATAATAAAAAAAACTATTTTGTGTATAAAATCTTCTTTAAGAAATACTTTTATCTTTTTGCTTTACTTCTAAATCTAAATCTTAATCTAAGCTACAAAGATATGTATCATTTGAGATTAATATTAAATGCATTCCCACAAGAGACACGCATAATTTCGCGCTTACACATGCCGCATGTGGACCTACAATATAAAATACCCAATCTCAAATGAACATAAGCCCTGCAACTCTTGCCGACCTTCCCTGAAGCAGGGGTGACATTGGCAAAGTGAACCATTTTTTACAGTATGGGTGGTCAGCCGCATACCAACCTACTTCAAGACTTATAATAATGTTTAACCTTGCGATTTCCTATATTTACCGTTTCATTTTTAAGGGTGTTGTTGGTAACAAACTCTCAGCTCAGCGACAGCCTTTATTTAGATTAATGTGTTCAGAGTTCAGGCGCCCTTAACAATGGGGTAGAGCTAAAGGTGCCTACTACCTCTCCACAATGCTGCTTTCGACATTTCAATTCCCTATCTGTGCGCTCATTCATATACGTGTGTGTATTTTTAATCTAAAGAATTTTGTGCGATTTGTGTGGGAATGCGAATCGTTATTTATTTGGCTTAGTAAATTCCGTAAAGAACTTACTTAAATTAAAAAAAAACGAGTGGGTTGCATTTCAGAATATGTAGACTTGACGCAAATTGGACAGAAGTATAGACCTGGTATGAATTAGACAAATGTGAAGAAATGGTACAAATTAGATAGATTTATAGTACTGGCACAAATAAGACTGACTACAGAACTGAACATGACAAGATTGTAGAACTAACACGAAATAGACAAACATAGACCTTATATATCAGACATAAGCATAAACCTGGCAGAAGTCAGACAAATTTAGACCTTATATAAGTCAGACAGAAGCATATACCTGGCACAAATCAGACAAACGTGGACCTTATACATATATAGATACATATAAGTCAGACAGAAGTATAGACCAGGCACAAATCAGACAAACACACTCCCGTATTCTCGATCAAAACTGACTCAAGTACCAATACTTACCTAATTCAAGCGCTACACTAACTCAAGGGTCGACATTCTGGAGCGTTTTGTTTCACAAAGAACACTAAAGTAGTAATCACCCTAGTGCCAACAAATTACATTTTTTCTTCTTTCTTTACAGTCTCTGATATATTTTCTTGGGACACTATTTATGGACAAAACAGTGTTATTATACTCGTTGATGTCGTCTTCGTCGTAAGAATTCATTATTTTACGGAAATTTTTATTTTATTTTATTTTATTTTATTTTCATAGGACAACAAACAGCGTTACATAAGAAATATAATAGTAGCAATTACAAAAAAACATGGCCAATTATATGTTGCCACGGATATAAAATTTAGGAAGTTGGAAATAATTACAAGATGTTAATTACAAGTAACTAATTACAAGAAAAAAAAAAAATTCTGCTCTCAAAACAGAATATGATGTGAAAAAAAATGTAAATTTAAAAATAAAGAAAATCAGTTCTCCCTGAGTGAAGCACCCACCGCTTTGCGAAAGTGCGCCGTCTCTAAATGAAAAATATCAATGCTACTGAAACACTTGTTATAAGTTTCACAGACCCGGTAAATTGGCGCGCTCTGAGCATAGTTAGTGCGACACACAGGGAGATGAAAGAGTTGGTCTACCGTGTGCCTGGTTCTGCGAGTTGGAATGTTGAGGGATAACATACACAAGATATCAGGGTTATCAATTTTGTTGTGCAAAATGCCGTGGATTAACATCATGTCGCAAACAACACGCCTATCCTCTAGAGAGTCCAGCTTATGATAGTCAAGGGCTGACTTGTAATCAGGAAAAGATAAGTTAAACTTATAATTTATGTGTTTTATAAATCTTTTTTGTACTCTCTCGATACGTTTTATATGCACCGCATAAGAGGGGGACCAAACAGGGGACATGTACTCAAGAAGTGAGCGAACCATTGTTGTGTAGAGAACTTTTAATACCGTAACTTTTTTGAAGGGTTTGCAAGTTCGCAAAATGAACCCGAGCACCCTGAATGATCTCTCCAAGACATTGTCAATATGATTCACGAAGGTGAGTTTGCTATCCATTATGACACCCAGATCTCGTACCCGGTCAACAGACTCGATAGGAAAATTGTTAATATAATAAATATGATTTAAGGGTGAAAGTTTACGTGAGAACGAGACCTTGTGACATTTGCTAACATTAATGGATAGTCTATTGGCAGCACAATATTCTGAAAGCCGATCGAGATCTAATTGAAGTCTTGCACAGTCAGATGAATCAGAGATTCTCAAAAAAATCTTCATATCGTCAGCAAATAGGAGATGCTCTGCATGAAGAAAACAGTCACCAATATCGTGGATATACAAAGTAAAGAAAAGGGGTCCCAAATGCGATCCCTGGGGAACACCGGAAGGAATGGTGACAAAGTTTGATTTGTAGCCTCCTATTACCACTGCCTGACGACGATTACGGATATAGGATTCTATCCATCTTAGAAGATCACCGTGGATTCCGAGCTTACTCAATTTGCTCAACAGAATGTTATGATTTACTCTGTCAAAAGCCTTGGCATAATCGGTGTAGATAACGTCGGTCTGCAGTCTACTGTGCATGTTAGAAAATACATAGTCAGTGAAAGGTAAGAGATTAGATAAAACAGATCTATTGCGAAGGAAACCGTGCTGTTGGTCGCTGAATGATGATTTGAGAGAACCATAAAGTTGGTCGTATATTACACGCTCGAAGAGTTTACTTATAGCAGACAAAATTGAAATCGGACGGTAGTTTTTGATCAAATTATTGGGACCAGATTTATAAATAGGAGACACTAGAGCCTCTTTCCATATGTCAGGGAAAATACCCTCTCTTAAGGAGCGTGAGAAGAGTATGGAGAGCGGCTCCGCCACAACCTCAGCACATCTGGCAAGAAGCAGAGGCGGCACCCCATCACTACCAGCACCCTTCGTTACGTCAAGGTTGGAGAGATATGTAGTTAAAATATTTCTGTCAGTAGAACAACAACCAAGGCCAGTCAGGTTAGGTTTTCCTGGCTCAGAAGAATGAACGGTGGAACTATGGGTGTCATGATCAAACATAGAGAAAAAGTAATCGGAGAAAGCGATGGAGATTTCCTTGCCACCATAATAATTCACATAATTCACAACCAAACAAAAACTGTGCTGATGAAATGCGAAGGAATATTTTGACAGTTCATCTGTCATTGCAGTATGGTCCTAGACCATACCGGAGAATAAACCCAATTCTGATGGTCACACAATGTAAATATACTCGTCAAAACAATGTTAATATACTCATAAAAATCGTCTTCATAGTAAGAATTCATTTTTTCATGTAAATTCACAATCAAACAAAAAATGTGATAACAATGAAATATGACGGAATATTTTGACAGCGCTTAAGCGTTGGTTAATATACCTGTCGACCTTACTAACCTAAGCGCTAGTTTTTGGAGCGCTTTAGCGCTGCTTTTACCCTAAGTATTGTTCTTGAAATGAATTTCCCCAATCTAAGCGCTAGTTTGCACTTAAGTTAGTGCTAGATTTGATCGTGAATACGGGGGGATATTCATTTGGAGTTCAGGTTAGACGGTATATCTTAAGATTTCCAAACGTTAAAACGTTTAATAATAAAGTCAGCCAAAAATGAAAATGATGTTTTACAAAGTGTTAAAGTATTTTTCGACTATTTCGATCCGCAGCATCCAAAGTAAAAATAGCCATCATATTTGCCGATCTTCGTTAGAAGTGGCATCGAAAGAAGAATAAGAAAGGATCTAAAGTTACACTTTAAAATGTTAAAAAACTTCAAAGTGGGAATGGTATACGCTTCATGATGATTATTCTTGGGAGGAAATAAAATGTGTACATGTACCAGGTACCTACTCTCATTTATGTGAGTTCTCTTAAAAAAGTTTTTACGGACCTCGTAAAAAATTGTCGAAAATTAAGTTAAAGTAATGACTGCTGAGAACTATTTTTACATTTAATATTTTTATTTCTTCGTTGAAATTGAAAATAATTCCCCCAGTGCTGAAATTTCGATCTCATGTTTTATGGATGAATGTAAACCATAAAATAATGTTTTATTTCAAAGATTGTAATGAATAAAATATTAATTTCGTGTAATGAAAATAAATATAAAGCGGATATTTTGATTATCTGTAAAATTCATTAATATTTTCCCCAGAAGCAATCTTTAAAAAATAAATTAAAGAGATAAAACTTTATTTTCTTGTTCAGAATAATAAAGAAACCAATTTTCTCGTAATGTGGCATAAATGTGAGCCAAAAAAATTTTGGAAAATCTTTATGAAATTTAAATTATGTTACGTCAAAGAATGATAAAATATGGGCTGGCAAACGGCAGGAGAGGCAGAAGAAATTGCAAAAATAATACATTATTAAAAAAGGGACCTGGCGATACCTAGGGGTTTTGTATTGCCAGATGTACTTCTAGAGTAGCCGTATTTCTGGATCTTGTATGTGTGAGAGTATTCAAATAGTCCAGTAGACATATGTCTTTTAAAAAAGGTTTTTAAAATAAATATAAACGTCAAAAAATCATCTCACTTTAAAATTTATTTACTTACATATGAATTAATCTATCAACGGTATTTATATTTTACTGTTTGATAATTAAATTAATGTCAAAGCAAAAGTAACAATAAAAAGTATAAAACAATAAGGTACAACAATCGAGTGTGAGTCTACAAATGAATCTTTGCTGGTTTTTTTAATTATTATAACTATGTTGTTTATCACATATATTACATGTGTAACTGTTTGTTTGTCTAATAAAAAAATAAAATAAACGTATCTGCTTTAGGGCATGCATTTCATACGAATCCTAAAAGTTTATGATTTCTACAACTTAGATTAAAAAATGCAACTAAGCTATACATAATAGTGTAAATTTTTACCGCGTTGTCCCTGTAGAGGTCGCATGTGGTAAACTTATTTATTTTTACAGGTAAGGGGGGCGGGCTTACGCCGATCATTTAATTTGAAGTGGGGCAAGGGGTACAGATTTTATGTGAAAGCTGAATAAGCATTGACAGTATTTTATTTTGGTCTTGAAAACGGGACTGAAACGGGAAATCATCACATGTTTAAAACCATCGGTGGGATTCGAACCCGAGCTCTCGGCATGGAATGCAAGCAACAACAACTTCTAACTCAAAATGAGAACTAGAATTTAAAACATTTTTTATTGCGATTTTCACAAGTCAAGACGTTTGTCTAGTTGCATGTTTCCACTGTACTACCGGGGTGGTACTTCATTTTCATGACAGCTATTGCGAATGTTTCCTCTTGAAGCCGCTTTATTATGCTTCCTACGGTCATGCCGCTCCCATAACATACAAGAAGAATGAAGATTACTTTCTTAATATAACGAACCAGGGGTGGGTTCGCATTTTAAATGTGGGCATTTGTTACAAAAAGCCCAAAACGATTACTCTGGCATCGATTGTGTACCCGCTGAAATTTTCATAACATGCGATTTAATGGAAAATAAATACAGTACGTGGTTTCCCGAAAGCATTTCCTTTTTTCCGCAGTGAATATTCTCATTTTTGTTTTTCGTGGTTAAAAAAAAACGGAAATATTCGTTTTTGAAAAATGCCATAGTTCGATTAATTAGAATTTATAGCCTAAGGGTATAAATTCCTATTTATTATTTACAAATAAAAAACGAATTGTGATTTTGTGTATCAGCTTTATATATAGGTATAGCTAAGCTATGTCACGTGACTAAGCTACACAGTGTAACGTTCTTGCCGCGTTCTCCCCTAAGGGTTCACGGTGGCGAAGGGAACCTATCTAATTTTACAGATAAGACGGCTGGCCTTACACCAACCACTTCAGTTGAAGTGAGGATTTTACGGCTCGCGAGGGGCTGGTACTCACTTCTTGTGAAAAATAATATATAAAAAAAGTAAACAAAATAATTAAAGATGCTGTAACTTATTATATTCTTAAAATATTTTTTTTATGTGCCCGTATGTGCCGACGGTCAATTTCATAAATATTTCAGGGCTTTACTTGAATAAAACCCATTTGTTTCGAACATTGTTTTCAATTCAGAAGTACGTTGCAAGTCAGTTCCGCCAGCCCCCTTACCTGTGAAAATAAACATGTTCCACACATCACATGCGATCCTTTCAAGGATAACGCGGCAAGAAGTTACAGCATGTATTATTGTATACATATATGTAGCTTAGTTGCGGTGACCACAATGACATTTATCTTCAGACAAATAAAAAAATATCATGGTCTATGAATAAATGAATGAAAATGTATTTCAAGCACCAATAATGGAAATGAAAGGGACAGATTATATAAAATTGCAAGAATAACACTAAATAATGATGATTGGAAGAAATTTAAACTGTACAGGAACAAGTATACCATTGAATTAAAAAAGGTGAAAAATGAATACATTAAAACAAAAATATAAAATGAAAAAGGAGATCCCAAGAAAATGGGGGTAACAATTAAATCCCTAATAAATAATAATGAAGTTAATCGAATCGATAAAAATATAAAATTTCCTCCCGAAATAGAAGGAAATAACCTGGCCAATAAATTCAACAAATATTTCATTAGAAGTGTGGAAGAAATAAATGCAAGTATACAACATATACGAGTAAATCACAATCTTGATGAAGAGAAAGATGAAGGCAAAAATAAATTAATACTTAAACAATTAACAATGGAAGAACTGTATAAAGTTATTAGTAAAATGAAATCCAAACGTAGTCCTGATGGAATCACAATTAAATTAATTAAGAAACTCTGCCAATCATAGGCTCTTACTGGCTAGATATTATTAACGAATCAATATCACTGGGAGTGTTTCCACAGTCATGGAAGACATCATGTGTAATACCAATTCCAAAAATAAAAAATACAAATCAATGTGAGGAATTTAGACCAATAAATACTTTTCCAAAATATGAGCAGTCAATTGAATACATTATAAAGAATGAACTTGTACAATTTATAGAAAAAGAGAAAATATTATGTGATGAACAATGTGGATTCAGAAACATTCAATCCTGCGAAACGGCCATTAATCTTGTTCTAGAAGATTGGAAAGAAGGTGGAAGAAACAGATAAAAATATGTATATAATAGCAGTATTCTTAGATTTTAAAAGGGCCTTTGAAACTATTGATAGAGCAATAGTCATAAAAAAATTAAGGAAGATAGGAATAAATGGAACAACCATCAAATGATGCTGGAGTGAAGTTTTCCGGGATCTGTTGCCGTGGTCTGTGGGAGCTGGAGCTTCCGGACGTTTCGCCCATTTCTACGATGGGCTTCTTCAGCGTGAAGTATGATGATGATGAAGATCTTGATGAGAACTGTGATGAATCACAGTTCTCATCAAGATCTCTCAAGATCTCATCAAGAAGACATTTAGACAAAGAATATTTTATAATACGATGATGTTTGTGAATAAAGTGATAAATAATGAAAAATCACAGTTCTGGAAGAAAATATCAGAAAACCAAAGGGAGCATGCACATAACACTAGAAACAAACACGAAATGAGAATGCCGTTGAGAAAAAAAGCAAAATCACATAATTCTATTCTGTGTAAAGCGATGAGGGAATTTAAGGAAATGGGTAATGACCACCCATACTGTAAAAAATGGTTCACTTTGCCAATGTCACCCCTGTTTCAGGGAAGGTCGGCAAAAGTTGTGGGGCTTATGTTCATTTGAGGTTTGGATTTTATTTGTAAGTACACATTCAGCATTTGTAAGCGCGAACTACACTTGTTGGTTTGTGGGCATACATCTGAGAGCTTTAAATGAATATATCCTTGCAACTTAGATTATAGATTATAGATTATAGGTAAGGAAATAACAGAGGACAAGACAATTACTGGTTTCAAAAGTAAAGTGAGAAAATATATAATATATTCAAGAATAAATTGTGAAGAGAAGAAACAGAATATACATAATATATTAAATGTACATAATTAGAACGTATATGTATATGTGTTAAAATGTATGTACCTATGTACTATTTCAAGAAAAAAAAAATTGTTAGAGGAGTATATGCTATTTTTGGTTTCATATACATTTTTAATTTTGTCTTTATTAGACGTTGAACTCATGTGAGAAGGGATATGAGAATATATGGAGTGTGTGTTTATGTTATAATCGATGATATTATTATATTGTTGGAGTCATATGAGATAAGTCGGTATTCGTGGAATGCCACCCCGTCAACCTTTTGATACCCTCAGAAAAGACGATAAAAATAATATTAATATGGAAGGCGTGCAGGCGAAGAGACTCAAACGTCTTTTCGTTCCATGAAAATCTTAAATGGGAATAATAATGAAAAAAAATACGGGTCATAATTTTAAGATAAATAATAACGGAAAATAAACAAAATTCGCGCACTTTTCACAAAATATAGTATGAAAAAAATAATGGCAGCGAGAAAAAAAACACAAAATTGCTGTACATAACAAATAGACGCATTTTTTTGTTTACTTTTCCATTTATATTTTGTCCAAAAACCTGAGGTGCTGTTTAAATCACTTTTGCTTTTATGTAAAATGCAAATAAAAATATATTCAACGCATGAATTTAAAAGAGCTGGTAAAAGTGTTTTTATTCGCAATTTTAAAAATAAACAGCATCAAGAAGAGTCGTGAAATAATATTACAAAAAATAGTAAACTGAAAAGTGATTGATTTAGCAATTCAAAAGGCGCTTTATTTTACGCGAAAAGAAAAATGGCGAATCAAACCATGTATGTCTCGACATTGCAAAAAATGGCTTTTGACTCAGTTTGCTCTAGAACCATCATTGTTTTGATATACTCCTTCGACGATAATAAGGGAGTATTCCAATATTCAAAAAACATATTCCAGGGCTGTTTGAACAAAGAAAGGGCAAAGTATGAGAAATTACGTTTGATCCCAATCATAACTTTAACCAAGAAATGGATGGAAACTAAAACAGCGTTTTTTGTGAGAGTTTTAGTTTCTTTTTACACTTGTATTTTAAAGCTAAGTTTGAGTATAAACATATTTTTTGATACTTGAGGTACTGATATATATGTTTTATGATTCATCTCCTTGTTAAGAAGGCTAGACGTACAAAAAAAATGACCTCAATGGGACAAAATACATCACAAATTAAAGAACTCTTTTCCTTTTTAAACGTACATTGTACAATCCATTGTCGAAGCCAGTTTCCATCCTGAAGTTTTTTTATTTATATTTCTAGGAACTGGAGTTCCAAAGACAATATTGACTTTCTCCCTTGACAGAGTAGCTTCAAAATTGGAAAACGAGATAATTACATTAGTCTTACTAAAACAATCAATCGTGATCTAATTACGTTTCTTTCAATTAACATCAAGAATTAACAAAGTTAACGCCTCAACGTTTAATGAAAAAAAATACAATGTGTAGATAAATTTAATAATTAAAAAACTTTTTTATTTAAAAAACACATAGTTTTTATTTTCACATATGAGTTATACTGCCTAAGCGCTGTCGAACCTGCTCGGTTCATCATCAGAGGCTAACTCTGATGAACCGAGCAGGTTCGACAGCGCTTAGGCAGTATAACTCATATGTGAAAATAAAAACTATGTGTTTTTTAAATAAAAAAGTTTTTTAATTATTAAATTAAAAATGAATTTTCACTCGGTGAATGTGCAAACATTAGAAAATTTAATGTGTAGATACTTTTTAAAATTATTGTTGATCATTAACTAAACATATCCTGTTAAAAATGAAACACAGTGCCTCTGGTTCAGGGAGTGGCGGCATGAGTTGCAGAGGTGAGTTTCGTTTTTCCGGTATTTTTTCTTTAACATTAAAATTTTAATCTGCAATGCTGATTTGTAATGTTGGTTTATTAGTTTGCTACATTTTTTGCATAATAAATTTTTGACTTTTTTTTATATAGATTTATTTTTAAGGTTTTGTTGTTTTTTTTTGTAAACTTAAATGTCATTTATTACTCGTATTCCTTGACTTATAGGTTGGTATGAGGCTGACCACCCATACTGTAAAAAATGGTTCACTTTGCCAATGTCACCCCTGTTTCAGGGAATGTCGGCAGGAGTTGCAGGGCTTATGTTCATTTGAGTTTGGATTTTATTTGTAAGTACACAATCAGCATTTGTAAGCGCGAACTACACGTGTTTATTTGTGGGCATACATCTGAGAGCTTTAAATGAATGTATCCTTGCAACTTAGATTATAGATTATATAGACATCAAAAATTCGTTCGACTGTTGGCGCATATGCATCAGATGTGAGCTTTCTATTTATCTGTTTTTTTCTCTGCCCCATCTTGCAATATTTTTTGCGTCACAGATTCTACGTTTTACCTCATTTCATTCCCCCCCATTCTGTCCCTCAGAGTTCTATCCAGTCTTCATCTTCAACACTATCCAGTTTCAAGATTATCTTCATCATTGCACTTTCGCGCTGACGAAGCAAAAAGTCCAGTTCTTACAGACCACGGCAACAGTTCTCGGAAAACATCTCTCCGGTCTCCATTTTATTAATTTTATATAATTTATTGTTTAATTTTGTGTCATTTTTGTATTTGTATAATTATGCGAATTTTTATGTCTTAAATAATGCAAATAATTGCAAGAACTTGCACCAGTTCTAAAGAGTTTATTACATTGCACTGAGACAAACTTAATTTTTCTACTGAAAAATAAATAAAGCTGCGTAAGAACTTGTTATGATTTTAATTAAAAATAACAATGGGAGGGAGTTGAGTTCAAGACCCAGGAAAGCCAGCGACAAAGTTCCCGCTTATATTTTTTACGCTGAAGGCTTTGCACACAGTACAATGGGCACTTAATAAGCTTCTGTCTAGAGAAGTCTTTGCAATGAAAAAAACACACTAACTTGTCAAACGTTATTTTATAAAAAATGACAACGAATCATAATTTAACTAAATTATAGTTCGTCATAATATGATGTTATTGGATATCCTGTACATTTGATGTATCTAGTATTTTGTAAATATCATTCTTCTGCGATTCACAAAAAACCTCGGCGCATGGATCCTGAGATGATGATGTCCAGCAATCTTTCCAACTTCTGGGACGTCTTCCAGCTGGGCGTTGATCTATTGGCATCTCATTAGTTGCGATGTGCACGAGTTTTTCATTACTCATTGTCATTTTAGAGCAAGGGTCGGCAACCTTTTGTTGTAAAAGGGCCAAATATTTTACGTGGTATTTAGTGCCGGCCGCACTTGGCCAGTGGCTAGCCCCCCCCCCTCCCCCCCACCCCCTCCCTGTTTTCACTCACTGTAAGTTCATTTTCAATTACAAATTTTTCAAATTAGGATAAGATGCCAGGTTCTCATTCGATACGCTCCTTTTAATCATTTGAAATTTCTTGATAAATGCTTTTATTTTTTAATTTACTGAAAATTGATTTGTAGTTCTCCGACACGTGCGTTGCGGCGAATATCTTGCGGGCCGCACCAAGACGCCTCAAGGGTCGCATGCGGCCCGCGGGCTGCAGGTTGCCGACCCATGTTTTAGAGTAATGATCTCTAAAAAATCGCCTCCTAGATCTGTTCCATCTCATTATATTGTTACGAACGTATGGGTTCGTACGTGAGCCTAAGCACGCTAGTGTGTGTGCGTGTGGAACAAAACAACCCACTGTAAAATAATCTGGAATACACGAGAAACGTCTATACGAACTGTATAAATATGAGCCGCAATGGTGCGGACGGTCAGAGCTACTTGAAACATTGTGACGCGAAGTTGATATAAGCAGAGCAAAAAAAGTAATCAGTAAATTGAAAACTGGTATTGTGCAAAATATTTTTTGTTAAATAAATAAATCGCAGTTTGATTAAAAGAACCCATGTAAAATAACAACAATATCTTCTTGTGCTTTTCGTATGTGGTCTTTGTGGATGCAATTACGCAATGCTTTTAATACTCAATTATTTAATTTTTAATACTCAATAAATTTAGCAAATTAAAGTTTGCTCTAATTTTCTAGAAAATAATATACAAATGCCTACATACGTTTTTAATGAAAAAAAATTGAGAGCCAAAATATTTTTTCAATGGCAATAAAGCACGAGAATCACGTGATGACAATTCGTAAATCTTTTTTAACTCTATTTTAAGCGTATTAATGAAGGGATGATTTTGGCGTAACTAAAAGTGAGATTGGCTGAAACACGTGACTGTTTTTTTCTGCCTCACTAATTTTATTGGATGTGAATTCATGCCTCTCACTCTTAGGAAAAGTTGAAGGATAAAAAACACGGTTGAAAGGCATAACATTAATTAATAGACATTATTAAAATGCGCTATCATTTCAAGTCTTACAAATTGAGTTTCAAAAAGTTATACGTTTCAAATCTTTGGAAAATCATCAAAACTGCAAGACTAAAGACTAGTAGACTAGACTAGTAATGTTTTTTCGGTGACCGAATAGCTCATATCAAACATTGGCGTCCATCAACCCTCACTTTCCCTTCCTTGTCTCTCTGGGACTTCCGCCGTCCGCCATTTTTGACTTATAGGTTGGTATGAGACTGACCATCCGTACTGCACAAAATGATTCACTTTGCCAATGTCACCCCTGTTTCACGGAAGCTCGACAAAAGGTGCAGGGCTTATGTTCATTTGAGACTTGTTAGTACACATTCAGCATTTATAAGCGGGAACTTTCAAGTGTGTGTTTGAGGGTATGCATTTAATATGAATCTTAAATGTTAACATATTTTTGCAACTTAGATTATAGATGCGGAGAATTATCTTGACCATTTAACTACCTTGACGAGCGGCGTCGGACGTCGCGGCGCCTCAATGCTGCAGGCTGATTCATTATATTGCATTAAATATGAAGAGCAAGAGTGTATTATGTAGGAAGCGCTAGCCGTCTCGTCGTAATGAGAACTTGCTGCAAGGAAACCTGCCATCGCCCGCCATGACTTCCTAGGGGAGACTGCACGCAACGACTGCAATGTTTACGCTATATAATACGTTTTCTCTACTTTCCTTTACAGTTGTTCATTAGTTCAACGTTCACAAGATAATAACTTGAAACCTGTCGAGTGTAAGGCATTACGTAAAAGTCCCTCGATCGCGTAAATATAAAAATATATGGAAGACACAGCAGTATCCCTAGTGGAAGATTTAGTTTGTATACATTTTTCTATTATATTTACGCGATTGAGAGGAATGAACGCAATGTTTATACTAATATATATATGGGTAGTGAAAAGATTTTTGTCTTATAAAGGAAACACAATTTCACTTGAAAATAAAATTATATATATAGGTGCGGCTGACCTTCCATAACATAAAATTGATTCACTTTTGACAATGGCAGCCCTGTTTCAGGGAAAGGTGGAAATAGTTATTAAGTTCATGTTCATTTTCCGTTGGGCTTTTTTTGTAAATACACATGCACGTGTAAGCGCGAACTTCCACATTGTATATTGAATAAAATAACAAATATACATAGGCAATTTGTTGTCTATATACAGACAATTTGTTATAAAGTCTATATTCGCATGTGGGTATATGAATACACTTTCATAGTTTGTGATGTGGGTATCGATATATATTTATTAACTCCATGTATGTGGATACTATGACTACTATGACAGATAATTTTGAACGTATTCAAATATAACACAAATTCTGAGAAATAGTTTTACATGCTCTGACATTTTCCAGCAGATTTAACGGTGCAGAATATATGAATTATTATGTAAAACAGTTACAAGTATGTATGTTCATGCAAGAAAACATGCTAAATATTTAAGAAAAACACGTTAAAAATCGCTCTTGCAAAAAGTGGAAAAGCCATACTATTTAACCTACCTTTCTTTTCATACTTAATAAAATATTATATTCAATGATAGAAGGTATATTGATGATACTAGAAATGTATATGCATTTTTTTTTAAATGTCTTCGTTTAATATTATAATTTTTTTTTTTTTTTTTTTCATCTTACCCTCAAGGATGTTAGAGTCGTGGATTCATCTTTTAGTTGCAGGAAGGTTTAAGAATTAAATTTAAACATATTGGTGATAATTTTAGATTTTTATACAATTTTTAAGAATAGATTTGAAGAAAATGCTATTTATTTTGAAGGAATTCAAAGCCAGAAGGTGTTCTATGTTTACCAGAAATGATTTTTAGTTGTGAGCCGTATAAAATCTAACACAAAAATTCTAAAATTACATTTTCAAAAATTCCATAACATTGGTTTTAAAATTCGGAAAAAATCTTCATGGTTTTCTGAACGATTCATATGTGAGATTTTTTGTTGTTGCGTAACTATTTTTGACGATCGTACATTTGGATATCATTAAAACAGTTTTTCGTCCCATGAAATCCAATTTTTAATGCAAAAAAAAACATGAAATCACAATGATTCAACATTGTGATAAACTTATTTATCGACGGTAAAATTCATTTTTTAGTAATACAAAAAATACCAACAGAAGATTTTTGTGTACTTGGATAAATTAATGGTAAAAAATAACAACCTGTGACGCAGATTAGAGCGCTTTTAAAACATCCGTATGTTTGCACTACGCAGATATTTAATTTAATAAGATAAATATGGATCGATCTATAATCTAATCTATAATCTAAGTTGCAAGGATATATTCATTCAAAGCTCTCAGATGTATGCCCACAAACAAACACGTGTAGTTCGCGCTTACAAATGCTGATTGTGTACTTACTAATAAAATCCAAACCTCAAATGAACATAAGCCCTGCAACTCTTGCCGACATTCCCTGAAACAGGGGTGACATTGGCAAAGTGAACCATTTTTTACAGTATGGGTGGTCAGCCTCATACCAACCTATATGTCAAGGAATACGAGTAAAAAATAACATTTAAGTATAAGAAAACAACAAAACCTTAATAATAAATCTATACAAAAAAAGTAAAAAAAAAAAAAAAAAAAATGTCTTATGCAAAAAATGTAGCAAGCCAATAAACCAACATTAAAAATCAGCATTGCAGATTAGCCGCCACTTCTTTCTGTCCTTGCATACTTCTTTCATTTCATCCAGAGTCATAACCTTTTTCATACAAGTCATCCAGAGTCATAACCTTTTTGATACTTGATTATAATTAACATGAAAGAAATGCCAACGTCACCCCTGATTCAGGGAATGTTGAAATAAATTGCAGGGTTGATGTACATTTACAGTTTGGATTTTAACTTGTTACATACAGCATTTGCTTGTTTGTGGGCATGCATTTGGTATGAATTTTAAATGTTAATATATCTTTTCAACTTCATAATAGTATTGTACAAAGCGCGTTAAGCATGACAGATGCTAAAATTAGAATTTAAGTACATTATGATTTAAATATCAGTTTAGAAAAAGGAGTAACGTGCTTTTTTAGTTAAAAAAAGGATTATTTTTTTATTCTAAAACCCAGTTAACCTCACATTAAAATTTGAATGAAAAAAGAAAAAAAAGAAAGTGGAAAATCCGCATAGTAAATCAACAGTTTTTCCTAGTTGACGCTTGACGCCTTTACAAATCATACTCACAAAAGAAAGATGGATGTGCCGTCCTGCGTTCCACACAAAACAGAAAAAAGTGACCATGGTGGATTTTCCA
Source organism: Agapetus fuscipes (assembly GCA_951799405.1). Taxonomy (NCBI): domain Eukaryota; kingdom Metazoa; phylum Arthropoda; class Insecta; order Trichoptera; family Glossosomatidae; genus Agapetus; species Agapetus fuscipes. The sequence goes on from OX637350.1 coordinate 7,394,525, forward strand.
CAACGCAGGGGAAAGCATGTGAGACCCGATTTTTCAAGTCTAAAAGCGACGTCGCGTCGCGTCGTCTTAGAGTGGCGTCCCTTTTTTGAATTGTAAAAAGCAAGTGACGCCTTTTGTGGATGCTGAGCTTAAATAAGCACTAACCGAGCTTCTATGTGCAAAAAAACTTGCGAAATCTTTTCGATCCAAAATCTATCCTAAAATGTGGGACCTTTTTAAAAGTTGTTCATGTATTTATTTTTGATATATTTTTTATGTAATAACATTATTCCGGTGATATGGCCGAGAGGGCTAAGTGGGCCGATCGTTCTAGCGTGTTTGGAATAACGTTGGTTCGATCCCCGCTTGGGTCATTTGACCATAACATTGACGCTGGTTCAACAGATGTAATTGGGTAATTATTAATTAATAGTTCCTTAAAATAAACGATAATGAATTATTAATTGATAATATTAATACCTGTTTCTTGCCAGGCAGAATAGGTTGGTGAATTGCATTCCTCTCCACAAATCTATTTTAATATAATAAAATAAAATAAATTAAATTACTCAAAAAAATATTTAATTACATAATATCGACGGTTAAAGAGAAGAAGAATAAGTGACGTTTTGGTCAAAATGGAGTTTTATTTCTTTATATTTAAATAAAAGTTATGAATCCTATCCTACATAAAGTTTTCTGCTCTTTCTAATGTGCTAACTCCCATAGCTCTACGACGATTTTTTCGTTGTTTATGCCCAAGCGTTTTCGATGTATGGTTTTGGTGTAGCCCACAAGATTGTGGCCTTTTTTGTTCTAAAGACGCTTGTGACATAAAAAAATCGTATCACATATTAAAACCACATTAATAGAATTAATGCCAAAAATTTTAGAGCTGTTTTGATTTTAACGATATGATAAAAAATAAAAAAAGTTATGCCATTTTTCTGCAATCTCAAACTTTAAACTGCTCTCCTGAACAATTTGATTTTTGTCGCTTATATACTTCCTTTTAACCGTCGGTATTTATATTATTATTTAAGAAAATAAATATTCATTAATTTAAGAAACAGAACATTTATTTCTTACATATTTAGACTTAATTGTAGCTTAAAGACCAGCAATTTTATTAATTCCGTAACTTTGTGCATCTATTTTTTATTTGAAATCTTACAGTGCTAATGACAAAAAGTTGTTTTACATGTAAAATTCACTTTAGGATAACTTTATTTATAATCGAAGTTTTATTTGATATCATGTAGATAGTTTTTTTGTAAACCTACATGAAAATAGAAATAACAGGTAGCTCAATGATAAATTCATGGTAAATGTTTGTAAATATTATTCTCATGTTTGATTTATCAATGTTGATTTTATAGCCTAGGTCAATGTGTATTTATAAATAACAAACCGATTTTTTAAATTAAATTCAAGATATTTTGTTAATAATTCTGCATTTTGCACAGCTAGAAACTAACATCAAAATATATTTAGCATAATTAAAAATGCAAATTATATTTAATTTCAATCTCCCAAAAACGTTTTTTTTCCTTTTATAATTAATCCGCGCAACGAGTTGGTTGGCCGTTTTTTTTTTAAAACTATTTCTAATTTGCATTTCAAAAGAAATGGACGTCTACTGTCTGCTGATGTTTGAAATTAGCATACCTAATAAATTAACTTTTAAAAATATGTGAATAAAATAACTTAAATAACGTTAAACCTTTAAGCAATCCAAGTTGCAGAGAATTACATGCGTATATATTTTTTTCAATGTGAGCTGATTTTAACATAATTTTTTAAAGGGGATTTTAAGCTTTCTTTTACAGTCTTTTCTAATTGTGTTTAACACTTTTAAAACTAATATTAGAAAACATTGAAAAACAATGTTGTTTATTTATTAGTCATGAAAAACAACAGTTTATTCGTATCGTCAAAATATGTACACATAAGATGACTGGAAATAGTATGCCTAGATCAGATTGGTGTAATTAATTACAGAGGAAACTGATAAACAGAATAGAAAAACGCAAAAGAATGAAATGTATGAAAAGAATAATCTGTAAGAACGCATGAGAAGAGACATCTATAAATAGGAAAATTAATTGGAGGAAAATATGCAGAAGCTTTGACCACAAATAACGAAATGGTAACAGAGTTAAAGTAACAGGAACAATAATAAGGCTCGTCAGTGTGTGATTTTATCATGTAGGCACAAATCGGAAAATGATTTTCATTCTTCAACAGGTATATATTTTTTCCGAGGATTAAAAAAAAATTGAAATTTTCAGCGGTAAAAAAATGAAATACAGTTACAAGCAGACGTGATATTTCCTGAATTTAAGTAATTAAATGAAAGTGACTATAAATTTATTCCGAACGTGCGTGCAATATGTTATAATTCATAGGTATATTAAACAGCGCGTATGAGTGTGTCGTGTTTTGTGGAAATTCTGAATTAATTCATGGCACCTATTTGCATATTTCCTTGAAATGTCAATTCACTTAATTTTCTATTAGTAGAGTGGTCTGAAATTTCAAAAAATCTAAAACTTACACTCTCATAAAACGAAAAAAAAACGCAACTAAGCTACACATATTGTGTAACTTTTTGCCACGTTATCCCCGAAGGGGTCGCATGTGGCGAGTTAAACCTATTTATTTTTACAGGTAAGGGGGCCGGACTTACACCAACCACTTCAGTTGAAGTGGGGGTTTCCCAGCTCCCGAGAGGGCTGGTATTCATTTCTTGTGAAGGCTGAGTAAGCCTTGCCGGTATTTTATATTGGGGTTTGAAATAAACACCGAAACGGGAAATCATTTCTGACACCCTCGGCGGGATTCGAACCCGAGCTCACGGCATGGAATGCAAGCACTCTACCAACTGAGCTATCGACCGGACTAATTTCACTCATAAATTTGGATTATCGTATTTTTTCACTTTTTTTTGTCATTTGTCTAACAGTTTGGTATAAGGCTGACCCACCTTTCTGTGGCTGACCCTTCAACATTGTTCATTTTAGCCAATGCCTATCCGTTTCAGGGAAAGGTGGCAGGAATTGAAAGGTTTTTGTTCATGTGAGTTTTTATAGCCCCTTTTTGCAAAGTATAACTTTAAAAAATAAATTCATGAAGACGAATGCTAACATTATCAATAAATAATTCACAGTAATTACACACTCGTTATTAGGTACCCAATGACATTTGTTCACTCAGGGGAAAGCTATTGTCAAGAGGGCCTGATTTTTTTTTTAATTTCTTTAAGATAATATATTCGCATATTTAATTGTTGTGGGGCTCATGTAAAAATATACTTCCTAGATGTTTTATTTAATGAAAAATGATTAACGTATGTTTTTTTAAGTGTTTGATGCAGTAATTATTTTTAGATTACATAAATTTAAAGCGATTGCGGTGGAAAATTTCAATCAAAGACAACGCAAACATAAAATCTGTGTGTAATGTTGTGTTTTTGGATAATTATTAATATATATTTTTTTTGGTTTTATTTTTGGAATAGTCCTTTGACTATATTGGTTTAATGTCGTTTGGTTTGATAAAAAGCGAAGTAACAAAAATTTTTTTTTTAGGTAGCGTGAAAGTATAATATAAGCTTTTTAATATTGTTACAAATATGTAATTGCGTGTTTTGTTTGTCAGTGTGAGTCTAAGAAGTCTCTAGATGTAGGTAATTTGATAATTGTATTAGTCGATATTGTTCGAGTGTTCAGATGTTCAAGCATTGTTTCGCATGTTCGAATTCTCAGTGATTTGAGAATTATCTTTATTCTTACTATAAATAAGAACGAAACCTCTCTGTGGAAAGCGGGAAGCGAACTGACCGTACAATTGTGACTCTGAATGTGAACTGGATCCGAAATAAATTGTGTAAAAGTAAATCACGGAAATTTTTATTGAATTGAACCCGCGAAAACCATAACAATATCTTTATTATTTTGACAAGCTTCTAAAGAATTGAATTCTCTTTTAATTTATTTTTATCACAACTCGCCATGACTTGAAACGGCCTCATAAAAAGGCATCTCCAAATCCGTTAAAAACAATCATACAAATCTCTTCTTTTTTTATAAGTAAGAAGGATTTTATCCTTGAAATCCTTGGAACACTTAAAAAGGAAGTGGATTCAAAAGTAATCCAAGATTACGTTTGTACTTTCATTCTCAATCTTAATGCTCTCCAAAAGTATGGTATTAATAATAATAATAATATTTTTAGTACGCGTGCGACCTTAATATGAGTAAATATTTAACATTTTCCATTAAAAGACCTTCAAACGGAACGAAGTATTTTTTTGAAAGCAATGTATGGGAGCAGCATTTTAAAAATGTACACTCTATTTACTTTTTGTACATCGCACATACAGATTGCCCTTTTATCTCTTGAGTTCTATCTTTGGGTTGCTTTGGACTTCTTTGTATACTCAAGAAAAAATTATAATACCGTAAATCAGTGATTCCCAAAGTGGGGAACATAGACTTCCGGGAGTTGATTTTTCTTTTCAGTTGTACAAACCTGTACCAAAATAAGCAGCACCTGTATAATATGTTTTAAAAGTATGCGTATCTAAACAAAATATTCTTGAACATTGATTTTAGTTCAAATGTCTACCTCGAGTCGTGGATTGTTTGACGAATATGTGCGGTAAGACGAATCCTCCAGTTCTTGATCAATGATCACATAGCGCGTAGAGTCCCAAATAACCTTGAGAATGTTGTCATTTTTTTAAGTCTATAATCTAAGTTGCAAAGATATGTTACATTAGAGATTCATATAACATGCATTTTCACAACCAGACTTTTTACTTTTACACAAGTTCGCGCTTGCACATGTCTCATGTGAGCCTACAACATAAAAACCAATGTCAAATGGACATACACCCTGCAACTCTTGCCGTCCTTCCCTGTAACAGGGGTGACATTGGCAAAGTGAACCATTTTTACAGCATAAGTGGTCAGCCGCATACCAATCTATAAGTCAAGGAACATACACGACAAATTACATTTTTTAAATCAATAAATAATAATATATATGGACATCAAAAACTAAAACATAAAACAAATTTCATTTTAATAAACCCTAGCCGCCAACATTACATTACCTTCTTACAAACATTACCTTCTTACTTACATTACCTACTTAAAACATTACCTTCTTACAAATTAAAAACTAAACTTCAAATGAACATAAGCCTTGCAACTTTTTCCGACCTTCCCAGAAACAGGGGTGACATTGGCAAAGTGAACCATTTTTTACAATATGGGTGATCAGCCTCATACCAACCTATAAGTCAAGGGATGATATTCAATATTGAAGGAAATATTCAGAGAAGAAAATTAAATATTAGTGACAAGCGAGAGGAAATGGTGTTTTGAAGGGTATATGGGAAACAAAAAAAGATGAAGGGTCTAGATAGCAAAATACTTGAAGAAACTCTTATGTAGATTTACTCTTGTGATAGCGGTAGGCGTATATGAGACACGAGGCTATTATTTCCTTTTGTCGTTTCGAGAAGATTATACGAACTCTAACCTTTGTTTGTTGTGATAACCTCTCCCCGCTCCACTTCAGCTATTATTCATACATTTACAATAAATCTTAAAAATAATGACGCACCGGTAAAACATGAAATGATTTATTTTTTTGGCTTGTGGAACAAAATAGTCTCTCGGCAAATGAAACAGCAAAAGAGGTTTTTCTGCCGTATAAATTTCATCGAAGAAAACTGTAAGAGGATTTTTTTCTGGTATTACATATACAAATGAAAGTGTTGACAAAAATAGGAAAGCGCTCTAATTTGCTAATAATGAGGTTGGAACATTGAAGAGGGCACGAATATGAACCTCGTCACCCGGCCGGATTGCTGGGGAAATGGTAAACAAATGTTTTTTTTATTAAAAGTTAAAGGGGTTGTGTGTTGACATTGTGAAGATTCATTTTAATTAAAATTTGTAAAAATAAAAAATGTTATCACACATTATCGGTTGTCTTCAATCAGCTGTCTTCTTGATAATGATGTGATAACATCGAAAGCGCTCGAAGGAATAAAACTCAACTCGTGAAGAAAAACTTTGTGTTTTATTTTTCAAAAAGTTTTTTTTATTCGTTGCTAAGGACGAAAGTCTCATACAAGACTGGCCTTTTCTCGCCGAGAAAAAAGTTCCAAATTAAAAAATGTTCAGACCTCATTGATAGACTTTTCTAGATTCCGGCCGGAAAATGGTCGTTATTTATTTTTCATAAACTTGTACGTTACAAAGAATTACCACAATCAATTTTGATAGATTGTGATTTAAAACATTGAAAGAAACAAAAACTTTACTTGAAAATTGAGAAAATTTAAAAAGTTTTTTTTTCACTTTACTATTAATGACAACTGTCAAAGCGCAACGTCTGTTGTGATGTCCGACGTCAAAGTGAATTTCACTTTTAATAATTGTCAGTTGTCACGTATGCATGTCGTGAACCGAATTCGCAAAGAGGAAACAAAATCTACGAGTTTTGAGGTAATGATGCTAAAAAAATGCTCGAAAAAACAATGGAATATTCATAGAATGACAATTCTAATGTCTCAAAACATTTTGGTTTAATGGATTCTAGTGCGGCACTATAATCTAAGTCGCAAAGATATATTTACATTTAAGCCTCATATTTAATGCATGCCACATACAGGCGCATGCTCGAACCCTCCTCATACTAGTCCTGTATGTATATGTTAGAAAGACGCACGGACGCTCATGCAAAGCTATACATATTCTCAAGTGGCGGAAGACCTTCCCGTGAACTAAGAGCGACGGCATGACAAAAAATAACCTCTAGGTCAGAGGCATGCTCATGACTCTAAAAGTAATTGGTTCGATGTTACTGAAGCTAGAAGCATGCCTCGGGTGGTACTCCTCGCACATGTAAGTTTGCGCTTAAACATGCTGCATGTGTACATACAAAAAATACCACACTTCACATGAACATAAACCTTCTATAAACTGCTGTCACTTTTCCCTTTTCCGGGGTGGCATAGGCAAAATTGAACCAAGTTTTTACAGCATGGGGGGCGATATACAGTCCGGCTTTATGGCCGGTAGAGGCTGTGTTGATCAGATTTTTACTCTACGACAACTTGTTGAAAAACAATTGTCGGTGAGGCGGAAGCTGTTCACGGCCTTTGTAGATCTGGAAAAGGCTTTTGACTCAGTAGACAGAGGTATGTTATGGGATGTTTTGAAAGCATACGGAGTGAATGGGGCTCTCCTAGGTGCGGTGCATGCCAACTATGAAAATAGTAAGGCATGTGTTCGTATTGATGGTGAGTATAGCGAGTGGTTTGAAGTTTATAAGGGTGTGAGGCAAGGATGTGTGATGAGTCCATGGCTATTTAACATAGTCATGGACAAGTGTGTCAGAGATGCTAGACTTAATGATTGTGGATTGATGATAGGAGAGAGCAAAGTGAGTGTTCTACTGTATGCAGATGATGCAGTTCTTGTATCTGATTCAGCAGTGGAATTGCAAACAATGCTCTCTAGATTGAATGAAGCTTTGTTAGGTAACCATCTGAAGTTGAATGCAAGTAAGACGAAAGTATTGATTTTTGAAAGAGATGATGAAAGTATGAATTATGAATTTAAAATTAATGGAATGAATGTTGATGTCGTAAATGAGTTTGTATACCTGGGAAGTAAGTTTGAAAAAGATGGAAGAATGACCGGTGAATTTGAAAGAAGAGTAATGAAGGGCAGGTGTGTACTGGGTGCCACAGCTTGTATCGCCAAAAATCAAAACATATCTAAAAATGCTCGATTGGCGGTACGCAGTGGCATACTTTTACCCACCTTGATGTATGGAAGCGAGGCCTGGACGGTGAATGAAAGTGAAATTAGTAAAGTCCATACTGTTGAAATGGACTTTCTAAGAAGTATGATTGGGAAAAAACGGAGTGACAGGGTGAGGAATGATTTTGTAAGAGAATAATGTGGTGCAAGAGAAAGTGTGAAAGTGAAGATTAAAAGAAGTTTGTTAAGATGGTTTGGGCATATGGAGAGAATGAATGAGGAAAGACTGACGAAGAAAGTATTTGTTGGTAGAATAGATGGATGTCGTGGTAGAGGAAGACCGAGAAAGGTATGGATGGACCAAATATCCGAAATTGCGAATGAATGGAATATCCAGAGTCATAATAAAAGAAGAGCCTGTATGAAGAAAATTATGACTCTGGAGGAAATGAAAGAAGTATGTAAGGACAGAAAGAAATGGCGGTTGATCTGTAATGTTGGCGGCTAGGGTTTATTAAATTGGAATTTGTTTTTATTTGTAAATGGATGTTTTGTATTTGGATATTGTTGTTTGGTGATGTATAAAATGTAATTTGTCGTGTGTGTGTGTGTTCCTTGACTTATAGGTTGGTATGCGGCTGACCACCCATGCTGTAAAAATGGTTCACTTTGCCAATGTCACCCCTGTCTCAGGGAAGGACGGCAAGAGTTGCAGGGTGTATGTCCATTTGAGATTTGGTTTTTATGTTGTAGGTTCACATGAGGCATGTGCAGGCGCGAACTTGTACGTGTCTGGTTGTGAGAATGCATGTAATGTGAATCTCCAATGTAACATATCTTTGCAACTTAGATTAGATTAGATTAGATTAGGGGCAGCCTCATACCAACTCATTAGTCGAGGAATACAAGTTATGTAAATCAGAAGTGAGCTCGCTAGCAGTACAGAGTTGTGCTTCCTCTATACGAGTTATTTGCTTCTTGTTGGCTGCTAATTGCTTCTTGTCGTTATTTAATTTCCACGAAGCTAATTAGTTTACTTCTATACGCCAACTTAAACTCGATGGAGAACTTGGTAATGCTTTACGTCTACACTCTAAACCAGTGGTTACAACATTTTTTGGACCAAATACAACTTCTTCTTCTTCTTCTTCAGCCTGTATTGACCGTTTACTCCTGGACGTAGGTCTCCTCTCGCATTTTCCATTCATTTCTATCCTGAGCGATCCGCATCCAGGCACTTCCCGCACTTCTCCAAACATCGTCGCGCCAACGCAACTGTGGGCGCCCAACTCCACGCTTTGCCGTCCTTGGGCACCAGCACAGCAGTCGCTTTGTCCACTTTTCATCCGGATCGCGAGCGACATGTCCCGCCCATGGCCACTTGAGGGTTGCGGGCATCTTGATGACATCGGAAACCTTTGTCCTGACTCTTTTGTCCTCATTTCTGAGTCTGTCCCGCAAACTGACACCCAACATGGCTCTCTCCATTGCTCTCTGTGTGACTCTTAGCTTGTGGGCACTTTTTTGTGACATTGTGACTGTCTCAATACCATAAGTGAACACTGGCAAGCAGGCCCGGATTAACCCCTCTGGGGGCCCTGGTGCGGGGACAAGCTCGGGGGCCCCCCCAAATGCCCCCCTCCCCTCGTAAAAAATCCCCTCCCCCTTCCATGCCTATTTTTTCAAAGGACAAAAAATGCATTTTTTAGGATTATACATCTCTGTAATAATCTATACTCTAAATTGCAAGGATATATTAAATTAAAAACTCATATCTAATTGCATGCCCACAAACAGACACGTGTAAGTTCGCGCTCACAAATGCTGAATGTGTACTTACAAATTACTTAAATCAAAACCTCAAATGAACAAAAGCCCTTCAACTTTTGCCGACCTTGGAACGGGGATGACATTGCAAAGTGAACCATTTTTTACAGTATGGGTGGTCAGCCTCATACCAACATATAAGTCAAGGAACGTTATCGTTATATCGGATCGTTACCAATTTCTCTTCAATAATGTTTTCTGGATAATTTATATCAATCGTTCTCTTCAGGCTCTCGCAAGATTCTTATAAAAATTCGACTAGTTTTTAACATTTCTAAATTTTCATACATCAATGGATAATATTATTTAAATGATAAATTCAAGTGATAAATTTCAAACCCCGGAATAAAATACCAGCAAGGTTTACTCAGCCTTCACAAGAAATGAGTACCAGCCCCCTCGGGAGCTGGGAGTAAAAAGCAAAAAAAAATCCAAAATATAGCACACACGAAAAAAAGCTAAAAATGTAAAAAAAAAACACGTTTTTTTAAATATTTTTTTGTGGTGGCAATTCTTAAGTTATATATTTTGTTTAAGCTTTATAATTAAGATAAAAAAATAATAAACATGCTTGATTTTTTTCATTACTGGAACTATTTTGCTAAGACCATAAAGTGTAAGAAACAAAAACGGCAGATTTAGCTTTGGTGTAAGGGCGGCACCCTAACATTTAAAAATAAATAGATTTATTTTCACATTCCACAAGTGACCGCGGGTGTGTGAAAGAAATGGCGTTGCTAAATATTGGTTGCTAAGGACCCTAGTCACGTTGACCTGTGACATATGCCCGACGAGATTTAAAAATATTTTTTTTGCAGATTCTATTGGTCCGGTCGATAGCTTAGTTGGTAGAGTGCTTGCATTCCATGCCGTGAGCTCGGGTTCGAATCCCACCGAGGGTGTCAGAAATGATTTCCCGTTACGGTGCTTATTTCAAACCCCGGAATAAAATACCGGCAAGGTTTACTCGCAAAAAAACGCAACTAAGCTACACATATAGTGTAACTTCTTGCCGGCGCTTCGGGACCTATTTATTTTTACAGGTAAGGGGGCCGGCCTCACACCAACCACTTTCAGTTGAATTGGGGGTTTCCCAGCTCCCGGGGGGGCTGGTTCTCATTTCTTGTAAAGGCTGAGTGAACCTTTGAGATCGAACCCTTGCTCTCGGCATGGAATGCAAGCATTCTACCAATTGAGCTATCGACCTTTTTACGAGCTTGATCGTCGTCGCTACAAAGCGCCAATTCTCAAGCAAGACCCAGTTGCTGTAAAGCTGGATGGACCTGTGGTGACCGGTCATTGCCATTGGTAAAGGTTTTACGAATTTTTCAACCCGGCGAAGAGCAAATTGGAAAATATAAATGGTATATTTTTTGTGCTCCGCCGGGAGTCGAACCCACAACCTTCCCATTCAGAGTCCGCAGTGTTACCACTGAGCTACGGACTCAGCCTTTACAATAAATGAGAACCCACCCCCCCGGGAGCTGGGAAACTCCCACTTCAACTGAAAGTGTTTGGTGTGAGGCCGGCCCCTTTAACCGTAAAAATAAATAGGTCCCGAATCGCCACATGCGACTCCCTCGGGGATAATGCAGGCAAGAAGTTACACTATATGTGTAGCTTAGTTACGTTTTTTTTAATGCCACCCTTTGTTTCAGGGAAAGGCGGCAGGAGTTGGAAAGTTTATGCTCATGACAGGATTGGCTTAATTTGTATGTACATATGCAGCGTATTTAAGCGTGAATTATATGTGCCTGCTTGTGTGCATCGGATTATAAAGCTGATTGTTTTGATAATCAACGTAATATGAAACCGGTTGTCGGGCAAAAATTATACAAATACTTTAAGAAGTACCTACCTATCATATTTTGATGCATTTCTAAAGATAAAAAAGAAAGACAGAAATTTAAAGGAACCCACTAGTTCTCAGGTAAAATTTGCCGACAAAGCAATATAAACAATACGTGGAAGCAAAGACCGACCATTCATTACCCTAAGTCGCTATACACTATTTTTTTTCTATCGTAACTTATACTGTTTACATTTTATTACATTACTAGTGAAAGATTTATAACTGTCGCGTCGGAAGTTTTGCCGCCATGGCAGGAACAATAGCGCAGTTTACTGCTATAATCCTACAGGTTCCATTATGTGACATGCCTGGGAGTTTATGATGGCACATGTTTGGTACCTATCTTTCCTTACCTTTATTTTTTTTAGTTTTAAGGAGAAACTTTATTTATTTATTACTGTTTGGAATGTTCGGGGCCCTATTCAGTTATTGTGGGGCCCCGGAAGATTTGTTGTGAGAAGCTTTTATTTCTGTATTATTGAAGTCTTTGTCTGTATAAAACGTAGCGTTATGAACCGGAAGCGATGAAAAGTTGAATCTATACAATTTTTATTTTACAATAATGATAAAAAATAGATTAGTATATAGATAAAAAAAGACTTTTGGGGGCCCTCATGCCGCGGGGGCCCTGGTTTGGTCGCACCGCTCGAACCGCCCTAAATCCGGGCCTGCTGGCAAGAGACAGGCAAATACAACTGCCAGTGTTTATTGTTTTTTTGACAATGATCGTTTTTCACAGGTTATTTTTCACAGGTTGTTTTACTTGAACCAAAGATGAATTTAGTATTTTGATAATTTTTGACCAATGACCACATTGATTGCTTTACTTTGACCGGTCCGTAACCAAGTGGTAACGCTGCGGACTCGTAAATGGAAGGTTGTGCGTTCGAATCCCGGTGGAGCACAAAAATATACCATTTATATTTTCAATTAACATGCTCATCGCTGGATTCAAAATTCAAATACCTTTACCAAAGATCGGTCACTAAAGGTCCATCCAGCCTTACAACAACTGCGTCTTGCTTGAGAATCGTCGTTTTCTATAGCGACGACCAAGCTCACAGAGGGCTCTTGAGATGTGATTAGCACAAAACAGCGCTCACCACATAAACCGTCCTAATATTATTATTGCTATTACATAAGTTTGATTGTTTTTGCACATTAACTAGGCTTTTTTACGAAACCTTACCTAACTTTTTTGGACTATGAACCAATGTCAGTGTTTTTACGACTACATTGATTGTTTTGGTTTGACTAAGGATCTCTTTTAAATAAATTTTGGACCGAGGACACTTTGATTATTTGTCTTGGATCAAAGACTAGTATTTTGTTATTACAAGAGACCACAAGATCAAGAGTGCTAATCTAAATAAACAACAGTAGGTATCTGATATTTTTTTTTAGCAAATTTGTTTTATAAAAAATATACGTTTAGTGACCGGCCCGTAGTCCAGGTGGTAACTAAGTGGTGGGAAGGTCGTGGGTTCGAATCCCGGCGGAGCACAGAAAATATACCATTTATATTTTCAAATTTGCTCTTCGCTGGGATAAAAAATTCATAAACCTTTACCTAAGACCGGTCATCAAAAGGTCCATCCAGCCTTACAACAACTGGGTCTTGCTTGAGAATTGGCGCTTTCTTCAGCGACGACCAAGCTCGCAAAGGACTCTTGAGGTGTGATACACACAAAAACAGCGCTCACCAAATAAATCAGCCTAATTTAATTTAATACGTCAGTTTACCCTGTTATGTTGAATCTAATATTTCAAACGCGTTATTGCAGTTTCAGCAGCTTAAAAAAAATATTTTTGTAAAGTATTTTATTTCTGCTGCATGATCCCTCCGCGGAGCACTTCCAAGGATTTGCTTAACATCATTTGTGGACCAACAGTTCAGAACCACTGCTCTAAAAATTCAATACTCTGTTAATGTATATGTAGGTAAGTTAGCAATGATTGAGTTTTAATATATTGGAGTGGAAACTATTTTGACGCAAGTAGACACTTTATCCGTTTCAGCCTACCTTAACACAAATCTTTGATGATGATGAGTTGATGATTTCTTTATAGCGCCGTTTTGTGATGTAGTCACTCCAAGGGCGCTTGTGCAAATGATGCCAGATATTTGTTTGTCTTCAGTGCATTCTGGAACTTTACATGGTCCTCTAGCTCTCTCACATGATGTGGCAGGTGGTTCCAGGCCATAGGACCAGCAACTGCAAATGCACGCTTTCTAAACATTATGTTAACTCTTCTTATCGGTTCTTCAATCTTTGATTTGGCTCCGGTTTTCCTTTGTTAGTAAGAAAGAGAAAAATGTTACTTCGAGGTTAGTCACACTGTTAACAGGCAAAGGTACAGTTGTTAATTTATTTCTGCATTACTGAAATATATTTACTGCTCGGAAAACGTGCGCACGCGTTAAAATTATTACAATCGGTGAATGTTGAAAGAAAAATTGCATTATTCAAAAACATAAAGGCATGTGTAATTATTAAGTGCCGAAACAAAAAATGGAGAAAGCATGAAAACATAGGATTTCACATAATTTTTGACAGCTATGTGGATGACAGGTCCGTTTGACAGGTATGGTGAGCCGCATAGTGTGAAGCAATGCCTTAAACTAGTTTCTTCTCCAGCAATTTTCTAAATCAATAGATGTCAATAAGTCATCGCCAAAGTGGAGCTATATTTTTACCTACCTACAGCTTATCAACTTTGAATCTTGTGTTTGTTTAACAATATCGTTCCAATTTATTTTCTCGCTTGTCTGCGGTTTTCGTTAGCACAACGAAATATGGTTGAAATTTTCAGTCGCGAGATGAAGCCAAAATGATTAATTTAATAAATTTAATAATTCTTAAAATGTTTCAAATATCTGAAGCTGAAAAATGATCAGAATCAGTGGAAATATGAAAATGAAACCCATAAATTATTTCAAAATTCACTAAGCATTCAAATAAAATAAAAACACATTTAAAAATAAGAGTAATTTTTGTAAACCTCATATCATTTTCTCGTTAATATATTATTTTCAGTACATTTTATGTAAAAACATTATACATTTTTTATTTGAAAATAAATATTTACAATATATATTTTTTTCATTAAGTTCATTTCAAACGAAATACAACACGTTTCAGTTTCCAAGAGCACTCGATGAGAAAAAAAACAGGGGAAATTGTAGCCGATTTTAAATACATTGAATTTTATTATTTTTATTTAATTAAAACCATATTTTCGTACATGTTATTTTTATAATACATTAAAAAAAAATTTTAAAAGGCGTTTCCGTTTCCGTTCATGTCCACCGCCCGGAATCGAAGGAAGTGTCAAATGGCCTCTGCGGAGGTGTTGAAGCTGACAATTCTGTCAGGAATGGAAGTGTGTGTAAAAGGAAGTATGTGAAACAGGAAGAATGGATATTTGCAACGTGGAATGTTAGAGAATGGAATGACTGTAAAGAGAATGAAATTACTGATATTATGGAAAAGAGAAGAATACAAGTGATGTGCGTGACTGAAATAAAAATGATCGGGGATGGAGAAAAGGTATTGAAGAATGAGGAGTATTTTATTTGGAGTGGAATTAAGGATGGATATAAGAGACAAGGCGTGGGAGTAATTTTGAGCGAACGGGCTAAAATGTGTGTAAGTAATTATGAAAGAATATGTCCTAGGATTCTGTTGGTAAGAATGAGATTAGGACGTGTGAAAATTCTAATGGTAGCGTGTTATGCTCCAGTAGAATCTGATAGCAGAGAAGAAAGAGATGAATTCTGGGAGAGTGTAAATAATGTACTAAGAATGAAAGATGAGAATGAACCAATTATCTTATTAGGAGATATGAACGGATGGATTGGTATGAAACGAGATGATTGCGGAATGGTTGTGGGTCCGAGTGGTAGAGGAAGGATGAATAATAATGGACGAAAGCTTGTCAATACATGTATAGAACACAGACTTTTTGCAACAAACACCTGGTTTAAACACCAAGACTTGCATCTCTATACATGGCAAAATAGGGCAGGCAATCGAACAATTATTGATTATATATGCGTAGATGAAAGAATGAGAGGATATGTGAGAGATGCAAGAGTGTACCGTGGAGCTGAACTCAGCACAGACCACTATTTGTTATGCGCGAGAATAATGGTAGGGGATTGTAAGAAAGGAAAGAAAAAAATATTGTTAAGAATGAAAAGAATAAAAGTGGAAAATTTGAACGATGACAATGTGCAAGATGAATATCAAAGTGAGATTGCCAAAAGATTAAATATGGATGAACTACAAAAAATGAAAGATGAAGGATGTGTGGAAAAAGTGTGGCAAATGATGAAGAAAGAACTGACCGAATCTGCTAGGATGACATGCGGAGAAACAAATGTTGGTAAGAAAAAAGGTGATGCCTGGTGGAATGATGGAGTGAAAGAAGCAGTAGAGCAAAAGAAGGAAGCGTATATGAGATGGTTGAAAGATAAAGGTAATTTAAATTTGGAAATGATGTATAAAAGGGCAAAAATGAATACTAAAAAGCTTGTGTATGAAAGTAAGATGGAATTAGAGAAGAAAAATAATGAAAAGGCACAGCAGGACTTCCACACCAACAAAAAAATGTTCTGGAGTTGGGTTCGGAATAATAACGAAAGTGTGGGAGCAACAACTCCGGGCATAAAGAATGCGCAGGGAGTCTTGCTGTGGGATGAAGATGATGTATGTAATAGATGGAAAGAATACTTTGAAGAAATATTAAGACAGGGTGAAAGAAATTTATATGAATGTGACCCTACAAATGAAAGTAATGAGGATATTTTGAAAGAGGAAATAAAAGCAAGCATAAAAGAGCTGAAGAATGGAAAGGCTGCAAGTATGGATGGATTGAATGCTGAGATGTTAAAGGCAGGAGGAGAATATGTGGTAGAGTGGATGTTTGAATTATGCAAGATGTGTATGAAAGACAGGGTAGTACCGATGGACTGGAGAAAGGCGGTCATTGTCCCTATTTACAAGGGTAAAGGGGACAAGAAAGACTGCCGTAACTTCAGGCCCATTAGTCTCCTTAGTATACCTGGGAAAGTCTTATGCAAAATTGTCATAAAAAAAGTGAGAATGGCCACCGATCACAGGGTCTCTGATATTCAATCTGGCTTTATGCCAGGACGAGGTTGTGTGGACCAAATCTTTACTCTCAGACAGATTGTTGAAAAACATCTGGCTGTGGGGAGGGTGGTCTACGCAGCATTCGTAGATCTTGAGAGGGCCTTTGACTCGGTGGACAGATGTATGCTGTGGAATGTTCTCAGGAAGTACGGTGTGAATGATAATCTTCTGAATGTGATACGTGCCATCTATGAAAATAGTTCGGCATGTGTAAGAGTGGATGGGAGATATAGTGACTGGTTTGATGTATATAAGGGAGTGAGGCAAGGCTGCGTGATGAGTCCATGGTTGTTTAATATAATCATGGACAGTTGCATAAAAGAAGCTGGAATATCAGAGAGCGGAGTGAAAGTGGGTGAAACAAGAGTTGGAGTACTTCTTTATGCTGATGATGCTATAGTTTTAGCTGACTCGGCGGAGGAACTCCAAACGATGTTAACCAAACTAAATGATGCATTTTGTAAGAATAGCTTGAAAGTAAATGCGAATAAGACAAAAGTATTAGTTTTTGACAGGAATGAAGTATGTGAGGAACTTACAATTAATTTGAATGGAATAAAAGTTGAAGTAGTGAATGAGTTTGACTATTTAGGAAGTAAGTTTGAGGCGAATGGTAAGATGACGAAAGAATTAGAGAAGCGTGCCAGCAAAGGAAGATGCGTGATAGGAGCGTTTGGTAGAATAGCGAAGAATAAAAGGATACCAAAGAAAATGAAAATGGCGGTACACAATTGTATTTTGTTGCCGACCCTGATGTATGGAAGCGAGTCATGGACGTTGAATGAAAGAGAAGTAAATAAGGTATGCACCGTAGAAATGGCCCATCTGAGAAGTATGACAGGAAAAACACTGAAAGATAGAGTGAGAAACGAATGGGTTCTAAATGAATGCGGAGTAAAAGAAAGCGTGAAAGTGAAAGTTCAAAGAAGTGTGATGCGATGGTTTGGACATATTGAAAGGATGAATGAAGACCGACTGACAAAAAGAGTGTATAAAGGGAATGTAACAGGTAAGCGTGGAAGGGGAAGACCTAGGAAACAATGGATTGATCAGATAAATGAGATTGCGAATGAATGGAATCTACAGAGTGGAAACAAGAGAAGAGCATGCATGAAAAGAGTGATGAAATTAGATGAGATGAAAGAAGTATGCAAGGACAGAGTCAAGTGGAGGCACTTGTGTGGAGGTACTGGCCACCCCTAGAGGAAAGGCGGCAGGATACAAGACAAGACAAGACAAGTTGAAAAAATATTGAAAATTTTTTGAAAATTTAAAACGACTCAAAATTACTTGATTTGTCTGAAGCGTTTGGTGAAAGCATTTGCCAAATTTACGTTTTAACTTTACGAAAGCGTGTAAGAAAATATATATGGAAACTAAAACCCGCGCTGAAGGCATTGTATCAGTTTCCATACAGTTTTTGGAAAACGCAATGGTTTGGTGCTATTGTAAAGTGTTGAACTTGAGGTACTGTCCTCTGTTTTATTAAGATAATTTCCATCTTTTATGACAGCCATACTCAACCTGCGGCCCGCGGGCCGCATGCGGCCCGACAAGCTTTTTTGTGCGGCCCTAAGCACATTTATTATCACTTACCAGGGACGTGATTTACAAAATCATGCAGCAATTAAACACCTGATTTGTCTAAAGTTGTTGAAAAATTATCTCAATGTCAAAAATCACACTAATTTTGAAACAAACGTTGGATACATGTTACTTTTAAGTTTTACTTTTTCCCCTACTGTAATTTTAAAGGAACCGTATGCTGATAATGATAAGTGATATGTACTATTATTATAAGGTTATAGTTAATATGTTAATTGTTTTCCAAAAAAATTGGGGGGGGAGGGGTTTCATGATTTTTTTGTCATACCAGTATAGTGTTGCGGCCCGCGTAGCTTTTCAAATATATGTATGTGGCCCGAAGACAAAAAAGGTTAAGTATCATTGTTTTATGAGGTCTTTACCTCGTCTTTGTCCAATGGTCGTCGGGGTGACGTCATCATCATTTGTCTCACAGGCGCTGAGGAAAAGTGCTTCAGCTTTTTAATGCACCGTAATCACATTTTGAATAAAAGCAAAATCTTTTTGTCGATCGGCGAAATTTCACTTGAGAGTCAGGCAATGTAAATGCCATGTTTATATTATAAACGAAAAAGAAATATAATGGAAAATGGTGCGTGTATTTTTGTTGTTTTCAAGCTTAAACCATTTTTTTTTATCTCTGATTAAAAAACAATTTTCAAGACGAAATTTTCACATTTTAGAATTGCCGTTTTATCACGATTTCTATGGAAATTTTTCAATTAAAGTTTGTTACTTTTGAGCATTGATAACGTCATTACACTTAAAGTAATATAATACATGTGTTACGTTAAATAAGAAAGAGTTAGATTTTTAAAGCATTAATATTAATTATAATCGATAGAGACTTATAATTTTACGACTATTAATTTTGAATACCGAATAATAGCGTGTATCCTCGGCATCTCAATTTTACACTAATTTTATTCAAGAAACCAAATACGTTCAGTGTTCAAGTTATAGGTATGAAAGAAAGTAGTTTTACACGTCACAACGTTAATCGCAAGTTAAGCCTAACTAACTAAGTAGTTGCCTTAATCTCGCTAAGTAATCGGACTCGTTTGTAGGAAATATATGTTGTCCCAAGTGAGGGTTGACTAAATGTTTCGCAATTATGCAAATTTAGGTTAAGACAAGTAGGAGAAGTGGCGCATGGACGATACACACAGTATGATGAGATTAGTCTCTACATGTGAGGCAAGAATTAATGACCAAAGCTGTAAAGAGCGAAGACTAACAGTGACAGTAGACCAAGTATAAAAAATGATGTATAAACTCAACCATAGCTTTAGCCAAAAAAATAACTGAAGCTTAGATAGCGCGTCATGTGAGCGTTGAAGTTTCTGTACGTTTTTGGTATGGTTAAGTTAAAACGTAAAGTTTTATACTTGGGGTTTGTGTGGTTGGCGGATCGCTTCCGGGTTCGCTTAGAACGTCAGAACTTTTGCAATATGTCATCGAGAAACCTGCTCGAAGCGGTTAGACGTAATATCAACGTGCTCCAAGGATATCACACACATGCCGGAAATATAACCTGCTTGGGTGGACAAACAGGTTCTGTACAGTCGATAAAGAGCCAAACAAAAACAATAAAAAAGGTGAAAAATATTTTTGCTACATAATGAAAAGATAAGAAGGTAGGTACATGTAAAAATAAGTATTTTGAATAATCATGAAATTCCTAGAACTGTAAAATGTAGGTCGGTTTGTACTGTCGATGCGAATACCACGGATTAGAAGTTACATGATTCGATCCGCAGTTGGCTTTAAAAAATATATATCAGTGATTCAAATGGATGAATGAATTTCATAACAAGAACTATCTAGTCCCCAGAATGAGCCATGAAAAACTAGAAACACACATCGTAGCTTATTAGATGCCCAATCTGCTAAAATCCAGTTTGAAGACCTCCTAAAAGGGGTGGAAAGATGGTTTCCCCGAGACATCTTCATCTCAAGATCCCACAAGTCAACACCAAGTTTTTTTTTGTGATTTCCAGATCTAAATCTAGAAGACCTGTCTAGAAAAAGATTTCACGTAATGTGACATAATATAACTCTAGAGAATCCAAGATAACCTATTGTTAGTTAGTGTATATATTTTTTCGTTTGGATTCATAGCTAATATATATTAATAATGCAAAAATAAAAACTACGGTTTATTTTTATCAAGAGCTTTCGGTGTAATCACACCATTATCAAGAAAACCACTTATTGGTGTGATAGCACCGAAAGCGCTCGAGAAAATAAACCAACTCGTAATGAAAAACTTTGTTTCTATTTTTTTTAAATTAATCTTAAAAATGTCAGAACACAATGCTTTAAACTATGCTTTCATGTATATCTTTGTTCTTTGTTTTTTTAAATTTGTTTGTGTTTATAATTTTTTTTGGTTACGAATCAACAACAAATATATGTAGTCCTCTTTGAGGGCGAGGCACCATTACAGAATTAATATTTAAGCATTATTTTTTAAGTACTCACATGTTTACGTTTGATGAGTTTAAGTACAAGTGGCGGCAGGATAATTTATTGTGTTAATGACAAGAGAAACTGGAAAATGGCGGAGGGAAGCGCGCCGCATCAAAATATAACGACGTTACGTACAATTTTCATAATAAAATTAAGTTGTCAACTTAATCTGTCGGTAGAGACTGTCAAAACGTCACTCATGGCAAATATTAATATGTAAAACGAAGATACTGCTGGTGGATTTTAAGGATACGCTGTTGAACAAGGATAATACCAAAGGGACCTTCTCTGAGTCAGAGGAATTCTGCATTTCAGTTCCTTTGTCAGAAGCACCAAGAAGAAAAAGATTTATGTCTCATAGTATCTATCCATAATCTAAGCTGCAAAGATATGTTAACATTTAAGGCTCATATTAAATGCATGCGCACAGACAGGCACATGCAGGTTCGCGCCTACACATTCTGCATGCGTGCATACAAATAAACAAAGCCTCACATGAACATAAACCTAACAACTCCTGCCACCTTTCCCTGAAACCGGGGTGGCATTGGTAAAAATGAACTGATTTTTACAGCACGGGGAGTCAGCCTCATACCAACCTATCAGTCAAGGAGCGGTAGGGGTATTTTATAATTACGGTTCTCTTATTTTTCTTACTAGCACTGAGTAGAAACAGTTTTTAAGGTTTAAGGTTTACTTGTATCCAGCCAGCATTCCACTAGGAGTGGCCAGTACTTCCGTAGACGCGTTCCCACTTTGCTCTGTCCTCGCATACTTCTTTCATCTCCTCGACATTCATCACTCTCCTCATGCATGCTTTATTTTTTTTCTCACTCTGTATGTTCCAGTCATTTGCAATCTCACTTATTGAATCAATCCATTCTTTCCTCGGTCTTTCGATTCCACGCTTACTTTTGGCAATCCCTCCGTAAGCCCTTTTCGATTCTTGTAAAATGGTTCCATTAAAAAAATAAGTGCATTCCCTTAAAGTTATAAGCTCAAATATATAAAAAAGACATCACTAGGGCTATTGACTGCCGTCTTTACGCCAGTTCAACTAAGCTGTACATTAAAGCAACTTTTTTCCATAAGGTGAACAAACTTTTCCGATTCTGCAATTTGGGCTTGAAGAAAGCGCCGATCGGAAATCATGTCTAATGTCCTTAGCAGGATTCGAACTCTAGCCTACTGGGTGTGATTCTAGCAACGTTGTTAATGGTCACCGAATATCGATTTATGTTAAAACATTGTACATTTTAACTCGGTATTAACAAGACATACATTTTTAATAAACCGACTGGAATAGCTAACATATTTTCATTTATTTTCAGTATTTATTTGAAAAGGGTGCGCCTGAAACAATATCCTTGTTCATTCTCATTAATTTTACCGCCTCTACTCGTACGCGTAACCAAATAGAGCGGACTTTTCACGGAGTTCGTCGAATATTTCAAATTCTATAACATACTCGACTCTGTGAAGTTATTTGGTTGGGCAATAAATAAGTACCTACCCTTTTCGAAAATAATTTTCCATAATAAACTCAGTTTGCAAAAAACATACGGCCAGTAAAGTAAGAGTCAATTATCAAGTTTCATGACACCCAAAAAGTATTTAATTGAAAAGGTTATACGAAATGAATTCCAAAGAATATTTAAAATTATAAAATATCGCAGAATTGTAAGTTGTATTTAAATTAAAAAAATATATAAATATGAAATAAGCCTAGGGCTTAAGATTTCTTTTATAATAAAAGTCCATAATGACTTGGTCCATTATAATCTCAGTACAAGTTTTCAAGTTAAAAACTTCAAACTTCATTAAATATAAATATGTACAAGTATGAGAGAAGAATGGCTTTTTAAAACTGAATTAAAAAGTTGCATAAAGTTTGAATGGGATCGGAAACCCTAAAAGCATTTTCGCCGCACCTTTAAAAGTTTCATCGTATTTTGTAACAATATTATTTGTCGGATGTAGTAATATTACGCGCCAAAATTTACATTGATGTATTTGTACACTTTTAATTTTAGTTTGCAAAAGTTTTAATTTTCTACACAATTTGGGTGTATGCAATCTATTTATTTTTACTTCTAAGGATATACCGGCAATCTGTCGATCATTTAAATTTGACTTTTATTTAAAAAAAATTATACCTGATGATGATCTAAGATCGAAAACGTTAGTAAAATTAAAGAATAAATAATTGTAAAAGTGAAAATATAAAACAGTGTTTGATTTAAATCCTTAAACTAAATAATTATTTAAATTTAAGGTTCAACCATTAAAATTCGCCTGTTCCTGAGGTATTGAGTATATTCTCAAATATAATTCAGGAATTCTTTATCAAGATATTTTCACACAATTGATTGACATCAAACTTGACAAGATCCATTTCAGGAGTTATTTACGCGTTTCTTAAAAATTCGATAAGAAATTGTTAAGCGGAGCGAGGCATAGGGATTATTGTTTTTATTAGTTTGTTCTTTGTAATGATAAAGATGTGCTCATAAGAATAAAAGAATAATAGGAATATTAAAAAAAAAAAATGTACTTATAAGTTCAAAAGCCATGAACTTTTACAAGAAAAATACAAAAAATCACGAAGATGTTGAAAGATAATGTTCATAACAGCTTATTTGAGAAATATTTTTGTTGTTGTTGTACTATTCAGTGCCTGCTTAAATAAGCACGGGAAGAAGAACATTAAGATAATAAACCAGTGAGAAAATGTGCAAGCTAAAGTAAAAATATTCTTCGCATCGTAGAATTGAAGTTTTGTCCAATAAAAAAAAATGAATCCCCAAATAGTACCCACATGTTTTGTTTATGTTTTATTTTGTCGAGTCCGGTCGATAAGAAATGATTTCCCGTTTCGGTGTTTATTTCAAACCCCAAAATAAAAATACCGGCAAGGTTTACTCAGCCTTCACAAAAAATGAGTACCAGCTCTCTCGGGAGCTGGGAAACCCCCACTTCAACTGAAGTGGTTGGCGTAAGGCCGGCCCCCTTACCTGTAAAAATAAAAAGGTTCAACTCGCCACATGCGACCCCTTCGGGGATAACGCGGCAAGAAGTTACACTATATGTGTAGCTTAGTTGCGTTTTTTTGCGTTGCGTTTTTTGTGGTTGGTGTGAGGCCAGACCCTTACCTGCAAAAATAAATAGGTCCCGAAGCGCCACACGCGACCCCTCCGGGGAAACGCAGGCAAGAAGTTACACTATATGTGAAGCTTAGTTGCGTTGCGTTATTGAAGAGGTTTCCTGAATACGAAGTGGCCTTAACGTAACTTTTAAACTTCTTTATGTTAAGTCCTTTATTGTTATTAGCAAACATTAACCCAAATGTTATTAAGTTGAGCGTAAGCTAATAGCCAAATCTTTATGGCCATTTGTAGGAAACCTGGCTAAACGCTGAGACCCAGTCTATTGGTCCCAATTACGCACCACTTTGTTTAGCATAATTTCATAATTGTAATTCACTTTGTAGCGTCATCGGTTTATTTCGTAGAATATTTTTGGGATTGCCACTCATTTTCGCAATGCTTATTTTGCTAGCTTATCTGTTTTTATAATGTTTTTGTTTATTCATCAATACTCGTAAAACTGAAGATATTGTGTTTGTTCGTGGGATTAGCCTCCAAAATAAATATTATTTAAGAAAAAATATTGTCTTGTCTTGGAAAATAGCAGCTCGTTTATTTGCAAGTCTGCAGAAAATTGCAAATGTGGAAGAGATTATGCAGAAACACGCAGAAAGATAAGCGATTTGAATTTGAAACTGTATTTTTGAAAAATTTATCGACCATTCTTAATTTTCTTATTTTATTTAACACGTAAAAAGCACTAAGTGCAAAAATGTAGTAGAAAACTTGTGATGAACTCACCGTAATTAGTGTAGCACTGCGTGAAGAAATCGTCTCCTAAAAGGACAATGAGCAGCCCCATGATGCCTTGTGGGAATTCCGTCACCAAGAAGAGGAACAGCACAGCCAGGAGCATGCGCGTGGTGCGGTCAGTCTGCCGCTCCGCTCGCCTGCGCGCCTGCAACGCCAGCCCTCCTCCCGGCTTATCTTCAGCCACCTTCCCATCTTCCCCAGCTGCTGACACCACCCCAGGCGTCATCAGTTTCCGCCGACGCTTCTTCGTCTCCACCAGAACCATTATGAGCTTTGAGCTCAAGATAGTCAAAGCTATGCACGGTATCAGCTTGATCACTACACTGTACACCCAAAATATAGCGTTCCTCATGGCGCCGTCATTGAACTTCAAGATGTATAAAGTAACGTTTTGTGCGTTTGCAGTGCCGTTTCCGAGGTCGGTGGCTTTATCCCCGTTTGGCAAAATGAGCTCTTCACTGCCTCCGATGAAAACAGAAAGCGCGAATGGTAAACATATCAGAGGACACACTAAGTAGGCGCCGGCGATTGTGATGGCTGTTGAGCGCATGTTGCACCAGCGACGCGTCACTTGCTGATGCGCCACGGCGATGTAGCGCCACACTGCTAAAGTCACAGTCAGCCAGATAGACACGGTGTGGCCGATCTGGCCAAACACAGAGTGGAAGTAGATGAAACAAGCCCGCGTGTAGGAGAATCTGTCCCTGTAGGAGAGCGTGGCGGATCCCCAGTCTGCGTACACCACGTAGGGGATATACTCCAGCATGACGAGCAGATCCGCTACGGCTAGGCCTGTGAGGATGGCGTTGGTGGGAGAGACCATTTCTCGGCGCGTGAGGACAGCGATGTTGAGCGTGTTGGTGATGGACCCGAACACGCACACCAGCAGACTGACGTAGCCGTGGATCTGCGCGTAGGCATCGTGGAACTCCACAGTGGCCTCCCCGCAGTACAGAGCCGCTGTGACATTGCTCGCGTCCTCGGTGTCGTTCATCTTGGTTGAGGACTCTTCCCCAACCTGCTCTGGAGCAGTTCAGCCGTCACACATCACAAAGCCATGCTCTATTGTTTCCTGTCTGCTAATATCACTGAAAAAACAAACAAACGCAGTTTATTTAACTAGGTCAGCTGAACGCCTTGATAAAAAAGGGTGTAAACTTGGAATTAAAATTATAAAACTATCTTTACACACATTTATTATTTTCAAAGTGATCTGAATATTTCAGAGGATAAGTTAATAAGTTTTATTAGTTAAAACAACATGTACTTTGACTGATGTCAACACAAATCTAAACAGAAATTGACCGATTTCATTTCATTCACCAATACATTTTTGCTTGTATCAAATTATTTGTTCAAAATTATGTTTGTTTTTCCATCCTAAATTTAAGAATCGGTAAAAGCGATATCCATCCATTTACTAGTACTTACATTATTTAGCCCGCGAAGCAATTAGTCATGTATGTTTAATAATACGGAAGATAATTTTGATATAAACCACGGCAGATAAAGGCATCACATGTATTTTGACAGGAATCATATCACCCCTGTTGATAATTAATGGAGCCATATCTGTGTTTACCTGAGCATATTACGTCTGGTAAATTTAAGAGCTATTTATGGAATATGGGATGGTAATTTAACCACATGCAGTTGGCGCAAACGCTGATTACTTATTCTATCCGATTTCATAAACAATTCTACTAGAGTTGACTGAAAACAAAATTGGATTTAATCCTCATTGTGTTGAATGCATATCAAGTTATTAAAATTATTGTCACGTTGTGGAAGTTGAGGTCAACTAACGTCTGAAATTTAAGACAGTTCTACTACCTGAGTTTACAATTATATTAGGATGATTTTTTTGCTGAGCGCTGTTTTTGTGTTTATCACCCCTCTACGACCTTGTTCGTTGCTATAGAAAGCCAATTCTCAAGCAAGACCCAGTTGCTATAGGGCTGGATGAACCTTTGGTGACTGATCGATGGTAAAGGTATATAGTTTTTCAACCCAGCGAAGAGCATATTTAAAAATATAAACGGTGTATATGTTTGTGCTCCACCGGGATTCGAACCCACAACCTTCCATTTACGAGTCAGAAGCGAAGTCCGAGTTACCACTAGACTACGGACCGGGCCAACTCATCCAGAGGTGTGTAATACATAGGACGCGCAAGCATAGAATGTACAAACTATTTGAAAGCAAGTGGTCGAAGGCATTAGAGCACGTCTTGTTACAAGTGTGTACGTCAAAAAAAATATATATTCGTTTGAATTCGAATTTAGTTAAAATATCAGATATCAAGTATTTTTTTTTTTTTCTCTTCTAGAGAAAATATTTTAGAAAATGTTAATGAGGGCTACAGGAAAAAGGTAAACATTGCAGAGTTAAAAAAAACTACAAAATTGTGTGGATTTTTTTTTTAATAAAAATGAAAATAAATCTTATGAGAAAAATACTAAGCGAAATTGATTAAATTACGAATTTAGAATAAACGGAATGAATGTTGATGTGGTAAATGAGTTTGTATACTTGGGAAGTAAGTTTGAGAAAGATGGAAGATTGGAAGAATGACAGGTGAACTTGAAAGAAGAGTAATGAAGGGCAGGTGTGTACTGGGTGCCACAGCTTGTATCGCCAAAAATCAAAACATATCTAAAAATGCTCGATTGGCGGTACGCAGTGGCATACTTTTACCCACCTTGATGTATGGAAGCGAGGCCTGGACGGTGAATGAAAGTGAAATTAGTAAAGTCCATACTGTTGAAATGGACTTTCTAAGAAGTATGATTGGGAAAAAACGGAGGGACAGGGTGAGGAATGATTTTGTAAGAAAATAATGTGGTGCAAAAGAAAGTGTGAAAGTGGAGATTAAAAGAAGTTTGTTAAGATGGTTTGGGCATATGGAGAGAATGAATGAGGAAAGACTGACGAAGAAAGTATATATTGGTAGAATAGATGGATGTCGTGGTAGAGGAAGACCGAGAAAGGTATGGATGGACCAAATATCCGAAATTGCGAATGAATGGAATATCCAGAGTCATAATAAAAGAAGAGCTTGTATGAAGAAGGTTATGACTCTGGAGGAAATGAAAGAAGTATGCAAGGATAGAAAGAAGTATGCAAGGATAGAAAGAAATGGCGGTTGATCTGTGATGTTGGCGGCTAGGGTTTGTTAAAGTGAAATTGGTTTTATGATTTAGTTTTTTATGTCCATGTATATATTGTTATTTTTATTCTTTGATTTAAAAAAATGTAATTTGTCATGTATGTTCCTTGACTTATAGGTTGTTATGCGGCTGACCACCCATAATATAAAAATTGGTTCACTTTGCCAATGTCACCCCTGTTTCAGGGAAGGACGGCAAGAGTTGCAAGGCTTATGTTCATTTGAGATTGGGTTTTTATATTGTAGGTCCACATGCGGCATGTGTTAGCGCGAAATTATACATATCTGCTTGTGGGAATGCATTTAGTATAAATCTTAAATGATATATATCTTTGCAGCTTAGATTAGATTAGATTAGATTAGTTCATTAAAGGTGATACATATATTAGTATACGTACCTACATAATGTAGGTAAACCTACGTAATGTTTTTACTGTAACAAAATAAAACCTCGTATATTATTTGCCTTCTAAGCATAATATTGTTGTTTTTTAACGGGTTCTATTTAATTACAACTGCGGTTCATTTATTTAACACTATTTATTTATTCTTTTCCGGTTCCCACAGAGTTCTTACATTTGAACATTACCACGGTTGATTTATATCTGCCTTTCCAAGGGATCGTGGTCCTAATTTATACTGATTATTAAGACCATTCTCTCAACATGGAGAACCGTTAGCTGCTGAATTTCACCAGAATATTCGATTCAACACTTCATTAATCTCGAACAAATACAAATTATCATTACATATTATTAGGTACCTACCAAAGCGTTTATGAATTTCTAGAGATTTAATAGATTTATTATTAACTAACTCAGACAAACCAAACACAACTACATCTTGCATATTCGTAACAATTCATTTTGAAATTTAAAAAAAGGTTATGTTTTTCCAAACAAAAATAGGTTACAGAAGCACGTAGGTATTTACTTCATATTTTTTTAATAGAAGAAGTAGGTTTTCGTTTTTGATAAAGGCTGAGTAACCTTGCAACAGTTTAGACCTGAGAATGATTTGAAAAAATATTTTTGACATCGACGCCTTCCACACGGGGAACGGACGCTTTTACCATTAAGTTATGAACTGGACTAAAATATGCTTAAAAAGCATTTAAGAAGGAATTTAGAAAAAAAGGAAAATAAAGCTTTTTTATCGCAGACCATCGAAGGACAAAAAAGCTTAATGAAGAAATAAGTGAGTTTTGAAAATGTAGCTATAGGTACGTTTTTAAGGAGGTCCGTGTATAGGAGATGAAGGGAAGGGAAGTCATTACGAGATTTGAGTTTTTGTTAAAGACTGATCCTTAGTGTCATCAGAAGAACTGGGTCACAAAAAAGAGTTCTTGGCAAAATGAAGAGACAGCAGAATTAGTACTTCCTATTCGTATAAATGCTTACTAAAGAATTGAGCTGTTCTACAATTGTACTTGTTGACTGAAAATTCAGAAGGATGAGATTATTTTGATCTAATAAAGAAATAAACTATTTTTACCACTATTGAGCACGCAAATATTTGCATGTTTAATGAAAAAGTGCCCGTCATTGTTCATTTTCATCGTATATATTAATATTAATATTATATGTACTGAACTTTCTGTCAGCTTATACCTACTTATACGCGTCTGCTTATGGGATTAATATGAATCTGAAATGGAATATATTTTGCATCTTATATTATAGGTTATATATAGATGGATTAAAAGCGAGAAAGGTATGGATGGACCAAATATCCGAAATTGCAAATGAATGGAATATCCAGAGTCATAATAAAAGAAGAGCTTGCATGAAGAAGGTTATGACTCTGGAGGAAATGAAAGAAGTATGTAAGGACAGAAAGAAATGGCGGTTGATCTGTAATGTAGGCGGCTAGGGTTTATTAAAATGAAATTTGTTTTATGTTTTAAGTTTTTGATGTCCATGTATATTATTATTTATTGATTTAAAAAATGTAATTTGTCGTGTATGCTCCTTGACTTATAGTTTGGTATGCGGCTGACCACCCATACTGTAAAAATGGTTCACTTTGCCAATGTCACCCCTGTTACAGGGAAGGACGGCAAGAGTTGCAGGGTGTATGTCCATTTGAGATTGGTTTTTATGTTGTAGGCTCACATGAGGCCCGTGCAAGCGCGAACTGGTACGTGTCTTGGTTGTGGGAATGCATGTAATGTGAATCTCCAATATAACATATCTTTGCAACTTAGATTAGATTAGAAAAGCAAAAGTTAGAATGAGTTTTTGCGCCAGAATTTTTAAATTAAATTAGTAGGTACCGCAAATTGAACAGTATCCATGAAGTTTTGGAAAATAAATCCCGACTTATTATCCTATTAGCTGAAAAATTAAATCTTACTTTTTTCAAATAAAATAAACGTAATGCATATTTCTGATTTTGCATGCCAATTCTGGAGTTGTGATAAATGAGCTCATTGAAACGTCTGAAAGGATGATCGAAAAAGGACTCGTAATTCTGGCAATGTGATCGGTCATCTTGCATTTATGGTCGTTCAATGATAAAACTGCACCAAAACTTGTGATCCGGGCAATAAAAATCAAGGGACCACATTGGCTTGGTCACATCCAGCGAATGGAACATCAGAGCTTGGAAAATATGGTAATAGTGACGAACTCAGAGATACACTGGGCATCGGGAAGACACAATCCAAGCTGGCTCGATGTAGGGAAAGTAGACTGTGGTTCTGTAAAAATGAGGGACTGGAGGCGAAAGCTTTTGGACAAGATCCATCCCGGATTGTCGCTCCAGTGATGATGATGAGTCATCCAATATCCTTTAAGTTTTGCTGTATTAGGTTGTTTGATAATTTCAGCGCGTGTAAATAGGTGGGTGTGATTGCTACGATTTCGATTCGCACTGTCATTCACTTGTATGGCTCTTGTCTTGCTATTGGTTTTCCTTTGTGGAAGCGACGACCCCGTTAGCGACGTATGTGGCTGCTCCAGATAGCGCTTATTATGCTCGTAAACTACGCTCACACAAAATCAATCAATTTCCTCTTCTGGGAGGAAATACTTCACAGACAGAAAGCTATAATTTAAGTATTTTATTGAATGAAAGGCATAAAGTACGGTGTGGAGTGCCTATCTAATTAATTATTACATCATGCTGTCATTGTTCTACACCCCTTGCACATTTGCATCACTTTTAGAAATATCTTGAAATGAATTGGAGTTGAAGTGTGATGCAGTTATTCGAAAGTTTGTGATTTATCCATCTTTTGAAAGGTGGATACTGTTTAATTACCAATTCCATCAGGATGTGACTGCGGGGCGGAGAATTAGACTGTCCGGCACATATTGGAGGAATGCCCCATCAGAAGACACCCTCCTGGCCTAAAAGACCTCCGTGAAGCCACGCCAGGAGCAGTGAAGTGGATGAAGGGCTTGGATCTTCGCCTTTGAAATCTCGAAAGCTGATCCTGGCTTGGAAAGCTTAGCTGATCTATGAATCATCATTTTTTTGATTGGAAAATTCACGTTAGGTGGCTGTTGAGTCATGGTTTTGCTGTGTGGGAATAACACCGTAAGAGTTTTGCCCTAGTTAACAGTGAAATGTTGCAAGTACGAGTGAACAGTGAACACATTATTAAAACCCATTTTTTTAACATCCGCAGATGTGACGTTCAGTTTCCATCGAAGCTAGAAGTTGTAACGAGATGAATTTGTTTGTTTAGTGGAATGGAACATTATATTTGAATTTGAATAAAAAAAAGGAAAACAAAAGAATGCAGAAGAGGAGAAGAAGCTTCCCTGGTGAGAGAGCCACAAGCTGGTGTAAATAATGATGATAAATATTATTGTGTGTTGTGGTTATTGTAATTGTGAAACGAATAAAGTAAACATTTAATGTGGTTGTTGTATTAACATTGTGCCGTTCATCTGTCAGTGGGTACTTTCGCTTGTGAAGTGAACTGAATAAATCCTTCTAGTCTGTGATGAAGAAATCAAATAAGTGCGGTATTGAAATTGAAGCAAATTGTAAACAAACACCTCATTGTCCATTGACGATCTTATTAAATACTCGTAAGTAAGAAAAACCCTCACAAAGTATATTTAATATAAGCGATTTGTGTAATTTAATTTTTCATTAAAAAAAGCACGTGTTATTTTGTAACAACGATGGTCGCAATAAGCCTTCATTCCTTCAGGAGCTATAAATCTCAGATAAGAGGATTATTGCTTGTCACATAAAATGATGAAGAACTTGCCGTTATTTTTATTGAGGGCAAATAAAAGAAAATTTACGAACGATTAATTGGTGTGTTCAATGATTTTATCATTTTCGTTTAGATCAGGTTTTATTTTTAACAATACATGCAAAATGTCTAGGTTTATTAAGACACTTTAAAATGCAATGGATTTTTTTGTTTTCAGATGATCAAAATTAGTTTTTTTTTTCGATCGGCAAAGTTCTTCACATCTATGTAAGTAGGGTTATTAGTCACCTTTGCCCCAAAAACCAGTTGAGTATCTTAACAAGTTTTCAATGTTTTGAAATGTGCAGACCTAATGAAATCAAGAATATAAACAATATCAGATGCTTTATGCTGATGACGCAGTATTAATTGCTGATTCAGCAGCGGAACTTCAGGCAATGCTCTCTAGTCTGAACCATGCTCTGTGTGTGAACAAGTTGAAAATTAATGCAAGTAAGACGAAAGTACTGATGTTTGACAGAACGGATGAAAATGAAGAATGCACGTTTATGTTGAATGGTACGAAAGTTGAAATTGTGGATGAATTTAGATACTTGGGAAGTATGTTTGAGAAGAATGGAAAGATGACAAGAGAACTTGAGAATAGGATGTGTAAGGGCAAGCAAGTGGTCGGTGCAATAGGAAGAATAGCAAAGAACAAGCGATTGACGATGGATCTGAGAATGGCGGTACACAATGGCATATTGTTACCGACTTTGATGTATGGAAGTGAAGCATGGACAGTGAACGATAGCGAAATGAGTAAAGTATGTACGGTGGAAATGAAGCATTTGAGAAGCATGACAGGAAAAACTCTGAGGGATAGAGTTAGGAATGAATGGGTAAAAAAAGAATGTAATTTGAAAGAGGATGTGAAAGTTAAGGTACAAAAGAATGTGATGAGATGGTTTGGGCATGTGGAAAGAATGAATGATGATAGACTGACAAAGTATGTATACAAAGAAAGTGTGAAAGGAAAAAGAGGGAAGGGACGACCGAGAAAAGTATGGAGTGATCAGATTGAGGAGATTGTGAAAGAATGGGATATACAAAGTGAGCGTAAAAGAAGAAAATGCATGAAAAAGGTGATGGATATGAATGAATTGAAAGAGATATGTAAGGATAGGAAAAAATGGAGGCAACTCTGCAGAGGCTCTGGCCACCCCTAGCGGAATGGCGACAGAGTTACAGTTACAGTCAGAAAAATTATAAAAAAAATGTGAAAATAAATAATATTTCTTGTTGCAAATTAATCAGCAAGATCCAGATGTTTGTGGATTAATTGTTTTAGGTTTACACGGGAAGACACTTTAAAACACAACCATTTTGACAGCTAACAGGAAGTTAAAGGCGTAGACAATTTATTATATTTTACCAACCAACACATTTACATTTACATCAAGATTTACATCTAATGAAGGACTAGTTGTGCCAAGAATTAATAACAAATATGGACAAAGAACGTTGGATTACCTTGTGCCAAAAATATTTAATTTGTTGCCAAAGGACTTTAAAAAGGAATCTACAAACATTAATAAAATTATAATATCTTTGAAGATTTGGCTGGGAGAAAGAACTTTTTTATATTAATTACCTTAACTATATTTGTGTTTTTACTCTACTCTTGTCTCCTAATTTTAACTTTAATTTACTTTTTATTTCATACTAGCACTAAATACTAAGACTTATATTTTTTAATTTGATTGTTGCACCCGATGACAAACTGAAATTTTTTGGTTTATCGGGACAAAAATGTTTAATTTTTAAGATTTATATTTCTTGTAAAAATTGTTTATGAAATAAAAAAAAAAAAATTAAGTTTATTACACCTAACATTTCTAACTGTGTAAAACTGAGAGAAGTGTTATAATATACTTCAACAAAGAAGACAAATGACTTCATGCGCCGTTTTCCCGGGTTAGCCTTGTAAAAGGAAAGACCCGTCAATTTTAAATCGAGGGATGCTAGGAATGTCAAAAAGTTCACCAATGATAAATGAAGTCGGACCCACAATGCTACGATTCACATCAATTTTACCGAAAAACGTTCAGAAGAAAACATGGGATAAAGTGTACCACTATTGGCTGGTATTATAAAAAATCTTGAGCGTCAGGATATCGTAATAGTAACATATGATAGTAATATTTCTTTCATATGTTTTATTGAAAAAATGTTTAGGTTGTAGGTATATCGTACGACGCTTAAAAATGTGTTTAATCTTATCAAACCTTAAAGATTTCGGGTTTATAATTGCAATGAATTACTAAGCAATATATTATGTTCTATAAAAAAAAACTAGGAGTGTTTTTTGACATTGATTGTAGTGTAGAAATTAATTATTTTTTACAGAACTTATGGGTCTTGTCTAATCTAATCTAATCTAAGCTGCAAAGATATATATCATTTAAGATTTATATTAAATGCATTCCCACAAGCAGATATGTATAATTTCGCGCTAACACATGCCGCATGTGAACCTACAATATAAAAACGCAATCTCAAATGAACATAAGCCTTGCAACTCTTGCCGTCCTTCCCTGAAACAGGGGTGACATTGGCAAAGTGAACCAATTTTTTTACAGTATGGGTGGTCAGCCGCATAACAACCTATAAGTCAAGGAACATACATGACAAGCTTTGTATTTACGAAAAAACGTGTTTCCACAGTGGGTCGAAATGTTATGTATATACTTCAAAATCGACCGATCCCTTCTTATATTAAGTCGGTAGAAATAATTATGGCCAGTCTACAGAAAAATAAATAAACCCTCATAATAAGTATATCTTCTAGTTTAAAATTTTAGGTTTAACACGATTGAAATAAGTTTGAACAGTTGAACAGTGTTTTTTCCCTTTGTAGGTAATTTTAGTGTGGGATACTCGTATTACGGTTCGGTTTATGATGGATTTGCAGTGTAATACAAAACAAACACTGATATGCGTACAAATCTGTGTTTCTTCGAAAATGGCAACGCTGAATTTGAAAGAAGAATAATGAAGGGAAGGTGTGTACTGGTTGCCACCGCTGGTATAGCCAAAAACCAAAACTTATCGAAAAATGTTCGATTGGCGGTACACGGTGGTATACTAGTGCCCACTTTGATGTACGGAAGTGAAGCTTGGACGATGAATGAGAGTGAAATTAGTAAAGTCCATACGGTCGAAATGGACTTTCTAAGAAGTATGATTGGAAAAAAACGGAAAGATAGGGTGAGGAATGAGTTAGTGAGAGAAGAATGTGGTGCAAGGGAAAGTATAAAAGTAAAAATCCAAAGGGGTTTGTTAAAATGGTTTGAACATATGGAAAGAATGAATGACGAAAGACTGACGAAGAGAGTGTACGCTGCAACTATGAATGGAAGCCGTGGTAGGGGAAGACCGTGAAAAGTATGGATGGATCAAATTTCCGAAATAGCGAATGAATGGGATATTCAGAGTCATAACAAAAGGAGAGAGTGCATGAAAAAGATTATGACTCTGAATGAAATGAAAGAAGTATGTAAGGACCGAAAGGAATGGCGGTTGATTTGCAACAATGGCGGCTAGGGCTTTAATTCTAAGTGTAATATTAAGTTTAATTTTAATTTTACTTTATTTTAATTTTAATTTGTAATGTGTCTCATTATGAATTTCTGTAAATCATTTATAATTTTTTGTGCTCCTTGACTGATAGGTTGGTACGAGGCTGACCACCCTTGCTGTAAAAATCGGTTCACTTTTGCCAATGCCACCCCGGTTCAGGGAACGGCGGCAGGAGTTGCAAGGTTTATGTCCATGTGAGGTTTTCTTTATTTGTATGCACACATGCAGAATGTGTAGGCGCGAACCTACATGTGCCTGTCTGTAGGCATGCATTTCATATGAGCCTTAAATGCTTACATATCCTTGCAGCTTAGATTATAGATTATAGATTAAATTTTATCATCAATATGCACTAAGCGTTACACAATCCGACGAAATTCATCAGATCCATTAAAGATGTCGGTAAATTTATGCAGAAATGCAAAATAGTTGTTCTGCTCGTGTAAACTTTCCGGTAGTTGTTTATCTCACAGAGCGGAGTCTATTTGTTGCTTGTTTACAAACGCAGACCCTTTTAGAACATATTCAATTAACATAGATACCGACATTCTAATCTAATCTAAGCTGCATTTCAATGTGCAACTTCTAACTGATGAATCTCCGGAATAGCAGCTGAAGCTAGCGGTCGTGGACTAAACGCGAAATAATCTTCGCCGGAAGAGCGTCAGGCACTCAATTAAAAAGTCGAGGTTTTCCCAGTTACTTAAATACAAGGTCCTCATTGTAAAAGGCTCACTTTTTGGGACCAAAATTTAAATGGAAAATCTGATGCTTGTCAGATTTACAAACTATGTGGCAAATATGTATATACCTACTCGTATTTAAATATTTCATATTCATAATTGTTGCATATATCTAGACTTATTCCTTAAGACGTAACCTTATTTACCTACCATAACTACTACTTATATTATGTATAATTTAGCGTAATCTCCCTCACCAGGCACAAGAGCTTGTCTTTTTTATTGGTGAGGTATAGCGTGAAGTAATATTGTATCTTTATTATTCCTAAGTTTTTGTAATTGTCATGTAAAAGAAACACAAAATAAATATATTATACAAAAAAAAAAATGTATTTCAGAAGACACGTGTAATTGGGCTTAAACATGCTGCATGTGTACTGGCAAAAACAAAAAAAATCCATATCTCAATTGAACATAAGCCATGAAACTATTGCCACTTTTTCTTGAAATAGGAGTGAAATTGACAGATGGTCAGCCTCATACCAGCCAATAAGTCAGAACAAGTCAGAATGTCTGATATCTTCAAACTGAGATTTTTAGCCCTGAAAGTAGATACTGTCAAATAAAATAATGTCTATGAGTCTGACAACCTATAAGTGTACAAAAATACCATGCTCCCCCCTACAATGGCTTAGTGAGAGACAGTATCTTTTGTACTAGAGTTTTGTGTGAAAATTATTTTCTCGTTTGTTTTCGTACGAAGCATGAATTTCAATTAGATATTTATGTGTACGTGCATAAAGTGCGAATCTTAAATATTTACGTATCATTGCAACTTGCAGTAAAGAGTATGGACTGTAGTACGTTAGCTGTCTATAAATCCTGAAAGCTTCGAAATGTTTACCGTTTCACGGAATGTAAGATAAACACTAGTCTCTCTTCATAACGAAGCTTATTGCTACGAAAAGTCGATAAAAGAAACGCATGTAATGCTGGAGTCATGTTATTCGGGATCTGTTGCCGTGGTCTGTGGGAGATGGAGCTTCCGGACGTTTCGCCTATTTCTATGATGGGCTTTTTCAGCGTGAAGTATGATGATGAAGATGATCTTGATGAGAACTGTCATGAGAACTGTCATCACAGTTCTCATCAAGATCATTTTCATCATTATACTTCACGCTGAAGAAGCCCATCGTAGAAATGGGTGAAACGTCCGGAAGCTTCAGCTCCCACAGACCACGGCAATAGATCCCGGAAAACATTACTCCAGCATCATCAGCCGGCCGTGTAAAGCTAAAACTCTTATTTTAACGCATGTAAGTCATGTCTGTAACTCTCGGTGGTAATCGAGCCCTAGCCTTCTGTCTTTGAAACCAATATCTACAACTTAGATGTCGGCCTCTAATCTAATCTAATCAAGTTGCAAAGGTATGTAACATTGGGGATTCACATTATATGCATTCTCACAAGCAGACACGTATAAATTCGCGCTTGCACATGCCGCATGTGAACCTACAACATAAAAACCCAAATCTCAAATGAACATACGCAACTCTTGCCGACCTTCCCTGAAACAAGGGTGACATTGGCAAAGTGAACCATTTTCTCCAGCATGGGTGGCCAGCCGCATACCAACCTATAGGTCAAGGAACATACACAACAAATTATATTTTCAAAATGAAACTCTCATTATCTTATAATGTAAACATCTTGTGACAATGTGAATGGTATGTAGTTTAGTGTTTAACGCAACGGACTCGTAATAAGAAAGTCGTGGGCTCGATTTTCGACAGAGTACAAAAAAAGCTCTTAGTTTTTATCAAAATCCTGTGACATAAGGTGTATCCAGACTTTTAGCAACTGGATGTTTCTTGTGTAATTAACGCTTTCTCTAGCGACGACCAAGCTCGCAGAGGGCTTTTGAGGTGTGATTCACAAGAAACACAAATAAAACATCCTAATATTGATAAAAGTTACAGCAATCAATACACGCATGTTCGGGTTATGAATGTTTTGTTATTAAAGTGTAATTGTGTGTCTATGTGAGTTTGTGAAGTCTCTAGATGTAGATACATAATAATTGTAGTTATATTTGTTGGAGATTGTGCGAGAGTTTATTCGAATTTTCTAAGTAGAATGTTCTGTCGAAATCTCGCATGTGCCAGTTCGCAATATTTTGAGAATAACCCTTATTTTCAGCTTTAAATAGAGACCGAGATGCTCTGTAGCTAGACTAGTATGTAAGCCGTGGAGCTATACAGTTCAAAAGCTGTGTAGGTACGAACCGAACGTGACCCGTACCTAAAATAAATAGTACCAATAGTAATAAATAGTAAATAATAATAAGGTACCTGAAATAAATAGTGCAAAATAAATAACCGAAATTTCTATTAAATTGAACTCGATAAAATCATAACAGTATGTATGGTATTGAACACTTTATTCTTCCCATTACTTCATATTTTTTCCCCTCTGTATAACGATATCTCTGTATAACGATATCTCTCTATAACGATGACAGACCCTCAGATATCGTTATAGGGAGGGAGACTACAGTA
Source organism: Agapetus fuscipes (assembly GCA_951799405.1). Lineage (NCBI taxonomy): Eukaryota > Metazoa > Arthropoda > Insecta > Trichoptera > Glossosomatidae > Agapetus > Agapetus fuscipes. Next base: position 7,433,292 of record OX637350.1, read on the forward strand.
TAATCTATAAACATATCAGCGATAGTATACTCGCAGAGCTACAGGTGTGTGATTTTAACGAGCTGTCGACATAGCGAAAAAATGTGTTTGCGAGAAACATTGAATACGCCCACACGCACTTTACATATGAGCCTCAAGTATAAAATATTTCGTAAATACTCAACCATCGCGTTAACAGAAAACATTGAATAAAAACTAAAACACTCTCCAGAGGCGCTGTAGTATCTTCCATACATTTGTATGCTTACGCGATGTTTGAGTAATTACACAGTGTTTTATACTCAGGGTAATGAACTGCTTTAAATCCATCTGTCAGTGAATCGATATAATCTCATAAAATGATCAACGAGTAGAAAAACTAATAAATCAACGGAGTCGGCACAAAAATAAACATACAATCAATCGAATATTTTAATGTATGATGAAAATAACGAGGTCGGATTTTTTTTGGATTTGGAACTTTCTTCTCGGCGAGCGAACGAGTGTTGGCAAAAATGTTTTTTTTTTACAGAACCCATGGGTTTTCAGCCTCACATAATTTTATTTAATGAAACGAAAAAAATGTTTCTGAAGTAGGTCGAAATGGAGTGTACTTTCAGTGTGTGAACTAGTTAGCCCTACATATTAAGTCGGTAGAAATAATTACTAAACTATGGCCAGTTTACAGAAACTAAAACAAATTCCCTTGTTATTAAAATATTACATTCAAGTCAACATTTCCAGCTTTTTAGAGTTTTTGTTTTATATTTATATACAGTGAAAGTTCATTTTTATGAGAAAGAATATTGTTTTTTCTAAACAACAGAGGTTTTATTTTTACAAGTTGAGCATTTATTTCACCTCGAGTACTTTCGACTTGCTTAAGTGATTTTCAAGAGGACACTGTTACAAAATTGACAAGACAAAAACAGTAGAGAATTTAGAGAGATAAGTTACGACAACGAGGTACAATTTGGTAATAACGGCAATTTTTTAGCTGAAAATGCGAACTTTCTTCTCGGCGAATGAACGTCAGTCTTATCTAAAATAAAAATACCAACACAATTTACTCAGCCTGATGACAAAATGAGTGTTAACCCCTTCGGGAGCTGTGAAAACCCCACTTTAACTGAAATGGTTGGCGTAAGGCCGACCCCCTCACCTAATAAAATAAATAAGTTACACTTTCCAAATGCGACTCCTCGGGGAAAACGCGGCAAGAAGTTACACTGTATGTGTAGCAGTGTAGCGTTTAACGAAATGTTTCGTATAAAAAATATACTTACGAGCGATTTATTTTACAGAAAAACTGATACTCGTATAAATAAACTCCACACTCCAATTCCTTTAGTTCAAAATTTTACGTAAACTTACATCGATTGCGTAAATCGAAAAAAATACGACAACTAATTTTCTCTCTAGGAGTGCAGTCGTAAATTCTATACATCTTTCATTTACGCAATGGAGGAGAGTTGTAAGCAATATCTTATACTCGGGGTGCGGAACTAAAATATACGAGTGTATTTATAACGTCCCCGCCGAGTCACTTTAAAAACAGTCTGTTCAAATATAAACGTCTTTCTTTCGAAGTTTTCTTCCGATTTCTACCAAAGCTATTTTTCCTAGGCGTCGAGAAAACAAATAAAAACTTCAAGCCATAACATCGCCCTAATTTCAGAGAATAATTTTACATAAAGTTTCACAATAACTTCTTCTTCTTCGTCTTTGTGGTGGATTCCCGCATTCAGCAGGGGCGCCAGTGTCAAGTTGTTTTTCACAATAACGAACGTAAAAGATTATTATGTACCTACACAAAAATAGAAAATAACCCTTAATTTTGGAACTGTCCGAAAGAAATAAACCTACAGGTGCGGGCTACAAAAATATTAAAACAGATTCTTTTACACAAATCTGGGCAAGTTTTTCCATTTCCCTCCTGTTTCAGGGAAGGCCGAAAAAAGTTGCTTATGTTCAGTTGAAATGTGTTTCTATTTTATTTTACAAGTACATATTCTGCAGTATGTCTGAGCGCAAACTTACACTGCCTGCTTATAGGAATGCATTTATTATGAATCATTTATTTCATAAATAAAAATACGTTTTTCCTTATTTGTAAAACAGTTTATTTTCACAATTTTTAACGTACAAAATAATTTTTTTTCAGTCCTCACGCCATCTTCGGGTATCGAAATTAAACAAATTTAAGTTGTGAAAGAAAGGGTTTTCTTCGTGAAATAATAATGAATTTTCCACATTCCACTCACCAGATACGACATTTTTACATCTCCACTTCGGGAAGAACGCGTTAAGAAGTTACACCATATGTGTAGAGGTAGCATTAATAGGTAACTACACAAATTATTAAAATTATGAATCTTAAATGTTGATAAATATTTGCAACTAAGATTAAAGAGTACAGAGTCTACATGAGAATGACATTTAATATGAAGAAAACGTAAATAAATCAAAATGAATATTAAAGATTTTAAATTATGATTACGGTCGTTAGACATTTTATAGAATGAAAAAAAACGGATTTTACTGACCGTCAGTTCGTGGTTCTTCCTTGCAGAAGAGACACGTCTCCTGAGGACGTCGGATATGACTCCGACGAAACGTAGAGAAAATCTCTCCTCTTTTGCACGGTCAGTAAAATCCGTTTTTTTTTCATTCTACAAAATAATATTATTATTTCATCGTATGTTATTGACAATCACGTCCGATTGGAAAAGTAAATATTCAATGTGTTATTTCGAGCTTCATGTGTAATATATTTCTACACATACATATTATTAGTAGTCCCGCTCCGTTTGCCCACAATCATATCCCTTTCAGATGGATAAACTTTCATTACGAACGTTCATATTTTTTTGCGAAAGAAACAAATGAAAAGGAAACGAAGTTCGTGGGAGAGTGAAAGGGTGAAAGCTACGCAGATAGTTTGTGAAATACTAATATAATATTATGTTCTGGCAGTCCATTCACTGATATCAATCTCTATTTGTAAGGGCCGACAAATAAAGGAGCGAGGGTAACGTATTTATTAAAATAAATTGTTTTGTAAAGCACTTTAGGGAGGAAAGGGTAAATGATTATTGGTTGTTTTCTTTTTCTGTTCATTGTGGGCGCCATTATTGAGTTGAAAAAATAACTAAGCTACACATCAAGTGTCATCATTCTTGTCGCGTTCTCTCCAATGGGGTCGCATTTGGCTAATGGAACCTATTTATTTTTACGTCAACCACTTCAGTTCAAGTGTGAGTTTCCCACATCGCGACGGGCTGGAACTCATTTTTTGTGAATAATAATATAATAATATTAGGATGATTTATTTGGTGAGCGCTGTTTTTGTGTGTATCACACCTCAAGAGCCCTCTGCGAGCTTGGTCGTCGCTGTAGAAAGCGCCAATTCTCAAGCAAGACCCAGTTGTTGTAAGGTTTTTTTTTTTTTTTTTTTTTTTTTTTTTTAAATTGTTGGATGAACCTTTCAGTGACCGGTCTTTGGTAAAGGTTTATGGATTTTTCAACTCAGCGAAGACACATTTGAAATATAAATGGTATATTTTTTGTGCTCTGCCGGGATCCGAATCCATAACCTTCCATTTACGAGTCCGAAGTGCTGCCACTGGACTACGGACCGGTCCAAGAAGGCTGAGTAAATCTTGCCGGTATTTTATTTTTGAGTTTGAAATAAACATCGAAACGGGAAATCATATCTGAAATCCTCGGTGGGATTTGAACTCGAGTTCTCGGCATGGAATGCAAGCACTCTACCAACTTAGCTATCAGCAGGATTGGTCCATGTAAAATGAAATATTACACTTCAGGATAAACAGTCTTACTTCAATACATTATTATGGGAGTAGATTGAAAACATACGAAAGTGCCACGTATAGCCGCCAAACTGAGGAGGTCAAATTCTGAACTTAGGTTCTTAGCAATCATTTCACAAGTGTTTAGTAACACGTCCAAATGACGTCACATTTTTTCCCTCAGATTTGAATCTGCTGAATTATAAATCTATAAAATAGGTAAACATTGTACAGCAATAATGAAAAATGTTTTCTCTCTAGGTGGGAGTTTTATATCGATTTATTATTCTTACATACTTGATCAAGTTTTCCTCAGTCAAAAAACTTTGAAATTTTGTAAGTGAAGACAAAGAAAAAGATGGGGAAAGAAAAATACCGAATTGAGACATCGATATAAGTTTAAATGTCCGTTCCTATAGACTAACTTACTAGTATTTGAAATAATGAACGTAATAAGACTTTCCAATCACTTTGTTAAATAATCGTATATTTTTTATTAGTACCTGTGATCAATATCTTAGTTCGTATAGCTCTACAGTTCAACTACAAAAAACAAGGGTTCTATTTCAACGAGGATATCAAAGTTAAAAAACGCTACGAAGCTACACATACAGTGTAACTTCTTGCCGCATTTTCGCATGTGGCGAGTGGGACCTTTTTATTTTTACTGGTACTTATCCCAGCCACTTCAGTTGAAGCGGGGGTTTCCCAGCTCCCGACGGGCTTGAACTCATTTCTTGTGAGTAAACCTTGCCGGTATTTTATTTTGGGTTCGAAAAAATCACAGAAACTTGAAATCATTTCTGACACCCTCGGTGGGATTCGATCCCAAGCTCTCGGCATGGAATGCAGGTTTTCTACCAAATGAGCTGTCGAGCGGAAGTTCTTTCTCTTTTTGGTGTTTTCTATTTAAATCAAATAATAATTCCAGGTTACTTTTATACCTTTCAAGAGAACTTGCCTCTTAAGTAGGAGGGAAAGCCCACATAAAATAAAATTGTTGGCGTGAGGCTGGTTTTTCTCGTTGTTTACAATATAGGTTGGTATGAGGTTGACCTCTGTACTGTAAAAAATTGTTCTCTTTGCCAATGTCACCCCTGTTTCAGGGAAGGTCGCCAAGAGTTGCAGGGCTTATGTTCATTTGAGATTGGGTTTTTTATATTGTAGGTCCACATGCGGCACGTGTGAGCGTGAAATTATGCGTGTCTGCTTGTGGGAATGCATTTAATATGAATCTCAAATGATACATATCTTTGCAGCTTAGATTTAGATTAGATTTAGATACGACCCCTCTGAGGACAACTCGGCGGAAAGCTATATGCAAGAAACTGATTTTTTTCAGATTTTATAGGGCGCAATACTGAACTGTATTGTACTGTATACTACCACCGTTCCACTAGGGGTGGCTGGAACTTCCGCAGATGCGGTTCCACTTTTTCCTGCCCTTACATCTCTTCAAGATTCCCCACTTTTCTGATACAAACTTTTCTCTTATTCTCAAACAAACCTAAAGAAGTTTCATCAGGTGTGGTCGGTGCCTCCACAAGTGCGTCTCCATTTTTTTTGTTCGTGCATCTCTCTTTCATTTCTTCAACATTTATCGCTTTCCTCATACATACTCTTCTCTTATTCTCAAACAAATCCAAAAAAGTTTGTTAAAAACAAAACTACCCAAAAGATTGACATAAGTACATAATTTCATTCAGTATAAAGCCTCTATGCTAACGTTGAACATACCTACTGTGTCTAAGGATTTTTTGTAAGCAATGATAAAAAGTATCAGATGCATTCCTAGAATAATATTTGCATGAAAATTTAGGTAGGCATTGTATTGTCAGCAGTATTAATTAGTCTTATCATATTCCAACTGTCAAATTGCTCTGACGCATAGTCTCTGAATATGGTGGTGCTTAGAAATTATATGTGGCAGTTTGCCAATAGTAGCGGCTTACTAAGATTAGTCCCGCATTGTAATTGCTATATTAACGAATCGTTTATGAATACCACCCATTGCGTAGATTAATTTATGTCCCTTGAATTATATGTTGATTTAAGGCTGACCACCCATACTGTAAACAATGGTGCACTTTTACCAATGTTAAAAAAGAAGCCACAAGGCTGACAACCTATTATAATCTAAGTTGTAAAGATAGATATATTAACATTTAAAAACTTATATCAAATGCATGCCCACAAACAGACACGTGTAAGTTCGCGCTTACAAATGCTGAATGTGTAATAACAAATTAAAATCCAAGCCGCAAATAACATAAGCCCTGCAACTTTTGTTAACCTTCCCTGAAACAGGGGTGACATTGGCAATGTGAACCATTTTTTACAGTATAGGTGGTCAGCCTCATACCAACCTATAATTCAAGGAATTGTGAAATAAATAAATGGTACAGAAAATGGTTTCCAATCCAAGAAATAATGACTGATGAAAACAGATGAAAAATAATATGGTACAATTGCAACAAAAACTAAGATGATTTCAAAGGACAAATGAAAAAGGACGCAATTAGGATAGATCGCCACTAAACAGTGGATCAAAACATAAAAAAAGAATCATAAATGCTATTACTGTTTCAGAGAAAAGCACCAAGAGTTGAATATTTATGTTCATTGAAAAATAACTACAAGTCCACCTGTAAAAAGTGTAATCGAATTCACAAATTAACCCTTGCCTGCTTGTGTGTATTGACGCTCAGTAAACCTCTTATATTTTCCAATTAAATTATCGATTTATGAAGGTATTTTACCCAGAATAATCAGTCGTATAAAAGCAAAGACGGTCATTAAGGATTTTTTTTCAATATATAAAACAATAAAATGTAATTTTTGCATCATTTCTATGTACTCTCCATAGGAGGTAAGCTAATCCAGCCTTCTGATTCAGCGAGACTTCTAGGAGTCTTACTGGATCGGAATCTGACACTAGAGAGGCAAATAGATGCCACAATAGCTTTTTTTTTCACTACGCCAAATTGAGGCTATTAGAAAGTGTTTACCGTCAGATGCAGTCAAGACCCTAGTTAGTGGGCGCGTTTGTGGTGTCTCGGATTGACTATTGTTCGACGCTTTATAGTGGTCAGCCAAAGAAAGATTTCAATCGCTTTCAATCTGTGTTGAATTCGGCAGCAAGACTCATATTCGAGATACCCAAATTCGCTCACATCACTCCGCTGTTAAAAACACTACATTGGCTTCGTTTCCCGGAGAGGGTGGTCTACCGTGTTTGTGTGATGGTATATAAAGCCATCAATGGCTTGGCTCCACCTTACTTGATTGACATGATGTTGCCTGTTGAGATGGGTGTAAGGAGGCAGACACTCAGATCCGCGGGCGATGGAGTAGTCAATTTGGTTCAGCCACACCGTCAGATTCGTACAAATTTCGGAGACCGCGCTTTCCGTGTTGTGGGTCCGGTGGAGTGGAACAGACTGCCACCCGGAGTGAAGAACTCTAAATCTGTGGATGGTTTTCGCGGAGCACTCAAGACACACCATTTTAGAAAGTCTTATCCATGATCGGAGAGGGCCCTTGAGGTGTAACACACACAAAAACGGCGCTCTCTTATCATTTGTAATTTAAAATAAATAAGCCTGATATTATTATTAAATGCATCTCATTTAGGAAAAATAAACTACATTGCTGTCTAGGATTCTGTACGACTGAAATCATGCATTTTTCTCTACTTTTTGTTATAAAATGAAAATAAACAATGGAGTTGGTGTCATGATAAAAGGAGAGCTTGTATGAAAAAGGTTATGACTCTGGATGAAATGAAAGAAGCATGTAAGGACCGAAAAAAATGGCGGCTGATCTGTATTGTAGGCGGCTAAGGCTAAGAACTAATTTTCATTTTTATGGATATTTTGTAGATTTTTTAGTGTTTGTTTGTTTGTATAACTGGATGTTATTAATTGCTTGTATTACTTGACTTATAGGTTGGTATGAGGCTGACCACCCATACTGTAAAAAATGGTTGCAAGAGTTGCAGGGATTATGTTCATTTGAGATTGGGTTTTTATATTGTAGGTCCTCATGCGGCACGTGTGAGCGCGAAATTATGCGTGTCTGCTTGTGGAAATGCATTTAATATGAATCTTAAATGATACATATCTTTGCAACTTAGATTTAGATTTAGAGTTGGTGCTCTATAAGGCTGGCCACCAATGTTGTAAATATAAATTCCATTTTACTTAAGTTCTCGGAAAAAAACCTTAAGTTTATGTTCTTTTAAAAGCAATTTTAATTGGAAAGCCCAATAAAAGTAATACTTTTGCGTATTAATTGACTTAATATAGTATTATTTTACATCCCAAGTCACAGGGAATATTATGAAAAAGTAAATTCAATTAATTAATAATAAGTTTGAAACAGATGCATTCGTCGTATTATTTTTTCTTTAAAAACTTTTATGAAAATAATAAAAAAAACTTCTTACCTGTTTTATTTGCATGCGAAATTAAAATAAATTAATTCGCTCTGAAATGTTCCACATTAAATCACAATTTGAAAACTTTTTTAACACAATATTTTAAAATGACGATCTGAAGAAAGATCGCGAAGAAGAAGGTAATTCAACGTGACTGACTAGCTTATTGAGGAGAACCGTCCGCAAGCGAGGCAGGCGCTCGACTGAAAAGTGGAAACGTGAAAAACGGTTTAGTGAGGACTGTGAACAAGTCTACTAGCAAACCTGTGGGCGCTACGGCAAAGCATGGTATGTGTTACTAAAAGGTCTACGAATTTTTCCTAGGCAAGTGATAAGTGCTTAGTAGAAAGTGTTTAGTGTAAATGTTTAGTTTGACTAGTGTAAGTAAGTACCAAAAGGTGACGCCATAATCTATAATTTATAAGATAAAAAATAACAGCGACTTTGTTTTAGATTACGGCGAGTACATATTAAATTCCACGACCGGTTTCGCAAACAATCTGTTTGCATCTTCGGATGGCTAAGTAATTATTTAGCCACCTGAAGATGTAAAGATTACAAAGTGAGTGCCTCTACAATCAACAAAATTATAGATTCAAATAAAAATTGCTTTGTTTTAATTCACATGAGTTTTATTTGTGCACGACCAGATTTGGGAGAAGCAGTACCTCCCATCTTTAGTTGTAAATAGAAACCAACACAGAATACAAAATTACGACATTATCCACCAAAATTTCAAATATACTCCCCACTAAGATTAAACCCGCATTCTACACAAATAACAACTTAAAAACTATTCTCTTTAACTCAAAAAATAAAATTGACCTCATGATGAAAAGTGGAGTTTATGAGATCTCTTGTGGAGATTGTGAAATGAAGTACATTGGACAAACTGCAAGAAATCTAAAAACTAGAATTCAAGAACACCGCCGTTGCCTAACAAGCAACGTTCATTCTGAATTCGCCAACCACATTATTGAGTCTAACCATTCCTTTCCCATTCACAAGTTAAAACCCCATTTCCCACAAAGGTAAAATTATGAACAACTTTGAAAACCTAGAAATCCAAAAAATATCAATTCAGAAAATAATCTCCTAAATAATATCCTATTTCCTAACACTTCACCTCTACTTTCTATATGTTTCCAATTACGCCCCGCCCACATACAACTTCCCCCTCCAACAACTAAGCTACACATATAGTGTAACTTCTTGCCGCGTTATCCCCGAGGGGGTCGCTGGCGAGTTGAACCTATTTATTTTTACAGGTAAGGGGGCCGGCCTTACGCCAACCACTTCAGATGAAGTGGGGGTTTCCCAGCTCCCGAGAGGGCTGGTACTCATTTCTTGTGAAGGCTGAGTAAACCTTGCCGGGTTTTTTACTATGGGGTTTGAAATAAACACCAAAACGGGAAATCATTTCTGACACCCTCGCCTCGGCGGGATTCGAACCCGAGCTCACGGCATGGAATGCAAGCACTCTACCAACTGAGCTATCGACCGGACTTCTGTAATTTAAATCCTTGCTTCGTAATTTTGTATTATGTGTTAGTTTCTATTTACACCTGATGATGGGAGGTACTGCTTCTCCCGAAACTGGTCGTGTACAAAATAAAACTCATGTGAATTACAACAAAGCAATTTTTATTTTAATAGATATTAAAATGAACTTTCACAAAGTGACTGCTGATAATCTAGATAATATAACAAAATTATAATTTATAATTTCAGTTGCGAAGAAATATTACGTTTAGGATTCATATAAGCCACATGTGAACTAACAGCATAGAAACCTAAATGAACATAAGCCCTGCAGCTCTTGCCGACCTTCCCTGAAACAGGGGTGACATTGACAAAGTGGACCATTTTTCAGAATGAGAAGTCAGCCTCATACCCAACTATAAGTCAAGGTATCCGATTATCATTATTAAATAGAAATAACCTAAATAAGCTGCCCATAAAGAGCAAGTTCTTGCCCCATTATCTCCGAAGGAGTCGCACATGGCATGTGAAAGCAAATTAAATGTTTGTTTGTGATGTTTTTTCATGGCCGTTTATGTTATGTTCTGTTTTAGGTATGTGATTTTTTGTTATGTGATGTTTTGTCATGTGATGTACTGTCATTATGATGTTCTGTCAAGTGATCTGTCGTTATGTCATGTGTCGTTATGTCATGTGTCGTTATGTCATGTGTCGTTACGTCATGTGTCGTTTTGTCATGTGTCGTTTTATCACTGTGCCGTTCTAATCTGTCACCCAACTAAACAGTACCGTGAAATTTGTGCGCAAAATAAATAAAACTTCGTCCACATCTCTGTCACATACAGCAAAATTAGCGTCTATTTCCATTTCTCTACTTAAGGAAACGTTGGCTTAGCGAAGTCATGCGATGCTCTTCCTTATTTGCATGGTACATTTCTTACGGTGTTTTAAAATGAAAACTTGCTTACATTTTACTATGTCTATTCCATAAAATGTATACATTAGTCTTTTTTTTAAAGAGAATTTTGGATCAACAAAAGCTCCAAGTCTCTGTTTCGAGCAGTAGCATTTAAGGTCAAAATAGCCAAGATGATTGCCAATATTCGATAGAAGTGGCACCAAAGATGAAGAAGAATCTTGAGCAACCGGGGGCGGATAATGCAAAACTTGTCGGGAACATAAAGTGCAATAGAAGGCTTTTTTGAATTCGTGAATAAAAACTATCCAATAAGAGTAATTGGAGATACACTTCGTTTATCTAGTGCAGTTCACCTAAAAAAAATATTACCAGGATACGTCCTTATAATAGACATACGAATAAAGATATATGTACATAGCAAACATCCGAGCACAGGCAAATGAATTTTAGAAGATCGAAAATGAGATAAGAAAATAGCGGAATGGAGGTGTGTCAAAGACCAATGAGGAAATAAATATAATCTTCAAATCTCTCCAATGCCGTTGGCAGTCCAAATAAACATGGACTCAACTTGTTCAGTCCTTTGCATCCGTCCTCCAACTTACGACTTGAATAAGTTGTACGGCTTATCTCTTAAGAATGTATACAAAATGACCGAAAAAGAAAAAAATAAAATATCCATGTGCTGGCGGCGCAAATGTCTATCAAATGGGTACTAAATCTGATGACTCAGAATGTTGTACCAAATGACTAAACAGCTACAAGAGATGGACAACCATTTTAAAGGTATATACATAATGTCAGTTAAACTTTTGTAGAAACAAAGAGTGTTAAGCCAAATGCGAATGAGGCACCGAAACGAAAGAAATTTCTAGAATGCACGCAAACAAATATCCATCGAGTTACAACAAAGTTAGAGGTAAGTTGTTTGTTCAAAGTTACATTTGGTATATAAGTTCGAACATGAACACACTCTCAACAGAAATACGCTTACTGTTATTGTATGTTTAAGAGCGCGTTCTCACTTGTCGGGTGTCGGATCCGTATATTCATCGAAGGTTGTTGCAGAACATTTCGGACAAAATCGGTTTCCGACAAGTGTGAATAGCTCCATACATAATGTTCTGCCACTGCAACCTCTGGTGGAAACGGTCTCTAAGCCGTATAATATTGAGAAGAGAAATTTGAAGATAATAATATGGTTGCAAGAATTTTCTCGAAATAGCTTATACTTACATAGGAGAACATTTTTGGCATGCATATCAATCATAAGTGTCAAATTCTGGATAGTCCCGCAATCCCACAGGATTTCTTGCTTAGTTAAACCCCAGTTTAAAAGACTTCTTCACTTTATCATTCGGTGTTTGGTATCTTGGGAGCCACCTACCCCACAAGTATTATATTATGCTAGAAGACCAAAAAACTAATGATTTTAATTATGGAAAATCAGTTAATTGCCTTAAAGTGACAAAGGTCTGTTTTTGAGCTCTTTAAGTGGGTTTTTATTTACATCTGTATATTTTTCAAAGGTAAATAACTCCTGGCGCTGAGGAGGTAGCCGCAGCCTGTGATTAAAAAACTTGATTTGATAATATTAATAATTAAGAACTGGTTTTGGGATAAGCTGTTGTATTGTGTGGTCATTATTTGGCATTTTTAACAGTACACAAATGGACATTGCGAGGTTCACATTGAGTGCTGGTAGAGACAAGATGATTCTTGTGTGGCTCCTGTGCTGTTGGATATCACTAGTGCACTCCCTTGGTCTAAATACATCAACACCACCACCAACTGTAGGTAATGTGAACTAATTATTTATTATTTAGGAAATATGTGATACTGAGTTTGAAGAAGAACAGCGAATACATGAAAAAACTTATGAACGTATAGGAGAGTAAATAAGTATGCAAGGACAATAAAGTGGAGACTGGCTACCCCTAGCGGAATGGTGGCTCGTAAATCAGATACAGGTATAAGATTTTGGTTGACAGCTGAATAACTGCGCATCTGCTTTTTGAGCGCAAGGCCAGGATTAGAACTTTTCTTAACCCAGGTCAGCAAAGCTTCAGTTGTCTTTTAAAATGAATAATTAAAAAAAAATCCTCAGGAAAATGAAAATTCCCCACATTCAATCAATGATTATTCTTGCCCTTCTTAATCTTGGCGTCTGATTAAATATGCGCATTGCGCATCATCCTTGTTCATCCAAATAGTTAGTGCTGTTAAGAATGATATATATTTTCTCCATGACGCTTTACATAAAAAAGAAAATAATTTATTATTGGAGTGTAGATCCATTCTTCCGCTCGGACTACCACTTTTTGCGAGGATCTGGCACCTTTTACAAAGAACACAGGGGCAGCGGCAATGGCAGGGGTAGTGGCAGTGCCACTTGGGCTGATGCTGTGGCCGTGTGTGCTGGAGAAGGTGCCGCGCTGGTGGCCCCAAGGACGGAGACAGAGGTCACAGAGATCCTGGAGCAGATCAGCCCCGACACGGCGAGGATCTGGCTGGGCATACATGACGTGTACGCTGAAGGAGAGTTCGTTACGCTGGACGGTTAGTGAGATCCTTTTTTTGATAAATTTGTAAAGAAGTGACGTCAGGGCTCGACTACAAGAAATGTGAACCTTCATCTTGGAAAACGGTAAACATCTTGTGAGGTTTAATTACAATGGTTTTTGTATGGCTCTAGTGTATTCAGATCGAAAGTTAAGTTGGTAGAACACTTGTGTTACGAGCAACAATAATTGGTTTTGATTTCTCCGAGGGTGGCACACATAATTTCCCGATTGGTGTTTAGATCTTCGAATCCATGTTTCTACTCGTATACTGTAAGGTTTAATCAGAAATAAATTAAAGAATACTCTAGAAACAAGAAAAAAATCCCTCCAAATGGCTGTCCTCGATTAAGAGAAATGTCGAAATGCCGACGCAATTTCTTCGGAAATAAAAAAGGTATGAAGTTGTTTACTTCCAAGCTAAGATTGGATGAGACCAATGGCGTCTATACACACAGGGCTAATGGTACCGTCCAGCCGACCAGTCGGGACGTGAACCTGAACCAGAAATGCCTCGTTCAAACACTAACACGCTAGAGACATCAAAATATCGAACACCGCTAGGCCATAACACTGGCGCACGTGACATTTTGATATTCGTTTGTTATTTTTTGGGTGAATTTGGTGCTATGTAGGTCTTTTTCCATACAATAGTTTAACTTTGTGCAGTCATCGATATATAAGGCACGATTATTAACTCCATGTTTTAAATCATCGTCATTAAATCCATCTCTTGTAATTAAAAAATAAAGAAGTTTTCCCAAACACTTTTTTAATAAGTGAAATGATGCTGTAATTTTATATTAAATGTTTTAATGTTGCATTTTAGATAAACTTTTGAGTGACTTTGAGTGTGAAACTTGAATACGATTTTTTTTTACATTTTTATGCAAAAAGTTTCAGTCACTTACAGCCTTGCACTTCAAAGATAAACAGGTTTTCCTCAAGCACTTACGTTGGCATTTTGTATTGGATTCCAGGTAAACCTCTGAGTGACATCCACTCCAAGTGGGGTCCGAATGAACCAAACGACTCAAGAGATGAAGACTGCGTCACGGTTGATAGAGAGGGATTCTACTATGACACAGCATGCAAAAAAAAATACAACTTTGTTTGCAAGAAAGAACTTTCTTCGGTGACTTCAAATCCAGCTTGCGATACTTACGATACAGGTATTAAATTGAGTTTGCACAATTTTAAGTGACCTACCAATATGGTAGCTTTGTGTGTCAAATTTTGGCATGAAAATGATGTGCCAATGATCTTGATTGCTTCACTTGCAGTTAGTATTTTGTAAGCAGTAGCAGTGTCTGAACTAAAAGACAAATTTAAAAAAAAACTTTCACTTTTTGGACTTGGGTTTGTTACATCTGTGGCAGAATTGATTTCCCATTTTGTTTTATGAGTGCCAGCATGAAAAACTCAGTCTCTATATGAGATGAAAACGTTTTTCTTGGGGAGCAAGAAAACTTTCTCTTCAATGAAAGTCATTGACGTAAAGATAATTCTGTAACCTGTGAAGATAATGAGTTCCCTGCGCAAAATACAAACCTATCGCGATACCACGCTGAAAAGTTCCATATTAAAAATAGATGCGTTTATCTTCAGAGATTTCTTTTACTAGTAAGTACTTATTTCTTGAAATTTCATAATTTGAATCGGCATTAAGTTTCTTTTTATTGAACTGCAGCGTACTTTTACAAGATGGAGTCTGGTCGCTGCTACAAGTTGCACACCACGGCCCGCACGTGGCACGAGGCGTACAAGATGTGCAAGCTGGAGCAGTCGCAGCTGGTCATCCTCAACAGTCCAGAGGAAGCTGCTGTCCTCACGGAGGTCCTGGGGCAATATCCCGCCAGCTCGCTTAAGGGAACCTTCGATAAGGACGTGGTCCACATGGGTTTCAATGAACTGTTAAACAATGGAGTGTACATGACAATTGAAGGTAAAGTATTCGCTCTCTTATCTTTAAGCTTAGAGCTTGTCATGATTGTCTTTATCGAGTTGATGCTTGCATAACCATTTAAGAAACATGTTAACCCTTTTTTAAAATGATCTCTTACATACGACAAAAGCTAACGGCAATTCTGTGGGAATTTAAGTTCATTTACATGGCTGGACACGGAAAAAATCATGCACTGAAAATATAACTGGAGTAAAGAATTTGAATGCACCTTGAAAGACGGTGGTAGAGAACCTTTTTGTTTGTTTTGAGATTGTGACTGTTAAAAATATTTTCTATGCCTTGAGATTTGGTTTGTTGAGGACTTTTATTTTGGCTTAGAATCATGTCTGGTACAGTCAATTCTTTTAGCTTTATATCGTCTCTGCTCCAGTTATTTTCTTTGGCTTAAAATCATGACTGTGTCAGACACTATTTTTGGCTTGAGATAGGGACTGATTCAGGCATTTCCTTTGATTTCAGATTCAGGCTATTCTAGGAGTTTTTTTTTTAAATTCAATTGGAAAAACAAAGTTTTGATTCATTTTTTAGTTTATTTTTTGCTCAAACGTTTTCTAGGAGTTTATTTATTCAAGGAGTGTACATCATCAATTTGAGTTTATGCTTATTCCAGGCATTTCAGTCTCGTATCGTGACTGTTTGTGGCATTTTTTGTAACTTTAAATTCTGGCTATTCCAGACATTTTTTATTTGAGGTTATGACTGTTCCAGGCATTTAAGTCTTGTAGTGTAACTGTTGCAGGCGTGTCTTTATCACAAAGCGGATATGACGAGTGGGCACCTGGTCAGCCTGACAACAGCGGAGCACGAGGGGAGGAGCATTGCGGAGCCATGGCTCGCAGTGGAAGACTTCACGACGTCAACTGTCATACGCAAGCCATGTTCTTCTGCGAGAGAGCGCCAGGAACCATCAACGACGTGAGCCAACACTCGCGCTTCAAGTCAGACTTTACGTTCGTCTAACATCATGTGACATAAAAGACCGGACAAACGGGTCGAATGTGACTGATCAGTAGTTGAATTTGTGAGTTTACAAGTATTCATACACGAAGAGAGTTGTAAGCAATTGTAGTGTAACAAATAACGAATGCACTCCCCTTTCAATTCGTCGGAAAAAAGCCTTAGGTTGGGTACAGACAGTTGGCTAAAGACAGTGGAGTGTAAGTATTGAAAAACAATAGAAGATGGTGTGTTGCCTTGAAAGATATCACGCCATCTTCTGTTCTTAGGAAATACACCACTTACAAGCTGTCCTACTCAGACTACAGACCAGTGTCAACCACGTGGGTTCATCCGCCTAACAGCTTAGTGTCTCCAAGAATGAAAAACAGCTACTAAAGATTTGTTCATTCTATCCAGTAAGTAAATACATATCTTCTTAGATAACCAAAATAAAATTTAAAAATTTGTCTATGTGAATTAAAGACCTCAATTTTATTTATTTCTATAAATATTCAAGATTTTTTTTTTAATATTGCTACCGCCATAGGGTAGGTACAGGTAGTAATTCTATAGCTACAGCAATATTTTTGAATATATTTTTTGGATGGATAATAATGTACCTACATACGTAATTAGTTAAGTCTAAAGCAATGTGCAACAATAAATAATGATTTCTTAGAAAATACTTTTTCCGAACCTAGGGTAGTAGATAAAATAAAATATTATTATAAAGCATAGTGTTAAATTATTTAAAAAATAATATTTAAAGTGATGTGTATTTTCAATGGTTGAAATATAAATAAAACATGTGATGAAAACAAAATATTTTATTCATAAAATCAAACACTAACAACTCTCATGTAATTTTCATTAAAATATCCAAACGCACTATATAATTTTTCTATAAATTATTATTACAAATCATAAGTTTTAAAATCGTTCATTTTGTAGGTAGTTCACAAATTTTGTCATAAAACTTCCTGTATAATAGGATCTCTGATAAAGAAATAACAATATTGCTCGGATAGAGTCAAAGACGACTATCTAGGCTATTTTTTCTTACAAAATTATATAAATTTGTGGAGACACAGAAAATGATATTCTCAGGGTTTCTATGCATTGACCTTATTTTCGGGAAAAAACTAGATTTCTGTCTTTGATTCCATACGGTTCGTAAGTTAATGATTAATTATTTATCAGTAATTAATACACAACTAAAAACTTATTTTTGCAATGCCTCCACGTAATTTTTCAGGAGTGGTTCTACAAAGATAATTATTTTGTTCCTATTTTAGTGTCTTATTTACTTACCCGCCCAAAAAATTTAACAACTTAATAACTAATTTACTTATTGCATTTCCCTTTTTTTTGGTTTTCGTAATTTTAGAATCATTCATATTCAAGTAATAATTCTTGATTGATTAATTTTGACACCGTCGGGCTTATTTTGTTTTAATTTAGAATTTTAAGACAACAACAAAAATTATAGAATGATTGATACTTTAAACAACTGTTTCACTCTCTCCTATGTATAAACAATAAATAAGAAAGAGTTGGATGGACAAAATATATTTTATGAAAACAAAACAAGCTCTCAGTAATCTTAATTCCCTAAATTTTTCAAAACTTTTTTCTTTATCTTTAATCCATAATAATGCAACATTACCTTAAAAAAAATTGAAGGAAAAATTCAAACATATAGTAAGTATACAAAAAATATTAAATATTATAATTTAGAAATCATAACATTTAACGTAAAAAAATGTTATAAACATTTTCAATTTACTAATTTTCAACATATTTTTCAACAGTATAATAATTAATATAATGCAAGAAACATTTTAAAATATCAACTGTCATTTTTTATTATTATTAAAAGTTTACGAAATAAAAAAACTTTTTAGTTATTAGAGTATGTGATTCAAACAGAAATTCAATAAAAATAGTTTTTTTTTCATTGAAGCAATCAATTTACAAACTTCAAATATTTAAATTGTGAAATTTGAAATTTTTTGTTTCATTTGAAATGTGCTACTACGTTAAAGAATAAAAGAATAAAATTATAAATGATTTAAATTCTACAGATTTTCTAAAAAAAACAAACATTTATTAATTAGGATGACAATATACTTTCCAGCATACATTTGAGTGATGCACTAAGATTAGTCAGGAGATAAATTATATATTCTTGTTTCAACCATGAACCAAAACAAGCAAAAATTATACTAAAATATTTTTATAAAAAATTAACACTCGTCATTAGGAAACATTTGAAAATTCAACAAAATGCGACAAGATAAATATTAAGTCCAATAGACATCAACCCAAGTTTAAAATATCATGTTTTAAGTCATCCATAGCGTAAACCAAAAAAGTATGGAATCTGAAACAGCATCCATACTGAGCGTTTTATATTCCATCGATTTTTAGTAAGACGCTATGGTTGAGTTAAAACGTAAAGTTATATACGTAGGGTAGAGATTATCTTATAAAACGAAAGTATTCCAATCATTTATCTCTTTCTATTGCATTGATCATGGTTACAAAAAAGTGAGATACTATACTGTTGTAAATCAGCAGTAGATTGATGATGAATCATAAGGTAACTTTCTTAAATTATTGTTCCTTTCTTTCGTATTAAATAACGATGCGATAGAAAGAGACATCAAATTAACGTACAAATACATGATAAAATAGGCCCTCTCAATTGAAAAGTACCTTAATTAATATTATTCTATATTGCAATATTTTTTTAATTACAGGATGGTTTCGTATAACTAACCTTCTCACTACCCCAAGTCTAACAAAAATATATTTTTGACTTAACCATAGCGTTTTCATGAAAATGTTTCAAAACTAAAAAGCTCACTAGAAGCACTGTTTTAATTTTAATATATTTTTGGTAAAACACCGTAGTTGAGTCTAAACGTAAAGTTATAAACTTGTGATAGTGTAATGTTGCATGTAGGTATATAATATAAATAATTTAATAAGTAACTATTTTCCTATCGATAGGTCGGTACCCCAAGTATAAAAGTTTAAGTTGAATCTCAGACAAAGCGTTTTAATGAAAACGTATGGACAATAAAACAGCGCATCTGAAGAGATTGTTAGTTTCAATACATTTTGGTAAAACGCTGTGGTTGAGTTTTATACTTGGGGTAGAGGTTCGATGAAGCATTTCCCAAGTCTCGTTCAAATCTCGTTTCAGTCAAGTATCACGGATTAGCGCTTGCATGCTAATTGTTTTGGCACAGGATTGACATTTCGTATATTAGGTCTCGCACAGCCAACATAATCATTCAATTGACATCTTTAAAACAACAGTAAACAATCATGGAGTCGAAACAGTCGCATTTTCCTTCCGCGGTGTATGCAAAGATAGGAAAAAAATGGAAGAAAATCTGCAAAGGCTCTGGCCACCCGTAGCGGAATGGCGACCGAGTTACAGTTACAGGTGTGACTTCACAAGCCTAAGTGACCAGGGTGATGAGCAAGAAAAACGCAAATGCAGAATGAATTTAGCAAATGATTTTACATAGACAATATTGTGATGTGACCAAGCCGGGTTGCTAGCGAAAAAAAATATTAACATTTTTCCTCACGGGAATGAGGTCATAAATTTAGCGCTGTTATTCACAAACAGCAAATCCATGGTTTATTCGCCACTGAATATAAATTTTACAAACGAAAGAAAACCTTTGACCCGTGGATGATTTAGGGATTAAATGTTTTGTGATAACAGTCTAGGCAATGAGGGCCTTAGCAACGGAAACAAAAATACAGAAGGCTATTGACATGACGTCACATATTTTCACGGCTTTCTTGTTCCGACTCCATTGGCTCTTTTTACACGAAAATATGGTAAATAATAATTACATTTTATGTGATTAATTAGGTATTGTGGATTTTCAAAAGAGAATCCGGGCAGGGAACTTTGAGTGACTTTTTGCATTTGCCAGGGACGAACACTCCACAGAGGCCAATAAATTTCAGTATAACAGCATCCAGATGTTGCTTGAGTCGTAGCTGACCAAGTTAATGTGATTCACATAAAAATGACGCCATATAAATTATGTGCAATGTCAATGAAAACGTTTTTTCTTTACATACCGCGACTTTAAATTTTTGAAGCAAAAGGTTAATAGCTTGCCTATTTGATTGCCTGTGTAGAGTAGACGCGCCTGTAAATAATTGCAAAGGTAAAACATAAATTATAAACATTCTTCATTTATAATATTGTATACATTCTTCATTAATATTATTGCACCCCTGAGTATACTCACGAGATTGAGAAAAAATATTCTATGTTTGGAGCACTGACACTGGCCACCCTTAGCAAAATGGCGACAGAGTTACAGACAATACTCATACTATTGTTGATAGGTACACAAATTTCATTTTCCGTCTTTAATATTCAAAGCAATCAAAGGATTGATCCTACAAAATGCATTTTTTTAACCAAACAGAAAATACAATATACGTTTTTTTTGACACATAATTTTACCCTTCATATGCATATGTATTTAAAACTCATATTATAATCAAACCAAGAATTTCTTATATCATATTTAAGTACTCCTTATTTCATTATTTTTATACTACAAATGTACCATATTAGAATCACAATATATATGTTATTTCATTATTTGCTTTTTTAACCTACTAAAATATGTGTCATTTTAATATTTCGTCTAGTTGTTGATTTTCATTATACACCATTAATTGTATTTTCTAGTAAAAACTTGATATTATACCTGGATAAGTAAGATTTAGTATATTTTCTATACGCTAGTGATATACTGATATATTACTTCTATAAGTTCTACTTAAAATTCTTCGTTCTTAACGGATATTTATAAAATTGATAAATTATACAACACTTAAAGAAGTTCCCTACATTTGTTAGAGTGTATAATGTACCTCATAAAATTACTGATATTTATTTATTTCATTAAGTAATAGTCCATTTTCCATTAAAATACAGACGACAATTCGATATTCAACATTATTGTTACCTGTTTCAGGGAAAAGTTCTTCATTTTTTGTACAATGAAAAGTACACATGCAAAATGTGTAACCGCTAACTTACATATTATGTTTGCTTGTGAGCATGCATAAGTCTGAATCTTAAATTATATATATATGTCTTAGCAACTCAGATTATATACTGTATGTTTACCCATGGATAACATTCAATAGCCGAAATATGAGTGTCATTCAAAAGGTTTCACACAAAACAAGTGCATGACACTGGTAGTGGCTGCTTCATTCAGATTCAGGCAAGAGTGACAAGCACAAATGCTACGCATTATACAACAAAATAAAATTGAGCAAGAGTGTTGTCCTACAGTCGCTCTAGAAAAAATTGCAAGCCCTAAATTGAATATTGAAAAATCGTCTGCAAGGAGGATTAGAGCAAGAAATTGAAAGCCCATTTTCTCAATTTATTCAACTTACAAAAGATTGAAAAAGCTTTCAAGTAAAACTTAAAGTAGATAAAAATAAACGTAGTAAGCTGGACGTTTTTACATGGAGATAAATAAAGATAAAAACCACTTATTCAAGCATCATTGTAAGTCGTTTGAAAAAATAATAAACATAAATTTAATTTAAAAAGAACATAACAAGAGTTTATTTATGTACAGAAAACAACAGAAAAATGTTTCTACTTCACGTAGATGTGTTGCTAAAAATGAGAAAAACGAATAACTAGAAACATTGTATTTAGAAAATGAACTGATGGATTTCCCTTGTATTGGCTACACCTATTCTAAAGGATATTAATTTAAAAGAAAAACTACTAAAACAGAAACTAGAGGAAAATTTCTGAAAAATAAGACCATTCAATTTATAAAAATTGCTTCTACCAGTAAAAACCATTGGCTTATTTTTGTGTTTTTTTTTTCAAACAATAATTTCTTTTACAGCTAAAAAATGGTTATAATTATTATTTTTTTAATGATGATAATACATATTTGAAATAAAACACGTCGAGTTTCATTATAACATGATTGAGTTTTTTTGTATTGCTCATTTATATTTTTCAGATTTTTCAGCCTGTCGTACACTCCTTAAAACAAAACAATTTAAAATCTGACTTGGTAATTGCAACAGTTATAAATAAAGCAACATTTAAATATTCAAAATGGTGATTCGTACGCTAGTTACGAGTACCAATTAATATATTAAGTATATTTTTGTTTGATAGCTTTAAAAAATATTCACACCCAAACTTTAATCTACGTCAAAGATGTGGAGGTACTTATTAAGGGCAGATACAAATATATCCGTAAGCGTCAAACTATCACATAAAACGTTTCATGTGATTGTTTGACGCTTAGATGTTTGAAATTATATCCCTTTTTCGTGTGGACGATGTGATGATAATAATCTTATTTAAGTAGGAAGACAGGCGTATTGGGAGATAATTCTAGGAGTCAATATTATAATATACCCACATTCTAAAGCGTCCAACTTACATGTAGATTCAATTGAATAATAATTCAATTAGTTCAAGTTTGAAGCTCAAGAATGTTTATAATACCGACTATACATATATTAAACAATTAAATCGTTAGAATTTATAAGATACAGTGATTATTGCTTTTCTTTACTTTTGCAATTTTTGTATAAGTATAAATTATCTTTACAGTACTAAGTAAAATTTGGCACCTAAAGGATCAATGGATTCCCAGGAAAATTAACAATGAATAACACCTTCCAACATAAATTTTGGTATGATTTATATCATTTAACAACAACAAAAATACCTCTTCGGGGAAAACGCGGCACGAAGCTACTCTATATGCGTAGCTTATCTGCGTTTTTATTGAGAGAAAAAAAATATTACACGGGTAAAAAATTGGATTGCGTCAATGTTGACAGTCGTAGAAAAAGCAGCAGGTTATCAAATATTATCATTAAATATCAAAGTAAGACGAGTATACTCGTATTCACCTAGGATTTATTTTCAAAAAGTTTGTTAAGTAGAACGATTGTGTTCAAATTTGGACGGATAGGGTTCGATATCCACCACGGAAGCAAGAAATGATTTCTGTTTTCTGATTTCTGAAATGATTTCTGAAATGATGTGTTTATTTCAAACCCAAAATCGTAGTACTAGTAAGGTATACCCGGCCTTCACAAGAAATGAGGACCTGCCCCCTTCGGGAGTCGGGAATTCCTTGCTTTAAATAGTTGGCGTAAGGCAGGTTGCACTCGCTAAACGCAAATAAGAATAAGAAATGTGAACAAGAAGTAAAATGCGTTGCGTTTTTTTATGTACCTACCAAGAAACCACTGACTGAGTATTAAATCATAAAAAAATATATGTTGGGAGATCCAGATAATGCATTGACATTAACAATATATTTTTTTAAATAGGTATACATTACATTACCATCCAATGGTATAACAAAGAAAGTGGTAGTAATATTTTCACAACATAAGGTAAAATTGCACAAAGGTTAGGATACCCACCATTTTACAAATATCTAAATAGGATTGGGTTCAGACTCTGTACATGCATACATTTTTCTATGAGTATTGGATAAAATTTAAAAAAAGGTAGAGCGTGGCTTAGTAAATCAATCCATAATTACAAAAAAAGGAACATAATAAAAACGTACTTTTTATTTTGCAGTTGTAAAATTATTGTAAGGATAAGCCATACCTTTTTTAAATAACAAACTGTAAACAGACTAGGTAAGTCAAAGTTTAAGTACATTATGTACAGGATAATTATGATAATTGCTTTTTATACATTTCTTTAATGATTTATCTATATAAAATATATCATTATTTTTTTATAAAACTACGCCTAGTTCACAATCTGACTAGTGGACAAAAACATCAAGATATCTCAAGCCGGGTTCACTCAACAGGAATTAAAAAAAGATCATAACTTATTTTTGTCTTCTTTAAATAAAGTAATGTTTACAACATTAAAACTGTTTTTGTTCTTAATAAACACAGCTTAATTCATCAATGAAGTTTACTAGTTGTTTTTGCAAAGGAAAGTATCGTTAACATACATCATTTGAACGATAAACAGAGTGTATTGACATTATATTAAGTGAGTGGTTTTCGTATACAGTATTGCTTGCATGGGATATTAGTAAAGACATAAAGTTGGAGACGCATAGCACAGCATAGTATGTTAGAGCAAGCATGCCTAATAAACCCTCACATACAAATATATGTATTTTTCATAAGGGAAGGAACGCCGTTGCAATACAAGAGTGGATGTATTTCCTTGTTAACTCGTAACATATACCAGAGGATCTCAAATTATTTTGCCGTGGAACTCTTGTCCAGCCAAAAAAGAATCGGGGCATCCTTGTAAAGCTAAAAAAGAATCGCGGCATCCTTGTCAAGCTAAAAAAGAATCGCGGCATCCTTGTCAAGCTAAAAAAGAATCGCGGCGTCCTTGTCAAGCTAAAAAAGAATCGCGGCATCCTTGTCAAGCTAAAAAAAAATCGCGGCATCCTTCTTAAGCTAAAAAAGAATCGCGGCATCCTTGTCAAGATAAAAAAGAATCGCGGCATCCTTGTCAAGCTACAAAAGAATCGCGGCATCCTTGTCAAGCCAAAAAAGAATTGGGGCACCTTTTTGAAGCTAAAAAAGAATCGCTAAATCCTTATAAAGCTAAAAATAGAATCGCGGGAACTTTTTCAAGCTTTTGAGATAAAAAGCGATATTCTTGGTATGTTAAAATGCAATCATTCGGTTGCTATCAGATAAAAAAAAGACACTCCTTTATTCAGCCCGGTTGACGAATGTACAAATCATGTTGCAATCGGGTAGCGTGATCCCCTTATCAAATATTCATATATTTTTTGTTAAGCAACATTGGGCGTGGTCAGTGCTTGGATGGGTAACCGCTCAGGTACACCGCGTGTCGTTGGCATCTTGGACCGGTCCGTTCCGTAGTGGCAACACTTCGGACTCGTAAATGGAGGGTTGTGGATTCGGATCCCGGCGGAGCACAAAAATATACCATTTATATTTCGAATGTGCTCTTCGCTGGGTTGAAAAATTCATAAAACCTTTACCAATGACCGGTCACCAAAGGTCCATCCAGCCTTACAGCAACTGGGTCTTGCTTGAGTATTGGCGCTTTGTAGCGACGACCAAGCTCGTACACCTCTGCGGCACTACAGCAAGTGTCATAGACCCCTAGAGTCTTTAGAATCTAGGGAGTCTCCCGCACAGGATTTCTTAAAAAAAAAAAAAAAAGCTAAAATTGAATCGCCCTTGTCAGGTATGAAAAAAATGCAGTATTCTTCTCAAGCTAAATAAAAAAAAATCTCGGTTTTCTTATCGAGTTCACAAAAAGAATTACTGCACCCTAATCGAGATAAAAAATTGAGACACCCGATAGGGATCAAGAAAATTGATTTTTATTGCATTTTATGGAAGTGCAGTGATATGATGGGTAATATAGATTACTGTCGACTGATTGCTTTGTTTTATCTATGAGTAAATTTTTTGATTATAGCCATGGCACTTCTAGTACCACGGGACCAAATTTTGAGAGGCTGTGACGTACCCCATACATGTATTTGTATTCACCGCCGGTAAACACGTTGTTATTCACGGCTCGCGAGTTCATCCCTACAATGTATTGTAATACGTGTAGCACACAAGAGACCGATAACTTCCACGCTGTTCAAAACAAAAAGAAAATGAGCTCTTCAAAGGTCACCAAATTATTATTGTTAAAGTTTAAGGGTTTGTTTATTGACATTGCGAAGATTCATTTTAAATTAATAAAGCAAAAATAAAACAAAAGTTTTTCTTCACGAGTTACTTTATTATCTCGAGCGCTCTCGGAGTGCTATCACACGATTATCAAACAACCATTATCATCACCATTATATCTAAATTTATCATTTATCTTAATGATGGTGTGATAACACCCCGAAAGCGTTCGAGATGATGAACCAACTCATCATCGCTATTTTTTGATTTGTTCTCTTGATAATGGTGTGATAGCACTCCAAAAGCGCACGAGATAATAAACCAACTCGTAAAGAAAAACTTCATTTTTTTTTTCATTATTATATAATTTTTGTTGGGGGAAAAATAAGAAAATAATCAAGTCGATGTCAATGTTGCGTCGAATCAATGAATCAAACGATATGATTACTTGAATTGATCGGGGGGGTGCTGAGGGGGGTCGGGGGCGGGGGCGGGGTCACCTCCCCCGCTGGCACCCCCACCCACATTTCCTCCCCCGCCCCCACCTCGGGAAACTGAAGGACCGCCGTCACTGTGAACAAAAAAAACAATTCACATTATTAAATGGTTCATACATTTGAAGGAAATACTTTATGAGATTTTTATTTTTAAAGGTCCTGTGGGGGTTTCAATGAATTTATTAAAAATGGGGGTTTTAGACTTGTGATAGTGGCGCAAAGGTTTTAAGTTGATTTATTCGGATTGAAGCTACGAGGTTGCAATTGATGTCCTATCTTACTTATTTACCACCAAATAACAAAACAATGAAGTCGGAACGTTTTCAGCACGGATGTTTCAAAATAAAGAAAAACCCCACAGGCAAATGTCACACCTTAATGTAACTAGGGTCTTCAGCAACCAATAACAAAATACAGTAAGCCTTCGCCCTAGCAACTCGGCTGAATGACATAACAGCTTTTTTGTCTACGTCAATTGTCCAGACCTGATTACATGCATTTCACATCTAAATTGCAAATATATATAACATCTAAGATTCAAATTAAATGCAATCCCACAAGCAGAAACGTATAAGTTTGCGCTTACACATGCCGCATGTGGATTTACAACATGAAAATCCAATCTCAAATGAACATAAGCCCTGCAACTCTTGCCGACTTTCCTTGAAACAGTGGCAAACATTTTTTTACAGTATGGGTGATCAGCTTCATACCAATCTATAAGTCAGGGAACATAATGGTGTGAAATATTAGGATATATGAAGTGTAAGTTAGTAACTTGAAGTTTACATAAGTATTGAAATTTTGAAATGGTTTACTCTAAGGTTTATGTGTGGAATAAACGTCTCAAATTTTGTGATTGTCTGTTTATTTAATTCCAGAAAGTTAACTTTATTTAATTCAAATACATTCTGAATCTTAACAAAGGAATGAAAATGTGAACAAGTGAAAATGGCGTAGATGGTTTATCATGTGTGATCTGAAGTAAGCATAAGATAAAATTGTTTGCAGCACTTTTAAACCTCAAGGGAAATTACTAGAATTCATCGATTTTCAGTATAAGTGGACGTATTATTGTTTACACACAAGAAAGCCTTCGTTATGTAGATCGTAAAATATTATGTTTAAGAACATTATTGTACATATTTCGGTCGATAGCGCAGTTGGTAGAGTGCTTGCATTCCATGCCGAGAGCTCGGGTTCGAATCCCATCGAGGTTGAAAAACATGATTTCCTATTTCGGTGTTTATTTAAAACCCAGAATAAAAAAATGTTAAGTTTATTCAGTTCTCACAACACATAAACACCAGCCTCCTCAGGAGCTGGGAAACTACCACTTCAACTGAAGTGGTTAGCGTAAGGCTGGCTCCATTACTTAAAAATGAATAGGTCCATTTGCCAAATGCTATCCCTTCGATGAAAACGCGGCAAGGAGTTGCACTGTTTGTGTAGTTTAGTAACGTTTGCGTTACGTTATTGTACAACACCTTTTACATTATAGCATGCATAGTTGAATTATT
Organism: Agapetus fuscipes; assembly: GCA_951799405.1. Taxonomy (NCBI): domain Eukaryota; kingdom Metazoa; phylum Arthropoda; class Insecta; order Trichoptera; family Glossosomatidae; genus Agapetus; species Agapetus fuscipes. The sequence goes on from OX637350.1 coordinate 7,461,110, forward strand.
TAGGGTTTTAGATATAAGTAATACTTCTAAGTCTGATAAAAGTATAAGAAAATCAAAAAGTAAAAACAAAACTCCATGGGCAAGATGCTTATAGAATCTAGCCAATAAAAGCCCGTAGATAACGTAAGCGTTGACAGATAAAGTCAATGGACAATAATTGGCAGTGTTGGGAAGGCGATACAAAAGATGAAATCTGTAAGAAGAAGGGTACTTGCAAGATACTGAACAAAGGGTTGAGAACAAGAAAGACGTTAGGAAGAAAATGTGATGTTGGCAGCGGTTGATGAAGGATGCCAAAACTCGCTACAGGTTTGCTTCGTATAAGGGAAAACAAAAGGTGCGTATAAAGGTATTTGAGATAAGTTTAATTTTAGCGGCGAAACATTTTGAACAGGTTGTTTGAACAATAGTTGAACAAAAAGAAAAATAAGTACACCGCGTATTTTTAAAGTCTTAAGAGCGCTCTCGAATATTTGTTATTTTAAAATCCGCGTTCGCTTAATTCGTATCTATGCCACAGCGGCGCGCTCGGCGCTCTACTCTCTCGTTCGTTCGTAGTTTTTGAAAGGTACGTATATTAACTTATAATATCTGTGGACTAGAAATTATTTTAACCAAAAAATACATATATATATGTGTCAACTTACTTACGAAAATGGTCATTAGTAATAAAAATAACAAAGAACTTCACAGTTGCATTTCCATGTGTACAAAAAACTCGGCACAACGAAAAAAAAATCTTGAATGTTGGTACCATTTCAAAAAACGGCTGCCGACTAGACCGGAAATAACTAGAGTTGACAGATAACACACGTTATAAATATTGTGATCGCCAAAGGCAAGAAGTTACGCTATATGTGTAGCTTAGTTTCGAGTTGCCTAAAAATACATGAAAAAACGTTTCTCATACAGACAGGTTTTCTGTATTTTTATTTGTTTTTTAAGTACTTACACATGTACGGGTGGACTCGGACGTGCTTCCCTGCTTGTTTATGTTACATGTAGAGTGAACCTCAAATATACTTCTAAGAAATAATGGAGTTTAGGAATACGCCAGTATTAAATATAGTACAAAGAATGTGGGAAGTAAGTATCGATTCTAGCTGGAATGGGAATATAACGCGGTTTAAAATTTGTCATCCACTTATCGGTTTAATGAAGACTAAAGGTCCTCCGAGACCTCATGTTCTACGAGCAGCTGGTAAAGATGTCACTATAACTTTTATGATCTTATATTGGAGCTGGGAGTAAGCCAGATGAACTTTAATAATAAGGATAAAATAATAAGATGACATCAATTTTCTGATAGGATGAGCTGTCTACCCTTACTGTAAAAATGCGTTATCTTAAGATTTCCAAGTATCAAATTATTGAAAATTAAATATTTTTTTGAGATTTTCCGTGTATTCGAAAAGGGTGGCTTCTGATAGTAATCAAAGGCGTTAACCACTAGGCTACGACAGGTCTGATGGAGGAAATCCAATTCAAAACAAATCAAGATAAACATGAAGCGATCTCATATCAAGGAGTAATGCAAGCTCTGTGGAACATTTTAATATAACTTATCCTTTGACGAGGGTTAATAAATATACAATATCACATATATGCGGCAATATATTAATAACTTCCTTTTGAGAGTATTTCTCGTGAGTTTGATATCTTTTAAAAATAACTAATATTTGAGATGATTTCTGTAAAAGTGGGGAAAGTTGTTCTTTTTGTTTTTGATTTATCACCGCGAAGACTTCCACTTTGTGAAGTTCACATGGCGCTCATGAATTTCAGATTTCCTCCATTTTATGAAATCACGTCCGGTGTCTTGGCTTGCAGACGGTGCATATATATTACGGTCTTATTTCTGATCTCGTGCTGCCGTCTCCTCTCTGATCTGGTCTAAATATCCCTCTAGTCTTTCTCCATTTATGGCAGGCACATGTGCTACCTACGGCCTTACATGATCTCGCACAAAGTACAGTTTAATTTTTCGGTTCTCGGTTGGCGCATTTTGTTGATATCGATCTTTCTGATCGAAACACTTCCGATTCGATGGTGACGGTGTAAATTTTCTCTTTATATTTTGCACTTTGAAATTCCAATTGTCTAAAAACAAAATAGACATCTACACAATATAAATTAATTTCACTTTTTAAGATATTTTTCACCACAATATGCTCTTTCAGCATAATTTCCTATGAAAAATGAAAATAATTTTTTTCAACGGTTTAATATTTTTTTTTGCAGACATAACTTTGAAGAATAATAGAAAGAAACAAGATTTTAAAGTTGAAATGAAAAGTTGGTTTTCGCTTCCCTGGAAGTTTATGTACTCGTGCTCTCGTTCTTTGGGGTGATACTCGTAGTACCGAAAATGATGTTTGTTGCTTTAAAACGTTTAATTGGAAACTCTCCTGCCACGGAAACATTTGTAATTAACAGTCAAACTAATTACACGAATCAATGAAGATTACCAGAAAACTTAAAGCCTTACACTTTATCTCTATTCAAAAGAATCTGGAAAGGAATCAGAAAATATTTCATCCCTTTATTATTACAAAAGGCTCTTAGAAGTACGAAGCGAACAACTATGGATTCCGAATTTTGTAAAGTTGAAATAATAATAAAGTTTTCGAATTACAAGAGATGTAAGATTAACGAAGTTTAAATTTTTGAAACCTTATTGCTAGTTTATGTCTAAAGCGTGCCGTCTTTTTGGTGTACGAAGCCCTTAAGGCTTTAAACACAGATGAATAAAAAAAGAGCTTATTGGAGAGTGCGTGAACGCAACGGATCCAAGGAACACGGGAGGTATGGCAGTAGGTAGCCTGGCTCTAGGGATTCTGTCGCTATGGAGCGTTTCTCGAGAGAGGGCCGTGCGTTGTGCGGGCGAGAGTATACGAAGTGGAAATTCAACGGCTATTCGAGGCTACCATCATCTAAAAACCGTCTGTTTACAATTGTCAACAGTAGGATAAACAGTATGCCTGCCTTGTATGATGGACATTTCTATGCGTTATCTAGACACAGAATTCATGGCATGGCGTCAAGTTTGTTACCTTTCAACTTAATACTAAGGTCCGGTATTTTCAATGTTAGAATATTTGACTTTAAACTGATAAAAAAACTACCCACGCGATTGACATAAGTGCGTCCTTTTCACTCAGTATACAGTTGCTATGCTCATGTTAAAACTAATACAGTGCCTTGGTATTCATTAGGTTGTTCTGTGTTCACATACCCTTACTTTGAACGAAAAAAAAGAACATTTATGTTGCACATATAATAATGCTACTTTCTGCCATTGGCTTGAGGAACCTTTTAAGCATTTTTTCACAATTTAAAAAAATCTGAATGTCTAAAGAAGAACGCTGAATTTTTAGGTGCAGATTTGGAGAAATTTGCATATTTTTAGCTGCGCTAGTGGTCTACTCTAATCGACATACTAAATAGTTTAAAAGGACTAGAAAAAACTTGTACAAGTTAGATATGTTCTACATCACATTGCAGTTTAGTTAAGCCCAGTATTGCGTAAATAGGCCGATTTGTAAACACGTGCAGTTCGTGAATGGGTGTTAATGTTGTCTAGTTGGTTGTTATCGTACCACGGATTGATGTAAATCCCAAATAGTTAATTTTGGAAGCCTAGTTGTGTTTTGGGTCAGCAAGCATGTACGAGTAGAAACATTTTAATACATTCAATACGGGGCATTACTAAATATACCCGCATTTCGTCCTACAGGAGTTTAGATTTCGAAATATGCATGAAAGAATCTCAATTCTATGTAACAAGTACAGGGTTTATCGATAAGCACATTTAGTCGTCAAATGCAAATATACAAAGTTGCGCGTAAGGTATTCGGTCTATTTTTTGCTTCCGAATTTTATCACAATAAGTATGAAATATAATGCTATTTCACTGCAAACCACAGTTTCGCTTGGTGACACGTATTTTGAAGATCAAAATTTCAATAACTTTGTACCATAAATCTGATGAATTTGCTGGATCGCTAGAAGATTTAGTCATTTGTATGTAGACCGGCAATTCATATTTTGAACCCCACAGGAAGGCGTTGAAAAAAAGTGAAAGTATAGGTAGAAGCTCAAACGTTTAAAGCACAGCACACAGGAAGGTGGTGCTAATACCAATTTATGTCCGTATATGTTTTCAAAGGGTCTTGTTATGCGACCATGAATATATACGACTATTTATTGATAATAAGAAGTCCCAAAGAGGTTTTCATAACTGGACAAAATAGGAAATAAAACCGATTCTGTTGAACATTTTTCTCCTATGTACTTTAGTAAGGTATGGTTTTTCACAAATAAAATTCAAAATATGAAACCTCGTCCCACCGCAACGTGATAAAAAATAAACGTAAATGCTTCCGATCCACATCTGATATTTCGCGCAACGTTTCATAGAATCATTAATTCCTTAAAATCGTTGTTTTCACGATCGCCCTTTTTCAACTTTCAGCCGCCTCTTACATGGGCTATTGGAAAAAGAATTAAACTGCGATGTAAAAAGCACTTTTCGGAGATTTTTGAAAAGAAAAATGGAATCTTCCTTTAGAACTGTTTACATCAGAAGGTAGAGAATGTTAGTAGTTCTGACTTTGCGCAAACTTCGTGATTTAATTTCCTACTGATATATACCTACATACAATATTACAATGCATACTATTTTTGTGGCATGTAAGATGTTGCCAATAGAATAAAGCATTACATGAGATCTCTTAAATATTGCGCAGATATGTTCATTAAAAATTACATTATTTTTTAATGTGAAAGAAAAACATCAAAGGTGCATAATTAAAAGTTAATAAATAAAACAGCATTATTTTTTATTACGGCGAGTACATAATTATTAAGTTCCACCACCAGTTTTGCAAACAGTCCGATTGAATATTCAGGTGGCTAAATAATTACTAAATGGTCCAGATACGGAAATAACAGTTGAGAGTGTCATCGTGTGAGGGTATTTTGGAAAAGTGGGATACAGGACGGCCATGTGTTGAGTTTGTATCATCTGGGTCATTTCTTAGGAATTGCTTTCTCGGGAATATGGTCAACAAAGGGGATGAATTGGATACCAGGATGTTATTCATATTGAGGTACATACTTAACTTATTTTGTTTGTTCCTTGTTGAAATTTTTCGTTAGTACAGCATATTGCTATTTTTTATATTATACAGATCATTATTTCTATTATTATTAATTCAATTCATGAATCTATGTACCTATAACGTGATCAAGGTAGATTAATTGCTCCTAGTCTATTCACAAGCGCTTTAGGCAACTTACCACTTACCAGAAATCCACAATTTACGGCAGGAAACTTGGCTAGTCGGAGCCTGGATACTTAGAACTACTTACCACTTCCCACATAATACTTCCCACTTATCTGATGTCCTTTGGTGTAGCAACTTGCCGACGTGGTGCGCTGTAAGCCGACGTTTCGGCAGAGATGGGAATTGACAACTAAGTCTGCGACCTGAGATAGTAGTGCGCGGGTGAGCTATCAGCCTGCTGGGTCCCCATCACCATCATCGTCAAAGATCCTCGTCCATAGACGGCTCGTCCATGAACAAATCGGTAATACGACAGTTCGGTGACAAACAACTCGGCCACAGATAACTTGTCCACTTCTTCTTCTTCTTGTGCCACTTCTAACGAAGATCGGCGATAATCTATAATATAATATAATATAATCTATAATCTAAGTTGCAAGGATATATTCATTTAAAGATCTCAGATGTATGCCCACAAACCAACAAGTGTAGTTCGCGCTTACAAATGCTGAATGTGTACTTACAAATAAAATCCAAACTTCAAATGAACATAAGCCCCACAACTTTTTGGCGATCATCATAGCTATTTTGATTTTTGATGCTGCGGCTCTAAATAGGGACTTGGTGCTTCTGCCGAACCACTGTCGTAGGTTCTTCAGCCACGATGTCCTTCGGCGTCCCTGAGATCTTCTCCCCTCAATCTTACCCTGAATGATAAGATGAAGGAGACGGTACTTCTCATTTCTCATAATGTGACCGAAGTACATTAGCTTTCTCTGCTTAATGGTAGGCAGGAGCTCCTTTGTAGAGCGCATTCGTTGAAGGACTTGTCCACAGTCACATATAATATGGGTCGAAAGACCGCTCCATCACAGAAAACTTTACCTCCAAAAAAACATTGTAATATCAGTAGTTTTAATCAATTGTTCTTTTCTGTGATGAAGCTGTCTTTGGATCATATATTGTATGTGACCGAAACGTCGTGGGCCGAAAAGTCGTGTAGACAAACTGTTGTATATATGTATTTAAAGCCCTCCTCATACCCGTCCTGTATGTATGTATGTGCCAGAAAGACTCACAGCAAATGGACGCTGATGCAAAGCTATACATTTTTTTAAGTGGCGGAAGGCCCCCCGTGAAGTAAAATAAACGGCACGACAAATCAAGAACCTCTAGGTTAGAGGCGTGCCCATGACTCTAAAATAAGTGGTTCGACGTTACTGAAGCTAATAGTATACCTTGGGTGGAACTCCTAGTGGGATTGTTGCTAGATCACGGGTAGCTTGAAGAATATAATAAAAATAATAATAAAAAGAAAAACAAAGTAAGGACAGAATTACTGACCGATTTGTCCATAGCCGAGCTGTCTGTGGATGGATTGTCGTGAAACCTCCCTAAGCAACCCTCCCACCCCCTCCCCCAGGACTACCCTCCCGCAAATGAACGTGACTGATCCATTTATCTGGTTATTCCTCTTTGTGAAGGCAGAATCAAATATGGCAGGTGATTTCAAATACAGCTGACTTAATACTACCTTTCTTTCGATTTATAAAATACGATTCGACCTATTTTTTCCGATGAAGAGAGATTTTGAATATTTTACTGTACTACAGCTTTACTATCACGTATTGTATATAAAAAACATGTATATTAAGTAATGGAAAATAAATACGAAGAAGACCAAAAAACTCAAGTAACCAGAAGTGCTTTTATAATTTGTAAACGCTGTTTCTTGAAGGTTATTCAATTATTTATAGAATGTTAAAACTTATGACAATATAAGGGAAAAATATGTAGTAACAAATGATGCCAAGTTTTTATGTAAAATTAATATTCATATACAACGTACCAAATCGTATTTCCCAGAAACGTATCTGCGTAGTTTTATTTCAAAAGCTCCAAGAATCAACCGCAAGGTTTCTAAGGAAAATATTTATTAAATAAATTCGTCTCTAGCAAGAAAATATGATGAAATTCGATAAGTACTGCGTCTTATTTGTGAAGAAAACAATTTTGATTTGGAATAGCAAAGCACGCCTTTGGCATTTTCTTTGGTCACATTTCTACAAAACAAATCTGCCCAATCAGGTAAAGTTGACTTTAATGATATTAACTTTTGAATTAATTTTATTTGTTTGTTCCCCTTTTGTGTAGAGGAAAATGAAAATGAAAAGTTTGCACCGTTGGGAAGCGTTCCGAGGGCACAAAGACGTATTAAATTATTTCAAACAAGTTGTCCGCGAATTTCGAGAAACTGATCACGGCGTGTTGTTCGAACTCTGGGGGGAGTCGGAATCAGAAAAGCCACTTAGGGGACACTTTGATGGAAGCATCAGGAGTAGCCGCTACACCGCTAAAACTTTCCTTTTTGTGACAACAAACTTCAAGTATTAAGGCAATTGATAAATAAAAATGTAACGAAAATAAAAAAACCTTTAGATGGATGAGACACCATTTTACACTTGAGGATTGATAATAAGATAAATATAAATAAAGGCAATATTGATAGTGCCGTTTTGTGATAAATCACTGCAAGGGAATTATTCAACTGTAATCTGTAACTGTAATCTCCGAAACAAACATGTCTTCAATCCCGACATAAACGCACTTGCACTTTCTACGGCTCTAGCTCATGGGGTAGGGCATTCCACAGCACAGGGCCGATTATCCAAAAGGAACGATCCAAGCACTTTGAGGGCTGTTTTCCGGAATCCGTTACCGTGGTCTTTCAGAACAGTAGTTTCCATAGATTTCGTCCATATATTCGATGAACTTTTTCAGTAATGTAATGTTTTTTTTTTTTTTACAATTTTGTTCAAATTAATTCAAATATGAGATCTCAAAAAAGCTAGTTCTCAACATTAAGAGAGTGAGCAACTTCCAAAGAAGCAGATCAAGAAGATGTTACTAGAGTAGCTGTTTTGCGTTGTCTGAGATCAAAAGACTCATATAAGCTAAAATATTTTCAAATGAAAATTAAACTTTAGAACGAGAAATAATTTCTTCATTGGAATTTTATTCTTCTTTGTCCCACACACGCCGGGCCGTTAGGAGAGGCGATTTGTAAGTTCAGTTAATCGTGATTTTGAATAAAGCAGATTCAAATAATCGTGTAAAATATATGCTTATACTCCGATGAACGCTAGTTTAGTATCCAGACAATTCAAAAGTCCACGATAAAACCAAACAGGTATTTCACTTCTGCGGAGCGTTTTTCACCTGAAATTTCCGCGACCTTAAAATTAATTTACGTAATAACATACTTTCCCTAAGAGTGCTTAAAATATTGAAATAATTATTCATAGCCTGGCAACTTTCCATTTGAGATTGCCCCGGTAGACTTTCCTGAGCTTTAGAACGAGAGCTTAAAGAATTTTAATTATGGCGCCAACCATAATGGAACACACGAAAATTTTCAGCGAATTAAAATACTAACTAATGCGACTTATTCAACCTGTATTTATAAAGTGATTCAATTAACATACACCTTCATTTCTAAAAGAGTAGATTCTTTAATATCCTTGAAATACTTTTATAATTTCTAGTAATACGTAATAGCGTCACAAAACTATTTTTTTTACTGTACCCTTAGTACGAGTTGCAAAATTTGAGTACTGTAAAGTTTACGGCAATTATTAAAGAGTGATTTCCCCCAAAATCTGCTGTTTTTGTTTGTTTGAATTTGATTTTCTTCATCACTGTAATTTTTTTGCTAAAACCATAAAGTGTAAGAAACAAAAACGGCAGATTTTGGGAGAAATCACGCTTTATTATTTTCCGTAAACTTTACTTTTCTCAAGTTTTGCAACTCGTACTAAGGGTACTGTACCCTGTGTACGAGTTGCAAAATTTGAGTAAAGTAAAGTTTAGGCAAAGTATTAAAGAGTGGTTTTCCCCAAAATCTGCCGTTTTTGTTGGTTTGAACTTGATTTTTTCATCACTAACTCTTTTGCTAAGACCATAAAGCGTAAGAAACAAAAACGGCAGATTTTGGGGAAAATCACTCTTTAATACTTTCCGTAAACTTTACTTTACTCAAGTTTTGCAACTCATACTAAGGGTACAGATGCCTTGTCCGCTTGTGAAAGCTTTTAATCGTTCGAATCATGCATATTCAACGAGTGAAAAATCATTCATATAAATCATTTCACTACAGAAAGGCCCCTTGTATTTATTTTCTTTTATTACCTATAGATTATGATTAAATTCTGAAGAAATGAACCCGAATAAAAAAACTGTGAAATTGTTCTACGGAAGACTGAAAAACCGTTGTTTTGTTGTTTTAAATCATTTGGATGAAAAAAGTACATCAAACACTGTTAAAACAAATATTCACTCAATCATTCGTTTATACAGCGCTTTTTTATACGATAGTAAAAAATACAAGTTATGACAACTGATTGAATAGGTGGAATACTTTGAAGTTCTACTTGATAAACGTTCAAAGGCCGAGAAGCGAAGTGAAGAGAGAGAAGCAAATCAAAAATGAGAAAAGCAATAATAGAAACAGTTGCTCACTATTTCCCTTCAGATCCTTCACATCGCCTCTTGTCGGTGGAAACAAAGGAAAAGCAAGCAAGACGAAGTAACGGCTGGTGGAGAGCTGTGTAAGCTGGATTTGCTTATCTGTATTGCTTTGTGCTACACTAGGATCCCTCAAACTTAAAGCCCCGAGAAACCATATTAAATTTCCTAGCTGTAATAATAGTAGGATGAATTATTTGGTGAGCGTTGTTTTTGTGTAAATTACACATAAAGAGCTCTCTGCGAGATTAATCGTCGCTATAGACAGTTCCAATTTTAAAGCAAGACCCAGCTGCTGTAAAGCTAAGTAGACCTTTGGTGATCGGTCTTTGGTAAAGGTAAGTATATGAATTTTTCAATCTACGAACAGCATATTTGAAAATTTGAATGTTATTTTTTGTTTAATTTTATAATTTTTGGATGAATTCCAAACAAAACACTGTTTATTTTCACTATAAAATTTATTTAAAAAGATCTGGCTCTGGCAAAACTGAACCAAGTTTATACAGCATGGCGGGTCAGCCTCATATCAACCTATTAGTCAAGGAATACAAAAAAATCGGAAAGTGAAATCCAATAAAAAAGGCAATAAAAACCACTTCGACCAAATGATGGAACGTCGTGGCCTTTAATCATTAGATCATCGATGTAAATAAAATATATTTTATTTATATCGATGCATCAGATGTATTTAAATGAAATCAAAACTTTAATATGCATCGTGAAAAAATATGCTTTTATAAAGTAAAACGCTGTCTATGAAAAACAGACGCGCGTTCCCCATTTTGAGAAATCCTGCGTTTCAAAATAGCGTTTCTCTATATCCTACTGTTTACATACAGAGTCCTTGATTCCTGGCGGTTCCAAGGAAGCCTGCACGACCCACTTCAAATCCGTCTCACATGGTAACTTCATGTAGAGATACTTAACAAGATGCTCATACAAAGTTATACTTTTTCCAAAGTTGCTACAAATCTTGAAATGGAGAGTCGTCACGAAAAATCCTTCAGGTATGAAAGCAACGTGGACATGAAATTGCTAACTACAACTTTTTTATAGGCGTGGGTAGAACAGTGTCTGGTCTGCGCAGGCCCGGATAAGACTATTGAGGGCCCTGGTGGGGGGAACGTCAAGGAGCCCCCAAACCTTCCAATCTTCGCCAACAAAAAAATTTAACGGCACTTATTGTGAACCAAAACGATAACTGACGGCGTTTTAAGTTAATTGTTGAGAATCCTGTTCGGGACACACCTCAGATTTAAAAAAAAAATCTGGAGGTCAATGACACTTGTTGGATGGAACTTCGTCTTGTCTTTTTTGTTTTTCTATATCATTTCATACAAGTTGCCAGGAGCGTTTTTGGTCCCGGAGTTCCTTAAATTGTTTTGGTCCCCAAAAAATAAATCCTAATTCTACGATAATGATGACGGTGATGACGATGGTGATGATGATGGTGATGATGATGATGATGGTGATGGTGATGATGATGATAATAAGCGTTATGATGGTGATGATGATAAGGATGAGGATGATTATGATGATAAGGATGAGGATGATAATGATGATATGGATGATGATGATGTTTATGATTAGGGCGATGATGGTGATGATGAAAAGGATGAGGATGGTGATTATGATTAGGGTGATGATGGTGACGGTGAAAAGGATGAGGATGATGATAAGGATGATCATGGTGATGATGATACGCAAAAGGATGATAATGATGATGATGGTGAGAATCATATCAGAGAACAGTGTTTTTCCTCACCTGACGGTTTTCATGCGCAGTGCCGTGCAGTTCTCTTTGCACTTGTAGGCCAGCACCTGCTTGATGCGGCTCACTTCTATGAGCGGAAATCGGCGGCTCACGTACGCTGTGGACAACAAAAATATTTTTTAAATATGAAAAAAAAACACTGATTTATCCTACTGATGTATGTATGTAAAAAAATCCGGATGTACAAAAAAAATACATCACAAGAGGCTAATTGACAATATTGAAATGGCCATAATGGGCGTCAAATAGGCACTAAAAGAAGAAGAAGATTAATAAAAAATGTTGACATGTAAATGGAAACAAAATAATCATCTACAGACAGTGCAGTGCCTTGTTGTACTGGTCCTTTGTGTTTGCTGGTCGCCATCTTCGTGAGAAGTGAATAGGATGCGACAACTAATAAATACCTGTATACGTACATAGTATAATTCAAGTAAAACCTCCAGGAATAGGATTTTTTTAAAGAAAGGTTTTTACGTAACAAGAATCAAATTTTACATGTACGATAAGTATATACACAATAATTTAAGTTGTACATTTTGTATGTAGCTTTTTAATTTCAGAATGAGTGCTTACTTTTATAGGGATACGTTAATCACATTTTTAAATTAATACATTTCCTAAATCCATAACTCGAATACCAACATAAAAACTTAGACAACTACGTATATGATGTTCTTATTGACTTATTAATAAATGCAATTGTTGAGAAGAAAACATTGAAAAGTAAAGTATTTCTTTAAATCATATCAGATTTGAATCTAAACTTTCTTGAATGAAGTGCATGGATGTTTTTTTCTATGAACAATCTATGGGACATTTTAAATAACTAATAGAGGGGATAAAAATTTAAGGGCAGGACAAAATAAAGAAAATTATTACTACATTAAAACAATAAAATAAAGGGAAAAGTAATAAATATATGTCGCTTTCCATAGTTGCTCTGTTTATTTTTAGAGAAATTTCACATGAAAAATGAATATGAATCTTTCGTACAAAGTGATTACGATGAAAGTCAAGCACTATTTATTCTCAGAAATTCTCAAGACTCAATTGAGTCTGGTTCACTTCAGGCTGAAGGCGGCGAAAGAAAGCTTCGATATTAAATATAAGAGCCATGAGGGACGTAATCATTTGGACTTGAAAGTAAATCTAAGCGCCGAGACGACTCAGTTCAATAAACGATTGTTGAGAAGATGAAAAATGAAATAGGAAAGACTGAGATAAAAGACGTGGATAACATTACAATGTGACGGGAGAGATCTGCGAGGTGCATTTTATTGAAAAGAGATATTCCCAATGGATTGCGTTTGTAATTTAAATGTAAAAATCTTCAGCTTGAACGTTTTTCCTTCTCGATTCTTCATGGCTGAGAGTCGCAACTTGCTTTGCATTCTATAATCTATAATCTAAGTTGCAAGGATATATTCATTCAAAGCTCTCAGATGTATGCCCACAAACAAACACGTGTAGTTCGCGCTTACAAATGCTGATTGTGTACTTACAAATAAAATCCAAACCTCAAATGAACATAAGCCCTGCAACTCTTGCCGACATTCCCTGAAACAGGGGTGACATTGGCAAAGTGAATTTATTGTCACAATTCCTTTAAGTTATTAAAACACTGTTTTTATTTTCACTCTTTATTCTTTGACTTATAGGTTGGTATGAGGCTGACCACCCATACTGTAAAAAATGGTTCACTTTGCCAATGTCACCCCTGTTTCAGGGAAGGTCGGCAAAAGTTGTGGGGCTTATGTTCATTTGAGGTTTGGATTTTATTTGTAAGTACACATTCAGCATTTGTAAGCGCGAACTACACTTGTTGGTTTGTGGGCATACATCTGAGAGCTTTAAATGAATATATCCTTGCAACTTAGATTATAGATTATTATTATAGGTACCCTAATTACAAGCCCATTTGCGACATGACGGTAAGATATCGTATGTGTTATACATATATACGTATTGTATTGGAAAAAAAACCTAGCCGTAAAATTTACGATAAGTTTACCGTTCTAAAAATCGGAAAATCAACCGTATAATATTTTTAATGTTTGAAAAATTCACAAAACACCTGGGAAATTGGGAAAGAAACGTGAAAATCCGCTGAGAAACTGTGAAATATCTATTTGAAGGAACTGAAGAATCTACTAAAGAACTGGAGAATTCATGAAATAAGTGGAAAATCCACTAAAGAAATAGTGAACGCGTAAGCCTTGTATCCAAGAATCGAGTAACTAGATAACTTTAGTACTTGTACCTAAATCAAAGGGATTCCAACCGTCGTCTGGGTCTCGAGAAAAAAATGGACTAAAACACTTAAGTGCGCTTCGATGCTTTCTCAAAAGATATTGCCTAAAAATTTGTATCCAGAATACAAATAAAGTTTTGTACTTTGTAATCTTATGGTCTTAAGTTTGTACGAAGTGGAATTTTGAAATTTTTTTTTGTGTTTAACGTGGAATTTATTTTTAAGTAAATACAGAAATCATCGTAGCTAAAACGTTGTATGTTAGTCGACTAATCGATACGTTTACAGTAGGTAACTTCACTAGCTATTTTTATAAATCGGAACAAAAATACAAAATTAGAACCAATCGAGTCAGTTGAAACTTGTAGTTCGACCTAATAAATCGTTGGTAAACTGTTCTGGAGTTATTTCTTAACAAACAGTAGTACTCTAATTTTAAGTATTTACCCATGCACATGTTTCACCTAACTATTCCTAAGCGTTTATTCTTGGAGAAGAGTATTGTTTTCTACAACATGTTCAACAATTATTTCATTGGTGAGTCTCTATACGTTTTGGGAGGCGTAAGGAGTCCTTAATGGGATTAAGGCTGTGTTCGGTATAGAATAATGAACCCTCTCCCCGAGCAGACAGGAACGACAAATTAATTAATAAAATTAATGAATCTCTTTGATTGTACGCTCAAATATTTCACTTCAACTATATTGTATTTATTTTAACTGTTCCGGTAAAACTTTAATTTATATGGACTGCGTATTTTTTTTTAATAAACAATTTATTTATAACAAAGCTAAAAAATATGAGTTCATCGATGGTCAGGCACATGCGAAAATGTATTAAAATCGATGTTGCCTTTAAGGATGAATAAAGTGGAAATTAACACTCAATTAACTATTTTACTCATTTTTTCACACATTAAATATTTATAACACCTTCATTATTTACCACTAAATTGAATTAATATTAAAAAAAATCAGACGATGATATTCCTATAAAAAGTTTGAATGTCATTTTTATAATTTTACTTAAGGGTGTTTTTACATTATATTTTCCCGAATGCAAATACATTCTCTTTGCTTTGTTTTTTTTTTTAGTATTAGACATTTCATTCAAGAATAGTTGTATTATCAATGCTTTGTGCGCGAGAAGAGTAGCACACTTGACAAAAAAAAACATGTTAAAAATACAAATAAAAAAGGAGTGAAACGGCAGATGGGTGCGGTAATATAGAAATGAAAATACAGAAAACGAAATAAAAGAATGGGGCATGAAAAAGAAAATGTGGCTAGAAACAAATAAACAAGTTTTATTTTCATATTTTCTTCTCAAGGTAAACTGAAAGCATGGGCGTAGTGGCACAGACGAAAATCATTAAAAAATACATTTATTTTTCAAACGTAAATAAAATTTTCAGTTTTGATGTGTTTATGGAATATAAGTGCTAATATAAGAATAGTTTTTTTTAGTGTTTTTTTTTTATAAATTATTCTAATTAGTATCACGCTCAGCTAGGGTATGTTAAAATACTTTTTTAATAAATACTTACTGAATGAAAAATACAGTCTATCCCTTGGTTTATTTTAAAATAAAATATTAATAAAAAGAACTTAAAAACAAGTCGGCGAATCTAGTCATATTTTTTTCTGATAGAGTGTGAATTTGAAGATTTTTTGCAGTTCTTGCAATAAGCATTAAAATTCCTTACTTACGAAAATCACCTTCTATAACAATTAATTTTTCAATCATCAAAAGTTTTGCACATTACCAAACTTGTTGTTTTTTTAAATTGAAATTTTTCCTCTGCAAAAAAAAAACAATTTTTATACATGTCAGTTTGTAGGGGTCATACAAAATATAATAATAAAATATGAATAATACGAGAGGCAAAACATGTGACGAATCCCGCCGCACATAAAAACGAAGGAAAATCGATGTAAATTTGATGTGAGCTTTCGCAGTTCAAGTCGCTTCGTTTTATTACCTCCAATTTATAACTGAAATGGGAGGCCGAAGACATTTCTTTTCCTGGGTGAGCCCAAAAAACTAACACCTAGGAATTCAAAGTGAAAAGCAAAATTATAAATTTGAAAGGATATAATTTTTTTGATAAAAAAAATATCTGTGCGAATTTTCAGAGTTAAATATATTTTTGGGTTCCATGTAATTAGCATTGTGATTTCATTAAAAATGTAACGTAACAAAGGGAACAATTCCATTACCGTTTACTGTTGTAATACTAATGATTTGCGATGTTTTGTATTTTCTTTTGCTAATAAACTTTCTGAAAAAAAAAAAACTCGTATTGTGTAAGAAAATTGAACTCGGTAATGAGAATATTAAATTAATTTGAAGGAAAGCACAAAGGAAATGCCCATAATTTCTTTAAGAATTTTTATCAAGCGTATAAACAGTTATACGTATTTTTAGTAAAAACAATTAAAGAATGAAAAAAACGGATTTTACTGACCGTGCAAAAGAGAAGAACGATTTTCTCTACGTTTCGTCGGAGTCATATCCGACGTCCTCAGGAGACGTGTGTCCTGTACAAAGAGGAACCACGAACATAGTAGAATATAGAACGAACATGTAGATTGTAGAGGACACACATCTCCTAAGGACGTCGGATATGACTCCGACGAAACGTAGAGAAAAACGTTCTTCTCTTTTGCACGGTCAGTAAAATCCGTTTTTTCATTCTTTAAAATGTCTAACGACCGTAATCATAATTTAAAATCTTTAAAAACAATTAAAGTAGTCAAGAATGTGCAAATAAAAAATATAGAGATAAATGCATGTGCAACAAATTGGTCTTTGAAAAACCATTTTTAAACAATCATTAACTTGAAAAATGCTCCGTTCTGGTATGATTTCTAAGTAAGGCTTATAATAGATTCTAAAACGAATGTTCAGCAAATACATTTTCTTGCTTTTTGGCCTTAATGGAGTGTTCACCCCTGACAATTATCAAAGGTCTAAAACTTAAAATAACTAAAACTTTATTATAAACACAAGATCACGCCAAAGCAATAATCCTCAAAAATTAGAAACACTTAGGAATAATGCTGATGGCGATTTCAAGCACATGTTTTACGATCCATAAACACGTGTGCGGGTGTTTATGTTTACACGATGCCAAGCCGTCGAATTGTTGCGAAAAAGCTTTCAGTTGCTGAAGAATTACACGTTCCAAGATCCACAAATATACCAGTAGGCGCTTGAGGAGGCAGGCGACTGACCTGGGGCGCTATTTCTCTCAGACATAGTTTGCCTGAAAGTGTTTGCTAGATATTGTTCCAGATCTAAATCTAAATCTAAGCTGCAAAGATATGTTTCATTTGAGATTCATATTAAACGCATTCCCACAAGCAGACATGTACAAGTTCGCGCTAACACATGCCGCATGTGGACCTACAATATAAAAACCTAATCTCAAATGAACATAAGCCCTGCAACTCTTGCCGACCTTTCATGAAACAGGGGTGACATTGGCAAAGTGAACCATTTTTTACAGTATGGGTGGTCAGCCTCATACCAACCTATAAGTCACAGAATTACAGATTACATTACATTCTATATTTGCAACTTCGATTATAGAATGTGTAATGCGCAAATTAAACAATGTATGAAAATTCAGAAATCGCCTCTAAGCAGTATTTTAGCTTCCGTCCATTTTTCTTGAGTTCTGACGTTCAAGTATATAACGATTAATAATAATAATAATATTGGGATGATTTATTTGGTGAGCGCTGTTTTTGTGTGCAACACACCTCAAGTCTGCGAGCTTGGTCGTCGCTGTAGAAAGCGTCAATTCTCAAGCAAGATCCAGTTGTTGTAAGGTTGGATGGACCTTTCAGTGACCGGTCTTTGGTAAAGGTTTATGAATTTTTCAACCCAGCGAAGAGCACATTTGGAAATATAAAAGGTATATTTTTGTGCTCCGCCGGGATTCGAATCCACAACCTTCCATTTACGAGTCCGAAGTGTTGCCAATGGACTACGGACCGGTCCAAGAATTAAAAAAAACTCCCCAGATTGCGTAAGTAGAAAATTTATTAAAAAAACATACTCGTATAACAGCACCCTCAGTGAGTGATTTAATTTTATGCAGTTTTTTCGATAAACGCGGTCGAGGAGAGTTTACGTAATGTTTATACTCGAGGTATTGAACTCGTGATACTCGATCTGGCCTCCTCAACATGTGGTTTGCTAAATAACAAACAAACAAACGATTAAATATCAAAAGATCAACACACAGAGCGTAAAATACCGCGGGGTAAATTTTCTGAATTAGATTGAGCATTTAGAAAACAAAAAAGTAAAAATAACAAAGTTGTCTGTTTTGTTTTCAAGAATTTAAATGAAAAAGGAAGATTGCGAGATAAACAGATGTTTTGTTTAATAAAATATAGTTGTGTGTTGTGTTAGTCTGTGTGAGTTAATAATACAGTCTGTGAAGATTCTCTACAAATAAAGAAAATAATGTTAGGTACTTATATAATTTGAATTTGATATTGATTTGTATTATTCGAAATTGCATCGGATGTTCTAGTAAAGTCTCACATATAACGATTATCAATGATTCGAGAACGATATTTATTCTTACTATACCCACCTTGATGTATGGAAGCGAGGCCTGGACGGTGAATGAAAGTGAAATTAGTAAAGTCCATACTGTTGAAATGGACTTTCTAAGAAGTATGATTGGGAAAAAACGGAGTGACAGGGTGAGGAATGATTTTGTAAGAAAAGAATGTGGTGCAAAAGAAAGTGTGAAAGTGAAGATTAAAAGAAGTTTGTTAAGATGGTTTGGGCATATGGAGAGAATGAATGAGGAAAGACTGACGAAGAAAGTATATGTTGGTAGAATAGATGGATGTCGTGGTAGAGGAAGACCGAGAAAGGTATGGATGGACCAAATATCCGAAATTGCGAATGAATGGAATATCCAGAGTCATAAAAAAAGAAGAGCTTGTATGAAGAAGGTTATGACTCTGGAGGAAATGAAAGAAGTATGCAAGGATAGAAAGAAATGGCGGTTGATCTGTGATGTTGGCGGCTAGGGTTTGTTAAAGTGAATTTGGTTTTATGATTTAGTTTTTTATGTCCATGTATATATTGTTATTTTTATTCTTTGATTTTAAAAAATGTAATTTGTCATGTATGTTCCTTGACTTATAGGTTGTTATGCGGCTGACCACCCATAATATAAAAATTGGTTCACTTTGCCAATGTCACCCCTGTTTCAGGGAAGGACGGCAAGAGTTGCAAGGCTTATGTTCATTTGAGATTGGGTTTTTATATTGTAGGTCCACATGCGGCATGTGTTAGCGCGAAATTATACATATCTGCTTGTGGGAATGCATTTAGTATAAATCTTAAATGATATATATCTTTGCAGCTTAGATTAGATTAGATTAGATAAAATAAGGACCAAAACTCTCGGTAGCTTAAGAAGTGTATCAGCCTTTGTACTATACTGTACAAATGTAACTCTGAACCGAAAGAGAACAAATAAATCGTGCAAAATAAATAGACCTTTTTGAAACTGTAATGAGATGATCGTGATGAAAACTGATTAAGGTGATCTTGATGAAACTTAAAGTTTAATTATTTCACTTTCACGTTGAAGAAGCCCATTGTAGACACGGGCAAAACGTCTGGAAGCTACAGCTCCCACAGACCACGACAACAGATTCCGGAAAACATCTCTCCAGTACCTTATATATAGTTGGATGTTTCGTTTTCTCTTTTGGGCGCTGTTTAGTGGCTCCAGCCACCCCAAGGGCGCCCATCCTTCGCTTGCTACTTGGAAAACATGTAGCTCTTCAACTTCTTATTGAAGCGTTTTTCCCCGGTCTCCATCTTCAGCTCCAGAGGTAGCTGGTTCCAGCACAACGGTCCTGCTGAGCCAAACGCCCTATCCCAAAGCCCGTTCTGCTCCGTCAAGGTGGCATTTTCAGCCTGTTGATAGATAGCATCACCCTTCGCTAAGCGAAGAGTGCACCTCTTACCAACAATCTCCTCAACCTCAGACAGTTTAGTCAAATAAGACGGAGCCGCTCCTCTAAGAGAGTTAATTACTAATATAATAATATATGTATGTAGTAATAATGCATTTAGCGGTGACCTTACATGGTAAAATGATATAAGTGGTATATGTCGACATTTCATAGTGTGCGCTATTATTATATTATAATGGAGCGTGTCAGTTCACACGGGGTAAGTGGGACCGGCAAGGAAAACATCCGACGGATATTAATAAAAGCCGGCTGTGAAAGAAACTTTTGCAATCATTGACATATGATATCTGTGGACTAGAAATTATTTTAACGATAGACAATATATATCTGTTTCAACCTACATACGAAAATTGTCATTAGTAAGAAAGCGAACAAATAACTTCACAGTAGCATTTCCATGTGAACAAAAAAACTCGGGCAAATGTAAAATTGTTTCTAGAAAGGTGGCAGCATTGCCGCGTGCGTACTATGCCTGGAACAGTCCGGACATAGACGCATGCGTTATAAATCGTGTGATCGATAAAATTGACGAAGTTTAGAATTTTAAAGGAAAAAAACATTATTTTAAGACATTATGGCATGTATTGTAATTGGGTGTCAAAACGCAAAATGAAGAAAGCAAGAAAACATAAAATTTGCCACGTAAAAACATATTGTGTATGACTACACAACTGCAACGTTTGACAGGACTGGGACAAAAGTGTTAGATAGTATGTATCAATGCAGTAAGTTAGTTTCTGCTTCTTTATGTTATTACTCAATTTTTGCAATGAACAGAGCTGGCGCCGCAGGAGAGCTTTTAGCGGCTTGGCTGGTGGTCGGAGGGGGGGGGGGGGGGGATGGGAGGCAGGGGGTCACAACACGATTTATAGAGTCACTTTTGAATCAATCCCTTCAAGTGAAACGTCCATTTCTTACAATAATGTCCCGCTGGAAGTTTCCGCAAAAACGGAAACAATCGTCCCGAGCGATAAAAAAACTTCTGTACGATTAATGTGGGCGATTCTGCTTCCAATAACGGTCCGGGGAATAGCGCGCAAACAATTTAATCGGTGCTTTAATGCCGGGGAAACGTGACATTTTCCTGTATAATTTTGATGGAATCTATTAAATATAGATGTTGCTTTTAATGGATTATCCAATGAGGGTTCCTAGTTCATAATGTAAATACGTATTTTATATCTTGGCAAGTAATGTGAGTTCTTACGTATTCTGGTTATTAAATTTTCTGATTTATATAATATGTTAAAAGACAATGAATTAATGCATTATGTTCTGAGAAACCAGCTGGTGGTAGAATGCCATATGCTCAGATACCAAAAAGAATCATGACCGGTCACCATGGAAGAGAAAGAAACGTGGGATTAATAATAATAATAGTTATTCCTTGACTTATAGGTTAGTATGAGGCTGACCACCCATAACTGTAAAAAATGGTTCACTTTTCCAACGTCACCCCTGTGTCAGGGAAGGTCGGCAAAAGTTGTAGGGTTTACGTTCATTTGAGGTTTGAATTTTATTTGTAAGTACCTTACACATGCAGCATTTGTAGGCGCGAACTACACGTATTCATTTGTGGGCATGCATTCGATATGAGCTTTTAATGTTAATATATCTTTACAACTTAGATTATAGATAGTTAGACAATATTTTGAGTGCCATTTTATGTATTCACCGCAACATGGGAATACTGAGAACTGAAACAAGGGATCACTGAACACAGGGAAGACCGAGGCTTAGATGGAAGGACGTAGTAAGGAAATATGTTACACAGCTTCTGCAGGTTACAGTCTGGAAAATGGTGGAAGAGAACAGGTGGAGATAGAGGCATAAGCTTAAGAAGTTTAAGATGGGCTCAACGCCATAAAAATATATCAGCTAGTTATAGCATAGGTGTCATTAAGCCCCATTAATCTTTTCTTCTGCATATAAATACACAATTAATTCAAAGCCATAATTTGTATATGCTGTCTCAATGTGATAACACAAACATGAAGATTACACAAAAAAAAAATCACCTGTAGATGGAAGGTACTGCGTCTCCCGAAACTAGTAGTAGGTATATAAAATAAATTAAACTCGAAGAGACTTGTAAAAAAGTTGATTTATTGTTTAAATTTTTGAAGGAAAATTGCTTCCGCATAATAAAATTTAATAATAAAGACTATTTTGAATTGTCTACTCTAAATGAGCGAACACAATATGAGCCCCGTGTTGCATTTTTTTTATTAACCTTGTCATATATTTTTATATATGTACTCGTTAGTACTTCGCAATGCGAAAAACCTTGGTAGGCAGCTTTACAAATATTTATGGTTTTGATAACTTTTTAAATTATCAAACCCATAAACATTTTTGCAACCTACGATATTGCAAAAAACGGGTTATTAGAAAACAAAATATCACCAATAAAGTTTCACTGCTTTGATCGTGCAAATTTCGAGTGCAAACATTCAAAAGCTAAAACACGACAATACTCTAATGTATAAAACGAATGCATTGTTTCAGTTTTAGTCTAAAAAATAACTAATTGTTTTTATCATCAAAGACCCGTTCTTAAATATATTTGTTTTGTAATTCTCCGCATCTTTGTCTGGGGCGTAATGCGTTTTTTCTTGCTTTTTTGATTAAAGAAAAGTTCACGCAACCACAATACATTTTTCATATTTAAATTTGAATTTTTGCGCTGCGTCTAGTGCAGTCCGGGGATCGCTGGAGAAGAATAATTGCTGCTTCCGCAGGGGTTACAACCTTCAGTAATGAGGAATAAGACGAAGAGGAAATTGGAAAACTTAAAAGTGCTTTTTGAATTGAAAAATGAAGTATGGGATAAAGTCGTCATAAAGATGTGATGCTTGAATACATTGTTCTCTTAAGTAATGAAGTTTTAAAAGTTTTACTAATCATTGATGGAAGCCAACTTCGATTCCCGAAGACGGTGGTCTACAGTGTTTGTCTGATGGTATATAAAGCCTTCAATGGCTTGACTCCACCTTATCTGACTGACATGATTTCGCCTCTTGAGATGGGTGTGAGGAGGCAGACACTCAGATCTGCGGGCGATGGTGCGATCAATTTGGTTCAGCCGCGCCGTCAGATGCAAATACATTTCGGAGACAGTACTTTCCGTGTTGCGGATGCAGTGGAGAGGAACAGACTGCCAGCCGGAGTGAAGAACTCCAAATCTGTGGGTGTATTTTGTGGAGCACTCAAGATACACCTTTTTCTAAAATCTTATCCGTGATCGGAGAGGGCCCTTGAGGTGTGACACACACAAAAACGGCGTATTCTTATCATTTGTAATTTGAAATAAATAAGGCTGATATATTATCTATAAAGCAGATTGTCAAAAGTACAAAAATCGACATGAAAAGGAAGTTTACGGAGTACAAAAAATATCGAATAGAAGTTGCACGCTTTCAGGGCACAGTTGACACAAGAGAGTTGTTTTCCGGGATCAGTACCCTTAGTACGAGTTGCAAAACTTAAGTAATGTAAAGTTTACGGCAATTATTAAACAGTGATTTCCCCCAAAATCTGCCGTTTTTGTTTGTTTAAACTTGATTTTCTTCATCACTGTAACTCTTTTGCTAAGACCATAAAGTTTAAGTAACAAAAACGGCAGATTATGGGAGAAATCACTCTTTAATATTTTCCATAAACTTTACTTTTATCAAGTTTTGCAACTCGTACTAAGGGTACTGTTGCCATGGTCTATCAAAGCTTAGTATAAAAAGTCAATTAGGTAATAAATGACAATCAAATTTCGTAAATTTTCAGTGTTAATACGCAAACCATACAAAATATATATAATAGTGTTTCTTTGCCTTAAAAAAGTGGACACAAACTGTTGACACTTATCCAGGGAAAAAGATTTTCAATACGTACGTCCTTCACCAATGTATGCGTTGCACACAAGAGCGCAATCCAGAACATTGTATTGTTTCGTTTGAGCAAGTTAAAGGAAAATCTGTTAGAGCGAAAAGATGAAAAGAGAAAAAGTGATTTAAACTAGGAAATACATTTCACATTCGCGCAACGCTTCCGGAGTTTTTCAATAGAATATACATTTCCCTACAGAGAAACTCATTGTATTATTGTCAGCTTTCAAGAAATATTATATGCATTTCACAGAATGAATATTGAATATATAATAATAATATTATGAATAAATATAATACCAAAAGGAATATTAAGCAGTAGTAACAAATGAGCACTTAATTATGTTAATGTGCTTCGTATCATAAAGCTCCCATTTTTATATCCCTAATGTGTTAAACGGCTCTTTTTTTACTTCTGTGAAAAGTAATTTACCTCCCTTTTATGATCCACGCTTTCACCAGACTAAAGTACCTCGCGAAGTGAAGATTAATTTCTGCTAGTTTTATGAAATGGGATCTCACGACGCATGTTTAAACAGATCTGACTTATATAGTCCTTAAATTTTACTGCCAGTTACAACTGCATTATAGTTCATTCCTTTGTGCTGCCGAAATTATGACGAAATTTTTACATATAATACGTAATTTTTTTAATGAAGTAATAAAATACAAAAATTCAAAGAGTTTTATAAAAGAAATTCAGCCTGACAGCTTTCAATACACAAAATAATTCGGAAACATTTGATCCATAGTTTATCCACAAATCATCGGGTTTATGGTAGGAAAATTCACTAATGATGTTGGATGATCAAAGAGGGTTAGCTACCGGTCCGTAGTCTAGTGGCAAACACTTCTGACTCGTAAATGGAAGGTTGTGGGTTCGAATCCCAGCGGAGCACAAAAATATACCATTTATATTTTCAAATATGCTCTTCGCTGGGTAAAAATTCATATACATTTACCAAAGATCGGTCACTAAAGGCCCATCCAGCCTTACAGCAACTGGATCTTGCTTGAGAATTGGCGCTTTCTACAGCGACGAGGTGTGATACACACAAAAAGAGCGCTCACCAAATAAATCATCCTAATATTATTTTTAGCTGGGTCTGAAAAACAGCGTTAGAATTTTACGTCATTACATACTAACCGAAAAGAAATCCATTCACGAGAATGTATCGTAACTTTTCTTAAGTAATATGAAAATCTCAATTCTCATTTTGTACTCTCGTAATTTGTACCGTTGAGTTTAAATTTATCGCACGTAATTTGTAAAGAAAAAAAAACGCGCCTGGAAACGGGAACACACTCTCGGCGTTAACATGAAGGAAATGTTTGAGGCGGGGCAAGGTCAGAGTGTGTTCGGCTAGTATTTCAAGTGTTCGGTAACAGGATACGGGAGCGAACATCACACCAATTTCCATTTCAATCGCTCGTACATAAAACATGTTGCTCTCGTAATCACGGAGTGAAAAATACCAACAGAATTTTCAGCAGCGAGAATAATTCCCAGCTAAAAACAAACCGGCTGTTTATATTTGATGAAATTCAAAACTTTTGAATTTGTCCGCGCTGTTTCCTGTCGGTTTCTAGGGTTGCTCGATATTTTTACGCTCCCATAGCGCACATCGACATATTTAATTGCTTTTTCGTGCCATTGCTTTTACTTCACGGGAGGGCCTTCCGCCACTTGATAAAATATAAAGCTTTGTATGATTGTCAATGTGCTGTGGGTCTTTATGGCACGTACATACAGGACGTGTATTAGGAGGGTTTGATCCACAGATCACGAAACATGTTTGATCATACGTGTTGTTTATAAAGAGATCATAGAGTATGTGTGAAAAATGGCTTACATCTCTAAAATAGTATCTAAATGATGAAATACAAAGAAATATATTTGAAGATTGGCAAAACGCAGTTATAGCCCAGCAATCCTTTAGACTGTGATTCAGTTCCTCCTCATTAAGTTTCCTCCCCGAAACAGAAGGTATGCTTACTTTGGGGAGTATTTATTGTAATTAGATTATTTGTAATCGTAATATTATTGTGTACATATTGATAAAAACAATAAAGACCGTATTATTATAATAAAAGACCGCTGATTTAGATGTATTTCAACAAAATTGAAAACTTTTAAACATTTCATAGAAGAGTTCCTCGCGGCATGTTAATGACTGCGTGAGGGTGCAACGTAATAAGGGTAACCTGTTGTGTAATAGTTATTTATGCCACTGCCTAGTAATGATAGTCTTTGTAACACGAGTGCTAGTTTGTGCCATGAGGCGCAGCCGAATGGCACAATAGACAGGACGAGTGTTACAAAGACTAATTACGTGCAGTGGCATACAATACTTTTTCTACGACCATAAAATAATAATAAAATAAGAAATAATAGGCATTATGATGTCTTCGTTCATTTGAAGTGAATAATTAAAACCTTACCATTGTTAGAACGGATAATTTCTTGTGCGCTTCGCTTATAAACATTTTTATTTGTTGCGGTGAAAATATCTTAATTATTTACCTTTAAAGCCATTTCAATATCTTTTCAAAAAGGGATACAATTTGAAGTTTTTCGAAAAATCAATTCGGTGGTTTCAGATTGAAGTAAGTAGTTCCATAACATTTTTCACTTTCATTTTAGAGATAATAACTAGTTTATCGGTTCTGTTGGCTATTTTATTTGTTTTATTGGTGATATATTTTACCACATATTGCTGTATTAACTTTTGTACTGAATTACTTACGGGAAATAAATTACTTTATAAATCAATGACACGTTGCATTAGAAATTGGAGAGTCGGCCATTTTAACCAATGGCCGACTTATACAAACCACGCGCATGCGTGAAAGCATTCGGCGCCTGCGCGTGAGCGTGACTTTGTAAATCGATCAATATAAAGTACATCGATAGACAACGTCTGTTTTTTCCGATTGTGACAAACTAAGACGAAAACTAGCTATCGGTAAACAGCGAAAACATTAGGTATAAGTTATTTACGTCAAAAACATATATGAACATGGCAGTTGCCTGGTAACTGATTTTAATAAAACCCCGCTTAAAACAAGCGTTCTTTTGTTTGGCGCACAAATCAACTAAGACGCTGCATCTATATATTTTATAATGATGGGTATGGACAAAGATGGCGAACCAAAGAATTATGAACGGAATATAATCGAAGTTATTATTTATTATTTTATTCCTTGACTTATAGGTTGGTATGAGGCTGACCACCCATACTGTAAAAAATGGTTCACTTTGCCAATGTCACCCCTGTTTCAGGGAAGGTCGGCAAAAGTTGTGGGGCTTATGTTCATTTGAGGTTTGGATTTTATTTGTAAGTACACATTCAGCATTTGTAAGCGCGAACTACACTTGTTGGTTTGTGGGCTTACATCTGAGAGCTTTAAATGAATATATCCTTGCAACTTAGATTATAGATTATATTATAGATTATAGATTATTTACAATTATTGCAGATAGTAGAAGTAAAAATCAATGTTATATTTATTTTCTCGTAAGGAAAAATGTATGATTACTAGAATAGGTATGCACAATAACTTCTAAGGGTTTTTTACCTCTATGAAATCATACATTTGCACAACCGCGCATGTACCTACTAAAACTCTCATTGCGCATGCGCATATTCTCATTTCAACACGGTTACCGGTTGCGTAATGTAACATTACGCAACGGGTGTAGAAATGTATGTCATTGTGATTGCGTTAGCCGTTTTGTAATTAGTAAATTACCAAATGGGAGTAGAAAAACATAAAAAAGACACAGTTTTGTGATTAGACTTGACATTGCCAAAATGGGGATACAAACCAGGCGTCTTCCGAAATCGAGTCTGAAGCGTCCAACACCAGACTAAATCTAAATTCATGTCTCAATGAAAATAGAGTTTAAAGTTGTACACCCTAGTTAGTCTAACATTTGGTTGTTCGGTCGGCTAGGCTATTTGTAGTTTCAACAAATTACTAACTCGCGACTATGGCAGCACACCCCTACGGCAGTATGACGTATGCAGGGGCGGCCAAAAAACAAATTCAGTAAATATTTGCGGCGACATTGCTTTACATTAGGGGCGTATATTTATTCATAAATTTGTTCAGACATATTTTCCTTTATTGAAGCGATAAAGGAAATGTCGTCCCTCGTCAAAAGCCACGTCAGTTTGTCGCAAATGAGAAGGAATTCCAACGATGCGAAGCCACCGCGAATAGACAGAACATGTTGTATTTGTTGACCATTATCTATCGTAGAGGATACAAGTAAATGAAATATCTACATTGTGAGGAGCCATGGAACAAACAATATGAAATGTTGATTCAATTTTTATTTACTTGGAAGAGAATGCATGCCATTTTTTTTTTCAAGAGACATTTATCTGTTTCTAAGGTTAAACATGATGATTGTTTTAATATTTTAATAACTTTAACATACATAACAATAAAATTTCAAATTATTAAGGATACGTTAATGTGACTTAAAGATTTCATTTAATAATTTTTTTCTAAGCTATTGTTGAAACAGCGCACGTTACATACTGTGATAGATCCTAATACTTTATTAAACGGTGAAATGTTTTTAAAATGAAATAGAGGAAAAAAACAATAAAAAATTAAGACATCCAAAAAAGTATCGATTTTTCTAAATGTTTCGGGTTTCAAAGCAGTACATTCCAATGAAAGACTACGTTTTTTTGTAGTAGTTTTACACAGCCCCAAGTATAATATATTACAAAAATTACCCTTTTTGCCGTAAAAATAACAATGCGTAGAAGATAGAACCGAGCCCTTGGTGAGTGATTAATTTTCATATCTAATCTAATCTAAGTTGCAAAGATATGCTACATTGGAGATTTACATAACATGCATTCCCACAACCAGACACGTACAAGTTCGCGCTTGCACATGCCTCATGTGAACCTACAACATAAAAACCAAATCTCAAATGGACATACACCCTGCAACTCTTGCCGTCCTTCCCTGAAACAGGGGTGACATTGGCAAAGTGAACCATTTTTACAGCATGGGTGGTCAACCGCATACCAGCCTATAAGTCAAGGAACATACACGACAAATTGACATACATTTTCTTTTAACGCGATCGAGAGGACTCCACGCAAAATTTTAAAATTGGAATAAGTACTGTTCTCGATTTGATTCTATTTAAACGTTCAATTCACATTTAATACAGAAACAAAATAGAAAACCAATTTGATTCTCGTTGAGCAGTTGTTTCTCAAGAACATCTGTCACCTGCAGTTTGCCCTTCTACCGAATCACAGATTGTCCTAGCAAGGTGACAATACCGTAGACTGGATCGGAAACAAAGAAGCAAACACAAAATAAACCAGAAAACTTGTTTACGTGTGTTCACATCTGACACGAACTGTGAAATAAGATGGGACAGTGTTTGTTGTTTACGTTATGATAAAAATTGTTCAACCGACGCTTTCTTGGATTTCGTTGCCGGACAATTTCTTCCTTATAATTTCTTGCGTAAATCCTAACAACATTGTTACCTGGAATCCACATGTACATAACAATCTTGAGAAAATGTTAATATACAAAGATTAACCAGAGGGATACACGTTTTTTTGAGATGATATAATAATAATAATAATATTAGGATGATTTATTTGGTGAGCGCTGTTTTTGTGTGTATCACACCTCAAGAACCCTCTGCAACCTTGGTTGTCGCTTGTAGAAAGCACCAATTCTCAAGCAAGATCCAGTTGTTGTAAGGTTGGATGGACCTTTCAGTGACCGGTCTTTGGTAAAGGTTTATGAATTTTTCAACTCAGCGAAGAGCACATTCGAAATATAAATGGTATATTTTTGTGCTCCGCCGGGATCCGAATCCACAACCTTCCATTTACGAGTCCGAAGTGTTGCCACTGGACTACGGACCGATCCAAGATGTAACCTTTCCCGGATTTTTGCTATCATTCAAGTGAACGATAGCAAAAATGTATCTACATTGAAAAGTTATTTTTAAGTAAAAGTTAAGTGAAGTAATGAGGCTATCTGCTACCACCTATAAGATATTACTTCTTAAGGAAATGCCACTCTTGTTTCAGGAAAGGGCAGCAAGAGTTGCAGGGTTTATTTGAGGTTTGGACCGGTCCGTAGTCCAGTGGCAACACTTCAGACTCGTAAATGGAAGGTTGTGGATTCGGATCTCGGCGGAGCACAAAAAATATACCATTTATATTTCGAATGTGCTCTTCGCTGAGTTGAAAAATTCATAAACATTTACCAAAGACCGGTCACTGAAAGGTCCGTCCAACCTTACAACAACTGGGTCTTGCTTGAGAATTGACGCTTTCTACAGCGACAACCAAGCTCGCAGAGGGCTCTTGAGGTGTGATACACACAAAAACAGCGCTCACCAAATAAATCATCCTAATATTATTATTTATTTTTAGTTTCATATTTTGTAAGTACATATAGAGACACAGACACACTCATACAAGCAGAGAAAAACCACACAGACAAACATTTGTACAAATATGTACAATAAGAAATCAAGGTTATAGAAATGAGTTGAGTAAGCAGGAAACGTCCAGCTGGGGTCGTTAAAAGTCGTTATTGTACAAAAGATACGATCTTCCAACTTTGGTGGACGTATTCCAGGAATGTCAGATGGCACAATCAGGAAAGAGACAGCTGTATAGGTAAAATATACAACCGTCAACCGACTAGAATTCCAAAACACAAAGGGACTTTTCTGCAATGTCAAATTACAAATTACTGTAACAAAGAATTTTCCAAAGATTCTACTGCGGGTAACTTTACTCTGGAACTACAAATTGAAAGGAAAGGTCAATGCCAAAACAAAACCATGACACAAAAGACTTTCTTAATAATATACTTATAATCTAAGTTGCAAATAACTTATAGGTTGGTATGCGGATGACCACCCATTCTGTAGAAAATGGTTCACTTTACCAACGTCCCCCTTGTTTCAGGGAAGGTCAGCAAGAGTTGCAGGGTGTATCTATAATCTATAATCTATAATCTAAGTTGCAAGGATATATTCATTTAAAGCTCTCAGATGTATGCCCACAAACCAACAAGTGTAGTTCGCGCTTACAAATGCTGAATGTGTACTTACAAATAAATCCAAACCTCAAATGAACATAAGCCCCACAACTTTTGCCGACCTTCCCTGAAACAGGGGTGACATTGGCAAAGTGAACCATTTTTTACAGTATGGGTGGTCAGCCTCATACCAACCTATAAGTCAAGGAATATGAATAATAAATTACATTAAAATATAAAAAAGAACAAAACCTTACAAAGAAATCTATACAAAAAAAGTCAAAAATTTCCTATGCAAAAAAATGTAGCAAATGAATACACCAACATTAGAAATCAACATTGCAGATTAGCCGCCACTTCTTCCTGTCCTTGCATACTTCTTTCATTTCATCCAGAGTCATAACCTTTTTCATACAAGTCCTCCTTTTATTATGACTCTGGATATCCCATTCATTCGCTATTTCAGAGATTTGATCCTTCCATACTTTTCTCGGTCTTCCTCTACCACGACATCCATCTATTCTAGCAACATATACTTTCTTCGTCAATCTTTCATCACTCATTCTCTCCAAATGCCCGAACCATCTTAACATACTTCTTTTAATCTTCACTTTCACACTTTCCCTTACACCACATTCTTCTCTTACAAAATCATTCCTCACCCTGTCACTTCGTTTTTTCCCAATCATACTTCTTAGATAGTCCATTTCTACTGTATGGACTTTACTAATTTCCCTTTCACTCACCGTCCAGGCTTCACTTCCATACATCAAGGTTGGCACTAGTATACCACCGTGCACCGCCAATCTAACTTTTTTGAGAGATTTTGGTTCCTGGCGATGCAAGCGGTCGCACCCAGTACACACCTACTGTTTGGAATTTTATGTATGAAAAATATAAGATTGATTCAAACAGTCAGACAATTAATCTTCTTCTTCTTTATGGCGAATTCCCGCACACAGCAGAAGCGCCAGTGTTAAGTGATAGTCAGATAACTCAATAATTAAAATGGATATTATGATAAGTTTATAAAATAGTAAGGAAATTTATATTAGATGAATTAAATATGTAATGATAGGCAATTTATTATGGTAGGTAAGTTGAATAATGTATGTGGTGAGTTTAGTCAACATCAATTGTTTATGATCTGACGTCCAGGTGTTTTATTGGCTGACGTTTGTGGTTGGTCAAGATGAACAGGGTGTTGTTGCATTTTTAGTGAGGTCAGAATGGCATAATATAAAAGCCAGATCTCTCGTAATTTGTGTGTTCTTTTCTTCTCTTGCATTATATCCTGACTGTTTATAACAAAAGTTCTTCTCTCACATCATATTCTGACTAAATAAAAGTCATCATTATTCTTGTAAACTCTGTAACAAAATCTACAATAAAATCGCACATTGTCAAGCAAGAAACAACTTTTTTATACTTATTCTACAGTCCATAACCAGCGACCGAAAATTACCAACATAATGGTCCTTCGAGCCGGATCGTTTGTCAAAGAATTTGACTGAAGACGCAAGAGAAGAAACCAATCGGCTGTCTTGATCATCAGACGATTGTATTAAAATCCAGCGAATGCGCTAGATTATAGGAGCGTAAGGAACCATCGCGAATCCAGAAGAAATCAAGAGGACTCATCGGGGCTGCCAAGAGGATCCAGTCCAAGAGGAGTGGAATCCAGAAAAGAAGAGGCAGGCGCCAGAGGATTCAAGAGGATCCAACGGGGCTGCCAGCAGAAAGAACCACAACCAGGGGGCTGCCACCGGAGAGTTTGCTGCACCAGGAGCCAATCCAGAGGGAGTGGAGTCCAGAGACCAAAAGATGAGTAATTCCGTCATTTTGTTCTTATTGTTGCAAATAGCTTCTGGACCAAACCAATGATGATAAGAGGATCATCTCTGAGGTTTGGTTTGGGTTTTTTTTTTAATTGGTTTCAACATAAGGAATTGATTGAAAGTGATTTTGTTAATTGTAAATGTGGGTGCCTGCGATGGGGTATTGTTGCGGATTTAGAAGATTCAGCTGATCCGATTCCTCATTGAATGCGAGCGTTTAGATTCACAAAAGATAATAATTGTAACAGCGGTACTGTGGTGAAAGGCAATAAGTCGGAATCTGGATGATGATTTGATTTACTTTCATTTTATTTTTATTTTGAATTATTAACCAAATTACATTTATCTGGATGTGCAAATGTTAATTTTTTAAATATGTGCTTTAAATATGTGCCTACCCGCTCACAATTAATAGAATTTGGATTTCATTAAAAATTTATTAGACATTGTAAATATGTGCCTACCCGCTCATAATTTATATAATCTGGTTTTTTAAAAAAAAAAAAAGAAGTAATTATACGGATTAAATATCACGTATTAATATTTTTTTTGTAAATTGATTCGAAAGCAAGGTTGAGTTTAGGTTTCCAAGAGTATTGTGACAATTATACGATTTCAGTAAAAATTCAAAATGTCTAAATCTTCAGCGAATTGGTTAGCAACAATCCCTGCTAGAATTAAAAAGTTTACAAATTATGTAGAAGAAGCAAAACAAATTGGGGCTAATTATACAGAACTTAAGCTGAGACTGGATCGCTTAGAGGAACATTTTAGGGAGTTTGATAAAATCCAAACTAGCCTGGAAGCTCGAGATGATTTTGATAAATCAAGTGCACAACTCGACCAAATTGAGAACTTATTTATAAGTGCTATCGTATTAGGGAAGGATGTTTTGAGTAATGATAAAACACAGTCCACTACCAATGTAATTCAAAGTTTGCCGATCCACATAAAAAAAAATTGAACTACCCAAGTTCGATGGAAACTATAATAACTGGTTGTCATTCCGTGACATTTTTAAAGGATTCACGAGAATACGAGCATATCCGATATAGAAAAATTAATATATTTGAAAGGTGCCTTGACTGGAAGCGCAGCTTCGGTCCTCAATCAACTAGAGACAACAGGCAATAATTATAGTATAGCTTTTGAACTTCTGTCCAGTAGGTATGAGAATAAGAGGGTTCTCATTCATAACCATCTGCAGTCCTTGACCAACGCAAGGATCTGCAAAAGAACTACTTTAGAAATAAGGGAGTTTGTAGACATAGTAAAAGGAGATCTTCGATCCATAAAAACATTAGGCATTAAAATAGAAAACTGGGACAGGATTTTACTATTTAATTTTCAGAGCAACATTGAAAAGACCATATGGTCTGAATGGCAATCATCTCAGACAGAAGATGATAATATTGAACTTTTGTTGCAATTTTTAGAAAAGATTGCAACAAAGGTGGAGGTAGGACATAAGGGAGACTCGTGTCACAAATTGGGTATGCCTCCATCAAAACCAACACAAAAAAGAACACATGCAATGTTCTCTCAAAAGAAATGGGAGATAAAATGTAGGTACTGCAATAAGGCAGGACACGAAATAAACAATTGTTTTTTATTCAAAAAATTGACCTGCAATGAACGACAAGCTCATGCAGGAAAGTTAAAATTATGTTTTAATTGCCTCAAGGCAGGCCATGGGGCCAGTGAGTGCAAAAATGCACAAAGGTGCAAAACATGTGAACGCAAACATCACTGTTTGCTTCACAAAGAAGACAGTACTGCATTGCCAGTAATCTGTTCATTGGCGGGATATGGATCCACTAACGCCGCTGGAAGGAGAAGTATCTCCAAAGAAGTGATCTTACCTACAGCAACTGTCATCATGGTTGGCAGAGACGGTAAGGAGGTACGATGTCGAGCCCTGTTGGACAGCGGTTCACAAAGTAACTTTATCACAAAAGATTGTGCGCAGAGGTTAAATTTGAATTGGAATAAAATTAATATCCCTGTTAGTGCAATAAGCAATCAAGAAATTAACATCAATCACAAATTAACATGTAAAATTAAAAATATTAAGGGTTCATTTTACAGGAACGCAAATTTTTTAATTATAAATAGCATTACTAAACATCTTCCAAATGTCAATTTCAGAGACATGAAACTACCATTGGGAGTTGGACTGGCTGACACTGAATACGGCAGCACCAGTCCAGTAGAAGTGCTGATAGGAGCTGGCCTCTTCTGGGAGTCTCTCAACTTTGGGGAGGAGACAAAGACCGTGGGAAGGACCAACCTGATTCCAACTAAATTTGGATGGGTGATAGGAGGAGTCAGTCTCACAGGAGCCAGTCCAGCCTTGGTTTGTAACCTCTCCATTGGGGGGAGGCCCCAGAGGGGGCAGCGACAAAGGTACGATGATACAAATCAATTATTGGAACGGTTTTGGATGTTAGAAAATGTGGAAAACAAAAAACATTTATCAATGGAGGAGAAGGCATTTACAGATTTGTTCAACAAAAATGTCCAACGGGAGGCCTCGGGCAGATTGGTTGTACCATTAGCACTTAAAGAATCATTAGAACCAATAGGTAACTCACGGGATATGGCAATTCGTCGTTTTCTGAAAATGGAAAAAAGACTAGAGAGAGATGAGGAATTAAAAATAAAATACCATCAATTCATAGAAGAATATTTAAGGTTAGGACACATGAAAAGGGTAGATGAATTTCCATCTCATCCTACTTTTTATTATCCCCATCATCCAGTTATAAAAGAAGACAGTGTTACCACTAAATTGAGAGTAGTATTCGATGGGTCTGCAAAGGGTTCAAAGGGATTATCATTTAACGACATTTTAATGTCAGGTCCTAGTTTTTTATTGAAACAATCAAGCGAATGGCCAATTGTACATCAAACAAAGCTTTTAGAAATACCAGAAGAAAAACATAAACTTGTAACGTGTATGATGAATGAGGTAATAGATGATTTTGCTACGGATTTATTTTGCAAATATTCAACATTAAACAAATTAAAAAGAGTGGTAGCATATTGTCTCAGATTTAAGTATAGAAAAGCGGATTTTCTAACAGTTGAGGAGTTAGATCGGGGAATGGAAGTGGTGACAAAATTGGCTCAAAAACAAATGTTCCCTAAAGAAGTAAAAACATTTAATGATAATGATACAATAGGAAAGAAAAGTCAGCTATATGAATTAAACGCTTTCATGGATAAAGCAGGAATTATTAGACTGGGAGGTCGGTTAAAATATGCAAAGATACCGGAACAACAAAAATACCCTATTATTTTAGGACAAAAACATAGATTTACAACGCTGATAATAAAGGATTATCATCACAAATTGTTGCACTGCGGACCACAAGCATTGTTGGCAAACATTAGGATGAAGTATTGGCCTATAAGAGGTAGGGTAGCCATAAAAAGGGTGCTGCAAGGTTGTGTAACTTGTTTTAGAGCAAGACCGAATGTAATGAAATGCATTATGTCTGATCTTCCATCATCCAGGATTACACCATCTAAACCGTTTTCACATGTAGGTATAGATTTTGGGGGACCAATACTTATACGAGAACAAAATCCAAGATCAAAAACAAGAATTAAATCGTATTTTGCAGTATTTGTTTGTTTTGTCACAAAGGCAGTACATATTGAATTGGTAGTAAATATGACTACATCAGCATTCTTAAATAGTCTCAAAAGGTTTATCTCACGTAGAGGGATGTGTAGCCATATATATTCAGACAACGGAACGAATTTTATAGGAGCAAAACGGGAACTTCGAGAGTTTCGAGAAATCATGATTTCAAACCAGGTTAATGAATCATTGGAAAACTGGTCAGCAAATCAGGGCATAAAATGGTCCAATATTACACCACGAGCTCCACACCAAGGTGGATTGTGGGAAGCTGCGGTAAAGTCTATAAAATATCACTTAGCTAGAGTAATGAGGGATGCATGTCTAACTTATGAAGAGTTATATACTATTTTAGTCCAGGTGGAGGCATGTTTAAATTCTCGACCCTTGTTACCAATAACTTGTCATCCAGATGACTTAGAATGTTTAACTCCAGCTCACTTCTTGATCGGAACTGCTATGAACGCAATTCCAGAACCAGATGTGAGGCAAATTCCACTCACCAAATAAAATCGATACCAACTGTTGTCAAAACTGGTATCAGATTTTTGGAAAAAATGGTCAACAGAATATTTGGGCACATTGCAAATACGGTCTAAATGGTTACAAAGCGATAACAACATAATTAAAGAAGGTGATATGGTAATTGTAAAGGAAGATAATATACCACCATTGAAATGGCAGCTAGGCAAGGTATTGGAATTGCATCCAGGGAAGGATAATTGTGTAAGAAATGTAACTTTACAAGTCCAGAATGGAAAAATTCAGCGGCCAATTCAAAGGTTGTGTTTAATGCCTAAACATGATTAGTTGATAAAAATAGATCTGCAACGGTATCTTGATTGTAGGCACCTTAGTTTAAAAGTAATGTAACGCATGAGAAAATTTTAGTGATGTGAAATAGAGTATTTTGTCATTTGTATTTGATGAACTATTTTATGGAAAATATTTCAAGATATAATGTGTATTTCTTTCAGACATTTGTTTGGTATTTATTATGTAAGAATGTTTAATAAAGAAATGATGTAAGACAACATTATTAAGATGAAAAAGAAAGGAAATATGTTTCAAGTATTAAACTGTAATTATTTAAAATGTTTTATTTTTTAATATGTATAAGAAAACATTTGTTGGAAGGTTGAAGTCATTTTATTTTATTTTATTTTGTATTCTTTGTAAACCATCTCACTGGAGATATTTCAAGATAAGTATAGTGTAATTTCAAAGTGTTTTATTTGGAATTATTGTGTAACATTGTTTGATTAAGATATGAAAAAAAAACTATTGGAACTATTGGTGAGAGCGCGGAGCTTTGACGTGCGTGTTGTGCTGTCACTGTTTTTTTTTTCTTTTTTGTTGATTTTAATAAGTATTTTTTACTGCTTTTACTATTTTTATGTGTTTAAATAATTGTGAACACTTTGAACTGAACTTATAACTGTTTATTGAGTGCATAAATCTATTTATTTGAGTGTTTTATTGCGAGTTCTGTTTTGTCTTTGACAAGTGCATTTAATTGTTGTCAAAATGCCGACTACTGCTAGTTGTTTACCTACAGTATTTCAAGTGATTAATTATGACGAACATTTATTTTAATTTTAAATTTTAATTTCTGACATTTACCTCAATATTTATTTTGGACATTTTTATTTTTTTATATTTTTCTTACTAAAATGCTGACAAGGCAAGCTAAAGCCCGCCAAGAGGAATTAGTGCTCCAATCGGTCTTAATGGAGCTGAAATCTGCAAAAGACACCTGTGACAATTTAATGAACGAACGGGAGGACAACGAAAGGGAGCTTATTGAGGTCCTTGACAAAAACTATAGCCTCAGAAGAGAATTGTCCAAACTACACACCGAATTGGACACGGTTATTGCAGAGCGGAGCCGTTTGGAGGATCTTGTAAGAGACCAAAAAAAGTGCCTTGATGTACATGAAGAGACCCTGCGGGAGATCACTGCCCTGAAACGAGCGCTGAATGAGGCGCATCATCGCATCTCCATACTGGAAGGGGCGGGGGCCACACACGACCCAGCAGCAAGGCAAGATCAATCTTATCAATCTTATCAATCAAGATCAATCAAGACAAAGTCTAAGACTGAACCTAGTGACAGTAAATTTAGTGATAGTAAATCTAGTGATAGTAACTCTAGTGATAGTAAATCTAGTGATAGTAACTCTAGTGATAATAAATCTAGTGATAATAAATCTAGTCATAGCAAATTTAAGTTTAAATCTAGTCATTGTAAATCTAAGTCTAAATTTAAGTTAGTTAATATGACAGGAGATGCGCTGCATACTGCTTCTCATGCTTCTCCTGCAAATGCAAGTTCTGAAAAATCAGCAGCTAACATTATTATGTACAGCGATGAACTTGGAAGCGGTATGGGCTCATTGATTAATAGTTATTTTAAAAAGGACAAAATTATTAATAACCTCTTGCCTTCTGCAAGCATAGATTATATTATAAGACAAATCAAGCTAGACAGTAATTTAAATATTAATTCAACCTTAATTATATTTATAGGTAACCATGCTACCATGAATAAAAACTTGAAGGGATACTATGATACCCTCAACACTCTTAAAATTAAAAGAATAATTATTTTCACCCTCCCTTACTGTAAAAATTTAAGCTCCCATGAAAATGACAAAAGATATAAGATAAATCTTGCGCTACATAATTTATGTACTTATAATAATAAATTCTTCTTAATTAATAATAATAAAAATATCACCATGGATCATAATTTATTTTGCATGTCAAGTTATTTAAAGAATCAAATAGCCATGTCACTGTCATTTTATATTGAAATGCTAAACAAGAACCTGGAAAAGAAAGTCAATAGAGGGGATGATGATTTTTTTCAGGAAGGCCAGGAGAAAGACAAAGTGAATTAGACTGTGAAAACATAATATATAGTAATCTTTTAGGCGTTATGCACCAAAATATCCAAGGCATGCTAAATAAAGAACTAGAGCTCGAATTGTTTCTGATTGATGGAAATATTGATATAATGTGCATCACAGAGCATTGGCTCAAGGATAGTCAGCTCATGTTTGGCTTCAAGGAACACAAAGTGGCAAGTTCTTTCTGCAGGAGATTTGCGGTGCGTGGCGGCTCATTGATAATTGTTAGAAATTCTCTAAAATTTAAAAACCGGCCGGATATTGTGGGCCTCTCTGTAGAACGATCTGTTGAATTGGCTTGTGTAAAACTGGAGCATTTTGTTGTGGTAAGCGTTTACAGGCCCCCCGCCTCGCCTTTCAACCAATTTGAGCAGATCATGGATGAGGTACTACAAAAAATTACAAATAATACGTATAAAAATATTTTGGTTTGTGGTGATTTTAATGTTAATATGTTAGAAAAAAGTATAGTTAGTAGTAGGCTCAAAACACTCTTCCAGTGTTACAGTCTTATAAATCTCTTTTTGGAACCTACTAGAATATCAAATTGCATTGACAATATTTTTACTAATATCAAACCAGTCAATAAATCAATAATACAAAAAATAACTTCTGATCACTTTGGACAGATGGCAGTATTTAAGGATGGTAAAAAAAATAAAAATGCGGTACATAGAGAAATGAAATATACTCCTGTAAATGGCACTCGGCTTGCGCAATTTAGAGATGGTGTAATCTCACGACTGGTGGAAGTTGAATGTCATAGTGACCCAAACCAATATTATAATTCTTTATTTCATGTTGTAAAGTCTGAAT
Source organism: Agapetus fuscipes (assembly GCA_951799405.1). Classification (NCBI taxonomy): domain Eukaryota; kingdom Metazoa; phylum Arthropoda; class Insecta; order Trichoptera; family Glossosomatidae; genus Agapetus; species Agapetus fuscipes. The sequence continues at coordinate 7,501,122 of OX637350.1, forward strand.
GTAGTAGAGTATTTAAACCCGTGACCATAAAAATAAACGGTTCCATAAAGTTTAGTGATTGGGCTACATCTGAAATATATAAAAAAAGAATTGAACTATTTGACTTGTATGCAGAAAAAGCACGTCACAATAAAAGTAATGAATTTATTGAATATGTCAGAAAGTTTTCAAAAGCATTTAAGAATGATTGTGCTATTGCAAAATCAAACTATATAAATAATAAAATTACACGCAGCTCAGATATTGTAAAAACTACATGGAAAATTATAAACACTGAAACTGGAAAATCCAAACCTCGTGATTTTAATTTAAATTTACTTATTAAAGATCAACTCATAACAAGTCATAAAGAAGTTGCTAATGCATTCGATTCTTTTTTTGCGGATATCCCAATTTTAACAACCAAATCGCTGGATTCATCTTCCAAAATAGCTTTATCCTTGCTTGGACAAAGTATCGATAAGTGTAACACGGAATTCACTTTCAACCCAGTTTTTCCCATAAACATTGTTGAAGTATTCAGGGGCTTACAATTAAAAAAGACAACTGATCTGGATGGGCTTTCGGTTACAATTGTTAGTTCTATAATAGATTTTGTGGCTCCTCATTTGGCAGGAGTTTTCAATAAATGTATTGAGACTGGTGTGTTTCCCGACCTCATGAAACACAGTAAAATAGTGCCTTTGTTTAAAAGCGGTTGTAAAACAGACCCCTCTAACTTTAGACCTGTTTCCATACTACCGACCCTTAGTAAAATTTTTGAAAAAATTATGTTAAACCAGTTACTTACTTATTTTCACAATAATAAATTAATGCATAAAAAACAATTTGGCTTTACCAAAGGACGCTCAACGACCGATGCAGGTGTTGAGCTTATGCATCAAATTTTTAATGCCTGGGAAGAGTCATGTGATGCAATAGGTATCTTCTGTGATCTGTCAAAGGCCTTTGACTGCGTACCACACCGTACATTGGTCCAAAAACTGGATCACTACGGTGTGAGGGGCAGTGCATTGGTCCTCATAGAGGACTATTTGCGTGACAGATTTCAGAGGGTATCTGTTTGCGGAGAGACATCTTCCGGTTCTTTAGTTCGCATGGGTGTACCACAGGGGTCAATTCTTGGACCATTTCTTTTTCTTGTTTACATAAATGATTTACCTTATATGGTAAAACAAAATGAGCCTGTTTTGTTTGCTGACGATACCTCTTTGATATTCAAAGTAGGTAGGAAAAATGTTGTTTTTGACGATATAAATAATTCTATTTCAGAAGTGGTGAAATGGTTCACCGCAAACAATTTGCTTTTAAATGAAAAGAAGACAAAGTGCATTAAATTCTCGCTACCCAATGTTAAATATTTAAATACAAGTATTACTATTAAAGGCGAACAGCTTGATCCTGTGGATTTCACTGTTTTTCTCGGCATTACTCTAGATTCCAAATTGCAATGGGGGGCACACATTAATAACTTAGCCGAGAAACTTAGTTCTGCGGCATATGCCGTTAAAAGAATAAGAAATTTAGCAAATTTGAACGCTGCAAAATTAGTATATTACAGTTATTTTCACAGCTTAATGTCGTATGGCATTCTGTTGTGGGGTCATGCTGCCGATGCCGACAGAATTTTTGTACTCCAAAAACGAGCCATCCGTGGTTTATACCAATTGCCCCCAAGGGAAACTCTAAGAACTAAATTTAAAAACTATAAAATTCTTACTTTCATGTCTCAGTACATTTATGAAAACTTGATGTACGTCAGGAGGAATATAAATCTTTTTGACAAGAATAGCGATTTGCACAATGTTAATACCAGAAATAAGAACAAACTCTCCACTCACTCAACTAGGTTAGAGAGAGTGAGGAAGTCTTTTGAGGGGCAGTGTATTCGCTTGTTTAACACGGTTCCAGTGAACATTCAAAGCCTGCCGGTGGTGCGGTTTGGGGCAGTTATAAAGAGAAGGCTGTGCTCAGGGGAATATTATACCCTTAGCGAATATTTAGAAGATAAAGCGCCTTGGGAGAAATTGCCCCAGACTGTTTCACTGGATTGATTGATTGCTTGTTATTTATTTGTTTATGATATGTGACTATGTTTGTTTTATATTTATGATTGTGACGTCAAAAAGTTATGTAATGCATACAAATTTGAAAATAAATTATTTGATTTGATATTTGATTTGGAAGGTTTTAGTTATTTTATTTTAAAATTTTTTTTGCTTAACAATGTAATATTATAACTTGAATTGTTTGAAATCATAAAACCAGAGCAGTTTCACAAACTTATTCAAATGTTTGAACAATTTATATTTTGGGGGGCAGTGTGTTTGGAATTTTATGTATGAAAAATATAAGATTGATTCAAACAGTCAGACAATTAATCTTCTTCTTCTTTATGGCGAATTCCCGCACACAGCAGAAGCGCCAGTGTTAAGTGATAGTCAGATAACTCAATAATTAAAATGGATATTATGATAAGTTTATAAAATAGTAAGGAAATTTATATTAGATGAATTAAATATGTAATGATAGGCAATTTATTATGGTAGGTAAGTTGAATAATGTATGTGGTGAGTTTAGTCAACATCAATTGTTTATGATCTGACGTCCAGGTGTTTTATTGGCTGACGTTTGTGGTTGGTCAAGATGAACAGGGTGTTGTTGCATTTTTAGTGAGGTCAGAATGGCATAATATAAAAGCCAGATCTCTCGTAATTTGTGTGTTCTTTTCTTCTCTTGCATTATATCCTGACTGTTTATAACAAAAGTTCTTCTCTCACATCATATTCTGACTAAATAAAAGTCATCATTATTCTTGTAAACTCTGTAACAAAATCTACAATAAAATCGCACATTGTCAAGCAAGAAACAACTTTTTTATACTTATTCTACAGTCCATAACCAGCGACCGAAAATTACCAACACCTACCTTTCATTATTCTTCTTTCAAATTCACCGGCCATTCTTCCATCTTTTTCAAACTTACTTCCCAAATATACAAACTCATTTACAACATCAACATTCATTCCATTAATTTTAAATTCATAATTCATATTTTCATCATCTCTTTCAAAAATCAAAACTTTCGTCTTTCTTGCATTCAACTTCAAATTATTACCTTTCAAAGCTTCGTTCAATCTAAAGAGCATCATTTGCAATTCCACTGCTGAATCAGATACAAGGACTGCATCATCCGCATACAGTAGAACGCTTACTTTGCTCTCTCCTATCATTAATCCACAATCATCAAGTCTAGCATCTCGAACACACTTGTCCATGACTATGTTAAATAGCCATGGGCTCATCACACATCCTTGCCTTACACCCTTAAAAACTTCAAACCATTCACTATACTCACCATCAATACGAATGCAGGCCATACTATTCTCATAGTTCGCATGCACCGCATTGAGTAGAGCTCCATTCACTCCGTATGCTTTCAAAACATCCCACAACATACCTCTGTCCACTGAGTCAAAAGCTTTTTCCAGATCCACAAAGGCCGTGAATAGTTTCCCCCTCACCGACAATTGTTTTTCAGTGAAAATCTGATCAACACAGCCTCTACCGACCATAAAGCCGGACTGTATATCGGAAACCCTTTTGCTAGTGGTCAGAATCACATTTTTTATAATCACCTTACAGAAGACTTTTCCTGGTATACTGAGTAGACTGATTGGTCTGAAGTTCTGACAGTCTTTTTTGTCCCCTTTACCTTTGTAAATGGGAACAATGACTGCCTTCCTCCAATCCATCAGTACTACTCCTGCATTCACACAAAGCTTACATAATTCAAACATCCAATCTATCACACATTCACCTCCTGCTTTCAACATTTCACCATTTATACCATCAAACCCAGCAGACTTCCCATTCTTCAGACGTGAAATAGACACTTTCATTTCTTCTTTCAAAATCTTCAATTCATTCTCTTCATCTGTCTGTTCATAAATTCTTCTTTCACCCTGGCCAAAAATTTCTTGAAAATAGTTCTTCCATCTCTTGCATACTTCTTCATTCTCCCATACCATCTCACCGGCAGCACTTTTGACTCCCGGAGTGGTCAATGCAGAAGATTTATTTCTATCCGCATTGATCCACCTCCAAAATTCCTTCTTACTGTCGGTGAAACTTTTGTTAATCCTTTCATCAATCTTTCTTTGTTCATTCATCTTGCTTTTATAAATTATAGTTTTTGCCATTCTCTTAGCTTTCTTATATTCGTCTTCTAGCTTTCTATCATTTCTATCATTCAGCCAATTTTCATAACACTTTTTCTTAACTTTCACAGCTTCTTTCACTCTATCATTCCACCAGGCATCTCCTTTCAATTTTCCACCTTTCGTTACCCCACATACTTTTTTAGCACATTCAATCATTCCTTCCTTCAGATCTTTCCACATGCTTTCAATATCTTTTCCACACACATTCTTCTCAAGTTCATTTACACTTAAAATTTTGTGGAGCTCTGATACATACTTCTCTTTCACATTTTCTTCATTCAGCCTTTCTACTTTTATTCTAGTCATTCTTACTTGCTTCTTGCGTTTCTTCTTTCTTACTTCACCAAGCATTATTTTAGCACATAAGAGATAGTGATCACTGCCTATTTCAGGCCCGCGGTAGACACGGCTATCTCTTACGGCTCCTCTCAGTCTTTCATCCACACAGATGTAGTCAATGATTGTGCGACTTCCCACAATCTGCCTCGTGTACAGATGCACATCCTTATGCCGAAACCAAGAATTCGATGCAAAAAGACTGTGCTCCGCACACAAAGCAATCAGATGTCGCCCATTATCATTGACTACACCTCTCCCACCAGGACCAATAATTTTCAAACATTCATCCCTCTGCGCACCTATCCATCCATTCATATCACCTAAAATTACAATGTTTTCATTCTTCTTCCTTTCATGCACAACCGCATTCAGCTCATTCCAAAAACTCATTCTCACCTCCATACACTCTGAATCAACAGGAGCATAACAGGTCACCAAGAAAAGTTTCAAATCGTTAATTTTGAATTTAACAACCAAAATCCTGGGAGAAATTCTTCGGTAACCCGCTATGCATCCCTTCACACACTCACTCACAATCACACCTACACCCTGCCTTTCATTCCCATCTTCCACACCTGACCAAATATACAATTCACCATTCGCTAATACTTTCTCACCATTCCCTTTCATTTTTGTTTCTGTCACACCCATTACTTTTATTCGTTTCTCTTTCATTACATTCATAATTTCTTTCTCCTTGCAATCATTCATCTTCCTTACATTCCATGTCCCGAAAACCCATTCATTCTTTCTATGAAAATTAGTGGTGGCATTTCCACAATGTACAGATTTAAAATTATTGTTGGTGGCCATTGCTACAAAACAAAATGTTAAGAACTAAAGTGAGTTTAAAAATAGAAATAAAAAAATACAGCTATAAAACATATAATTAAAACAGAAAAAATATTGTCCATATAAAAGAGTAAATTGTCCATTTCACGTCTTCTGCCATGTTGTTAGGTAGGTATTACAGGTAGGTAGGTAGGTATAAAATTTTGATTTTTTACTTCTTCTTTCCAATAATTTTGTTTTTGTTCCAAATTTTTCAAAAAAAGTTGTAGGTTATGTTTCAAAAATGTTTCTTTAAAAAAATTATCGTAATTATTGTCTTTTTAAAAACCTCCCATCCATCCATAAATGTCAATTTCAGATGTCGAATTTGGATGAAGGCTGCGTGTACAATGTAATTCCCGAAATAATAGATCTTGAAAAACTGTTTAGCACTCACGGCCAATTTTACATTTCAATTTTTTCCACAAATAAGAGATTTTTTTTGTTATAATTTATGGCCAATAATCACAAACACCTTATGTTCCTCAATTTAGAGTGGATTTATGTTAATTTTGTTGACCCCATTGTGTATGATTTGGGAATTTAGGTTGTAGGTTCACATGCGGAATGTGAAAGCGCGAAATTATACGTGTTTGCTTGTGAGAATGCATATAATGTGAATCCCCAATGTAACATATCTTTGCAACTTAGATTAGATAAGATTCATATTGCATGCATTCTCACAAGCAGACACGTGAACTACAAAATAAAAGCACAATCTCAAATTAACATAATCCTTGCGACTCTTGCCGACCTTCCTTGAAACAGGAGTGACATTGGCAATGCAAAAAAAAACAAACAGTATGGGTGGTCAGCCTTATAAGTCAAGGAACAAAAAGTATACATTTTGTAGGGTTTGTGTATTCACACAGTGAAAATTCATTTTATTTAAAATAAAATTATTTTTTTAAACGTAGATTAATTTTTACAATAATATTTTATATCTCATATATAGATATAAAATATTGTTGTGAAAATTAAACTACGTTTAAGAAAAATAATTTTATTTTAAAAAGTATACAATCTAACCAACCATAAAAAGATTTTATTGCGAACATCTTTCTTTTACTGGTCTTACTTTCTTTCTTTCTAAACAAATAATGCTTTGGCGAATTTAAAATTGTGTAGTTTATAAAGAAAATATTCATAAGAGGATTGGTTACAATTAACTTTTATATATTCGGAGAAAACACAAAGATAATATAAAAATAAGCGAATTTTATAAAAAAAAACGTGAGCCAAATTGCAAAATGAAATGCAGATGGAAACCACAATTTTTCTCTTAAATTTTCACATTTAATGAAAGTATGGCTCGAAGTTTTCTCGTAGAGGTAAAGATAATTGAAGAATAATCTACATAATATCATGCTTTGCGTACAATTCGCAATTTTAAAACTTTTCTTTGTACATAGTTCCTTTGATATTGTAGTTAGAAAACAAAGTACAACTGCAAAAGAAATGGAAGTATGGAAAAAATAAATTAAACTTTTCCCAAACCTTGCAAAAAGAAACGAAAGAAATTTTTAAGATACAATTCATTTACCGAGTTTTCTGATTATTTAAAAAAACTTTTTATGAACGTTTTTATTTTGAAAAGCAAGTGGAAACGTTATGGTTTAAATGTTTCCTTTTTTACAAACTAAAAGGATTTTTACTTCATGATAAAAAAGTAAAGTCAACTTTTAAAGCATTTAATAACGCAACTAAGCTACACATATAATGTAACTTCTTGCCTGCGTTATCCCCGAAGGGGTTGCATGTGGCGATTTGGGACCTATTTATTTTTACGGCTAAGGCGGTCAGCCTCACACCAACCACTTTCAGTTGAAGTGGGAGATTCCCACCTCCCGGGGGGGCTGGTTATCATTTCTTGTAAAGGCTGAGTAAACCTTGGGATCGAAACCTTGAATGGAATGGACATGGACTTTTTACGAGCTTGGTCGTCGCTAAAAAGAGCCAATTCTCAAGAAAGACCCAATTGTCGTAAGGCTGATGGATCTTTTGATGACCGGTCTTTGGTAAAGGTGTATGAATTTTTCAACCGAACCAAGAGCAAATTTGAAAATATAAATGGTATTTTTTTTGTGCTCCGCCGGAATTTGAACCCACAACCTTCCATTCACGAGTCTGAAGTGTTACTCCTGGACTACGGACCGGTCGATTTAATAATTTACATAAAACCGGCAAGTCTTTACAACAAATTGTAACCTGTTTTTTTTTTTAAACAGAAAATTACTCTTTATGCAGACACAAACCCGCTAGGATTGGTCAGTACCTCCATTAATACGTCTCATCTTATTATGTCTTTGTTTTTCAAAGACTTGATCTACATATTTACTCCTAATAATGTTTAAAGTTGGCATAGAAGATTCAATATGATGCCACTTGAACGCACAGTCTTCAGCGTATATTTTCATGGATATGCAATAAAGTATAGCCTTTCCAGACACAACGCATCCATAATCGAAGTTGCAAATATATATTACATTAAAGATTCATCTTAAAGGCATTTTCATAAGCAGACACGTAAAAGTTCGCGTTTACACATGCCGCATGTGGACTTACAACATAAAAACTCAAACTCAAATGAACATAAGCCCTGCAACTCTTACTGATCTTCCCTTAAACAGTCGATTGAGGACGCCATTAGCATATCCGTTGTGATTGGCACGAAGTAGTATGTAAGAAGCGCATCTCGATGACATTGCACCGATTCAGTAACTTCGGGTTTTTGCTGTTTTCTCTAGTGGACGAACAGGTAAATCTAGAATCACTGCTGGGTCGGGTCACTACCATTGGGAAGGCCTTCCACCACAAAAAATATATACAGCATTGCAAGATCGTTCTCTGATATGTTTACCCGACTGGAAGTGTATAAACGGAATGGGTATGAGATGAGTTTTTGTAATGGTGGACTTACCGATGATGGCCTGCACCTTGTGCCTGTCCAGCGGCGGCTTGGTGGGCCGCTCCTCCACTCCCGCGCGGCTCCAGCGCTGCCCCGTGACGGAGCAGGTGGCCAGCTCCGCGGGGCTGAACAGCAGCGCGGCCAGGCTGCGCGTGAGCTTGCGGTAGTCCGCCCACTTCACGGCGCGCACCTGCTCCTCCAGCAGCTCGATGCCGTCGCCCAGCTTTATCTGGAACAAACATCACCAGGTGATTCCTTGACCTATCTGTAAAGGATCCAGCGAGAAAATAGAGGATCATACAACAAAAACGAGTTAGCTTATAAAAAATGCATTCAATCAAAAATCAATAAAAATATATCATTGTCAATAATACGTCCCCCCAGTGCTTATTTGGCTTGTGTACCATTTGATTCAAAGATCACATTTCAATGAAATTGTCTTAAGAATCATATTCTACACAATCTGAACTAAAAAAATGAAAAACACGATACTGTGAGAGCTGTTTAAAATATAATAAATTTCCAGTTTCAATAAAATTCATTGGTCCAGTACACAAACAAGCATTGCTCATGTGAAATTACTTCTGATGGACATTAGAGAAACAAACACTGAGGGGACGAATAATGAATAACAGAATTGAAGAAACGAATGCATTTCATTTTTTTGGCTTAATTATGTGACGAGGTTGATCACCCATGCTATTAAAACTTGGTTTCCTTTTCTGTATGCTACGCCGGTAAAGGCAGCAGGAACACGACATTGGACATGTTCTACACAAACTTTCGATCTATCATTGACACTTACAATATAGTAAGTTTTAATGTACATAGTTCACGTTTGAAGATATGTACGTCATTTATGGTAGGTTGGCTCTTGGACATACTGCATGCGTAGGTACCTAAAATAGAACATTTTAATGAGTAGGTAGTATATTTCCGTGAAGAAAAATTGTGGTAATCAGAGTACCTATGTTACCTATACTTTACTTACGGGATATTCATCTTTATAAAAAAAAAATGAGGTCAATACAATAAAACCATATTTTTGCTTACTAATATTCTGAATAAATTTCCGATTTGTTGTTGACCCATAAATGAAGTACAAAGAAACAAAAATAAACTTGAAGTAGTCCGACGCAAAAAACCGTTCGCCGCATGATAATCGGAAATCAGGAAAGAATTAGGGCGGGCGGGGAAGGTGTCACAATGCTGGAAGTGAACCTGTCACAAGTTGTTTCATAAATATTTATTAGGGTTCTAGTGCTAGTACACTGAGAATTACCATTTGTGCAAGACATTTATGCATGTCCTTATAATAATAATAATATTAGGATGATATACTTGGTGAGCGCTGTTTTGGTGTGAATCACACCCCAAGAGCCTTCTGCGACCTTAGTCGTCGCTATATAAAGCGCCGATTCTCAAGCAAGACCCAGTTGCAGTAAAGCTGAATGAACCTTTGGTGATCGATCTTTGGTAAGGTATATTTGAGATGGAATGAGTTACCGGTATCTGTGTTTCCATCCCAATTTAACCTTGCCCTTTTCAAATCCAATATCAATCGCCATTTCCTCTCAGTGTCTCAAAACAAAGCAACGCCACACACACCACAGCACTGCGCAGCTAACGGCCCTGCAACCGGACATGGACAACTGCCACATCACTAACACCTCTGCGGCACTATAACAAGTGTCTTAGACCCTTAGAGTCTCTCCAATCTAGGGAGTCTCCCGCATAGGATTTCTTAAAAAAAAAAAAAAATGAATTTTTCGACCCAGCGAAGAGCATTTTTGAAAATATGGATTGAATGTTTTTTGTGCTTCCGGGATTCGAACCCACGACCTTTCATTAAGTCCGAGGCGTTACCACTAGACTACGGACCGGTCGAATGTTACTGTTTGTTTTATAAAGGGTATATTATATAACCAATGCAGCGTTTCTCATTGAAGTATGTATATAATCTATATTTTAAGTTGCACAGATATATTGAAATCTGAGACTTATATTTAATGCACGCCCACAGGCAATAGGTTCACTCGCCACATCAGATCCCTTGGCGAGAACGCGGCAAGGAGTTTTTTTACATGGGTATGATTGTACACTCAAAAGTGACAAGCACAAATGATCGTATGCAGCGGGAGCATTAAGGGGGAATGATAAATTTTCTATACAACATTATGGTGTACCTACTCACTTAAGTCGTAACTTTTTATGACTGACACCATTGAACGACCGTGAACTGAAGAAGATAAAAGTATTGATTTGATATAAAATATATACGGACGCGGAATATTTAACTATCGCGCGTTTTGTCTAAACACCGAGTGAGTGGATTATTTTTATGGCAACCATATTGAATGTGATAGGTACGACATGAAGAGCATCTGCAAACTTCACAAATTTTGCCATAAAGTTCTTAGCTATTATTTTTACATACATATGAGAGCTGGAGAACTAAATTGAAATTTGTCTAATCCGTTGTTTCTGGTTGACGTGATCACGTACACTACACGTGTAAATTCGCGCTTACAGATGCTGCATGTGTACAAATTAAACTCCAAGCCTCAAATGAAGACACCCAGCAACCTTTGCCGACCTTCCCTAAACAGGAGTGAACTTTTTTTTACAGTATGGGTGGTCAGTCTCATACCAACCTATAAGTCAATGGATTCAAATCAGGAAGTTCACTTTCACACACTTTTTGAAATTCAGTGTTAGATCGAAGCTTAAGCATATTTTTCAATAACATTATTCAATTTTGCCTCACTTAGCGTTTAGTTCAAACATGTCCGGTCGAAAACTCAATTAGCCGAATTTTTATTTTTTGAAGTGTGTTGAAAATATAACTTTAAAAATACATACTCAACTCATTTGTGATCAAGATACTATCGTTGTCAAAAATAATATCCGTACTACTTAAAATGAAAATAGGTTTATGAATAAATTGTTGGTAAGGGCAATTAGAGTTTGTTTACTTTTGTTAAAAGTCGGTATAATTACGCTTTCAAATTTACATAGGTGGTAATTTATGTAAGAGGTGAATTTTTTTTTAAAAGAAACACCACTTTTTGATAGTAGACACCGATTTCAGGTAGACTAAAACACCGGTTTGTGGTGAGAAAAATCCAGGTTTCAGTTGGAAAAAATATTGATTTTAGGCAGACAAAAATACCAATTTCAGGTGAAAAAAATACAGGTTTCATGTTGAAAAACCACCAAATTGGTTCCAGGTGGAAAAATACTATTTACATGTGGGAAAAACATCGATTTTAATCAAAGATAGGTACCATCACTTTCAAGTAAAAAAAAAACTGGAATGAAATGAAAAAAAATGTTTTAAGGTGGTTCTAATCTAATCTAATATAAGTTGCAAAGATATGTTACATTGGAGATTCACATTACATGCTTTCTCACAACCAGACACGTACAAGTTCGCGCTTGCCAAATCTAAAATGGACATACACCCTGCAACTCTTGCCGTCCTTCCCTGTAACAGGGGTGACATTGGCAAAGTGAACCATTTTTACAGCATGGGTGGTCAGCCGCATACCAACCTATAAGTCAAGGGATGATATTCAATATTGAAGGAAATATTCAGAGAAGAAAATTTAATATTAGTGACAAGCGAGAGGAAATGGTGTTTTGTAGGGTATAAAGATAAATCAGTAAATAAAAACATTATCAAAACTATGTTAAGCTTTGATTTAAGGTGGAAAAATACCGGTTTCAGGTTGCAAAATCACCATAGGTAGAAAAAATTAACTGGTCTCAGGTGGAAAACACTATATACCAATTGAAAAAACATCGGAATTAAATGAAAAAATAACACAATTTTAAGGTGATAAGCATTAGTTTCAGGTGGAAAACACGCGTGTTTAATGTGGGAAAAGCACTAGTTTTATCAGGTCAATACATCGATCTGGCCTCAGGTAGGGAAAAAGCCGGTTTCAATTGACAAATCACCATTTTAACCCAGGAAAAACATTGGTTTAAGGTGGAAAAAATGAAGCTAGTGATTGATTGACTTGTCCATTTACAACACGTGACAGCGATAAGATCATAAAAATATTCTTTGCACACTAAAACATAATTTGGAACACCTTTCAGTGAATTTATAATGAAGATTATAATGAAGTTTAAAAACACGGTAAGTTTGAGCTTAAGCAACGTTAATGATTTTCAATCAGTCATTCTCCAAGTCAATTAATCACGCTGAGTCTTTCAAACTTTGGTAATTGTCTGAACTAGAGTCCGGACGGTGCGGTAGCCTTATGAAAGTTGCTTTTTATTAGACTTTGTCTCAAGAGGAATGCACGGCGGATTTCTCTCATAAAATAATTTTACTAGATTTTCCTCTTGTGAATTTAAAAACAGCAAAATTTTCATTGTTGCTAATTAACAAACTTGTTAAGTTTTTTTTAAAAGGATTTTTAAAAACGAATTAATGTTAATAATAAAAATAGTGTCATAAAATGGTTTCAAAGGATTTTTAACTTCTCTTTTAGAAGCAGAATGAAAACGAAAAAGTCGTAGTCGAATAACGAAAAATTTAAGAATGGATTTTTGCAGTACAAAACATTGTGGCAAGACTGAATATTGACGCAAAGTTTATATTTTTCAGTTGACGCATTGAGTAAAAAAAAACTCTTTAATTTTTTTTTCATTAATCAAAAATATAAGTACCTGAGTCACCAGAGTAAACTAATGTAGATTTTTCTTTTTCGATAAACTCGTTTTGGCCATATACTCGTTCAACACAATCCCTAAAATGAAATGAATCAGTCCGCGTGTCTACTCCTCTTAAGACGCGGTTTAATGTCAAAGCTTAATTGCCTGTCAGATTCATAATTATCGCGCCCACAATAGAGCTGTGAAGGAATTGACATTAGCAGTACAACACGCCTGTTTGATTACCCTCAAAACTTTCCTACATTTTGTGTCGTTTGAATGAAAAAAGAAAATTTAACCACTCAAATATTTTGATTTTCTTACAACTTTTTTGCGTATTGACACAATAATGAACTTCTTGAATTTATACGGAAACATTGAAACTTTTGTATCACTGTGATTAATTAATTAATATAGTCTTTGGTTAGATGGATTTGATAACGTGTGAATGCATGTAGGAACTCAATCGGTAACGCGTTTTTTCACAAGTAGGTAACATGTACCCGCTGTAGTAACTAAAAACTGAGTAAGAATAAAGGAATCATAAGAAAACCGCCTTTATTACTACCGACCGACATCCATCCCTTTTTTTAAATATTGAATGATTCAATACTTAATTTTCAAAAACGTTTTTTATTGATCCTGCATGAAAAATTATGTGTATTTAATGCTAGCAATTGAGCTAAAATTACTTTTAAAGTAATGAGCACAGTCTTGTTACGAAATATTTGGTACAAGCTCTAATAAACTGATAAAACAGAACTTCCTTTATGATACAAGTATGTAAACTTACAAGAGAGATCATTTTACTATCGTGATGAGAAATGTATTAAATAGCAGGAAATCTTCCCAAGAACCCTATTGTTTATTCATTATATAGGTCGGTCATTATCGGTAAAAGTTTTCGTGTCATCGATTATATCGTGGTCCCAGATAATGAGCAAATTACTAATTACGTTAATTGAAACCAGAATAGAACCGCGTTACACAAAATGAAGAGAAAATTAATTTATTTATTTATTATCACGAAGCTCTTTTGTACGATAGGATTTAGCGCATGTGGTGAAAAGTGATGGATGTATTTTAGCGATATTTTTATTGACAGGTTTGTAAGCAACTACATAATATCATGTGAATAGTATTTCGGCCATTGAAATAATGGCTGTCATAAAAAATGTAATCTATCAAACATAAAAGCAACTGTAAATATTTAGTTCGCGGGCGTATCTATTATAATGATTCACTTCTAAAAGCATCTTGGCTATAAAGATACTCGCAGGGCCGGGATATTTTTCTTTTCTTTCAATTTATTCATTTTCATAAGCGTAAAGATTAACTTATATATGAGAAAAAACCGGCTTGTCCTTTCTTGTTTATGATCAAGGAACATTTTGCAATGTCAGATCCAAACATATTTTATTCCAGCAGACCGAAATTATTTCTTGACGGTAAACGCTTTTTCAGTCATAAAGCTGTGTGTCGTTTTCTATATAACAATATTGTTAGATAGCGTGGTAAAATACTTTGTCGAGCGTTGTTTTAATCCTCATTTTTTGTTTTGCTGACAACTCCCTGGAATATGTTTTTAATTATGATCGTATCATAGCGGATAATAATGAGGATTTATAATTTTCAAGAGTAGGAGTTTGCTGCCAGTTCCAGCCTCTAATGAGATCCACAAAGAAGCGGATGTGGTGTCTGTTACGTGTGTAAGTTCAAAGCATCTCCAGCGCAATCATTATGTCTGTTGATATCAGTCTGAAGTTATGTTAAACTTGCGAGTATTGTGTAATCACAAGCAGCGGGGAAATCCAACAAAGGGACGAAAATAAATAACCGTTTTCTATGGCGAGAAAGCTCCAGTAACCCAAGTATACAGCATTAAGTTTAAACTAAACCATAGCGTATCCTTAAATATTTAAGTGAACTATAGTAACGCTTCAAGTGAGTGTTGAAGTTTCCATTAAATTTTGGTAAACAGTGTGGTAAGGTTTTAACTTAGAGCTTTGTCCTTGGGGTACAGAAAGCTTACGGAAAATTAAAGCACATAGAAAGTTTCCCCGCAAGTCTGAAGACTAGGAAACTCGTGAAAAACTTGCAAGTTTATCGTTTATAAGCCGGAGATGATTTTTAAATGGAAAACTTTTAAAACACGTGGTAATCCCTTTTAATTCAAAGTTAACAATTGCTTTCTTTGTTTACTTACGTCTGGGAACTTCCAGATATAATTACATTTACTGCTAAAGTCAATGTGTACGTAGACGAACTAAAAGTAACATACCTGATAATTGTACTATCTCATCTTTTTTTTACTGATAAAAAAGACTTCAAAACAGAGCTCAGCTTTCTGAACTAAGAAATAATAATAAAAAGTGTTGTTATTGTTACGAAATTAGGGTTCAATTGTCTTTCCAAATTAAAAATACACAGGTCTTCTTCAATAGTTATTTATTTTACACTGTTACAATATTTATTTTCACACTACTTTCTCGATTATTCTACTTGGTTTCGGTTCACTGATCAGATGGCTTCGATGTGTTTGTTCGTCGCTATGATACTGGCCCGCTCTGCAGGCCATTCGCACCTTTATACTCTGTAGAGCAGTATGATCTAGAACCAAAGTTGCTAGACGGTTCCAGAGTAATTATTACTTCTCGACGCTTCACGTACTACCTAGAGATACAACCAAAATCCTACCTACAAATGTAATACAGAATTCCTATAATTATAACAAGTACCTACTTAGCCTAGAGAATTCTACACTTATACACAATTATCGATCCTACCTACCTATACCTATGAGGACTCTTATAACTATAACTACCCATACTTATTTCAATATTTATATTTACATAACACTACCCCCCACCTAGACTGTTTCGTCCCGGAACAGTCTTGACTCTGTGTAGGTAGGGGCATGCTGATCCACGTCGACACCCTGTGGTCAGGAAGAAGTGGCAGTCCACGGATTTCTCCCCACTGGCTCTCGGCTGCGCTTGCTCGCAGCATACCATGACGCTGATGCCGACTCCCGAGAACACTGCTTCAATCATACTCCGGATTATCCGCCAGTCTCGATTAGCGCGGCCGCCACCCATCTTCGGTATTGCCAGACGCGCCTGCTGATCCTCCAACATGTAGTCACGCAGCTCAACAAGGCCGTCCCACAATGCCTTGTAGTCCTCTTCCAGGTTGCTGGAATCCGGGACAACCAGGCAGTATGCTTGTTGACGCCCCTTCGGTAGTCTCAGAGCTCTTCCTTGCGGGCTGCTCGAGGATTGCGGTTCTCCGAATTTGTATCGGAAGACCCGTGCAATTCCTCTAGACATATCTAGATCTTCCGGTACACTGCATGCCAGTGTGTGGTCCCCAGTGACCTCAAATAAGTCCTTGTGGACTTCTGTGGTCACTCCATGGCGAAACTTCTGCCCTGCCTTCGCGTTCTCCCAAAACGTCTCAAAGGCTGGTGATCTTTCGGATGCGACGCACTGTCGTACTTTTTGGGCTGGTTGGTCATCATTATCGCCTAGGTATGGTGAGAGGCGATTGTAGTGCACGATCCTTGGTTTTCCGTTTGGTCTCTTTTTTATGCGGTAGACCACATCGTTGATGCGCTCCAAGATCTCGTACGGCCCGTCCCAGGAACGCTGAAGCTTCGGACAGTATCCTTGGCGCCTCTTGGGGTCAAAAAGCCACACCCAGTCACCAGCTTTGTACCCCATGCTGTCAGCTCTGGTGTCATAGCGCTCCTTCATTTGATCGCTGGCTTCCCCGATGTTCATGCGGACCTGATCATGGATGTCATCCAGCCTCCTGCGAAGGTCTGTCACATAGTCTTCTCCGGCTAGGTCTTCACCTGGTTTGCAGCCAAATTTGAGATCACAAGGAAGTCGCATTTCTCGCCCAAACAGTATGCTGCTGGGAGTCTTCTTCGTCGTTTCCTGAACAGCCGACCGGTAAGCCAATAAGAACAAAGGCAGATGTCGGTCCCAGTCCCGCTGATGGCTGGACACTACCTTGGCTAAGTACCTCCCCACGGTACGGTTCATCCTTTCCACCATTCCATCAGACTGTGGATGTAGCGCAGTGGTCCTGGTCTTGTAGATCCCTAGCCGCTCACACATTTGCTGGAAGATAGCAGCTTCAAAGTTCCTTCCCTGATCAGAATGTAATTCCAGGGGTACGCCAAACCTGCTGATAAACTCGGTAACTAGAACTTCAGTCACGGTTACGGCCTCTTGGTTAGGGATTGAGTAAGCTTCCACCCACTTGCTGAAGTAATCCATCACCACCATGATGTACTTGTTACCCTTCTCAGTTGTAGGAAATGGGCCAGCTATGTCGATGGCAATTCTTTCAAAGGGGCTGCCAACGTTGTACTGACGCATTGGTGCTCGCCTTTTCCTTTGCGGTCCATTGGCCGTTGCACAGGTTACACATTTTCGACACCAATCTTTGACGTCTTCGCTGCAGTTGATCCAGTAAAATCGCTCTTTCACTTTCTCCAGCGTCTTCTTAACGCCTAGATGTCCTCCAGAAGTTCCTCCATGCAGCAGTCCAAGGATTTCCGGTACTCGGCTCCTCGGAACGAGGGTTTGCTTTCTTCTAAGTGTGCCGTCTTCCTTCTCGATCTTTCGTTTCAGAAACCCTCCTTCTATCACTATGGATCCCCATTGAGCCCAATAAGCCTTGACAGTTGGTGATAAGGGGGCGAGTTTTTCCCAGGTTGGCCTTTCTCCTTCTCGCGCCCATTCCATCACATACTTCAAGTCCGGATCATTCAGTTGGTCTTGCGCCAATTTTTCATCTTGCCAGTCCTCATCTTCGGTGGTCGTCCTTTGGACAATTGCTACCTTGTCCTCCATCTTGCTGCAATGTTTGCAGTCACTGGCGCATGGTCGTCTGGATAATGCATCCGCATTTCGATGAAGCGTGCCAGGTCTATGTTCGGAGTCATAATCATACTCCTGGAGCCTTTCAATCCATCTAGCCACTTGCCCTTCTGGGTTTTTGAATTTCAGAAGCCAAACCAGTGCAGCATGATCAGTCCGTAGTGTGAATTTTCTCCCGTACAAGTATTTGCGGAAGTGTTCCACTGATTTTATCACGGCAAGAAGCTCTCGTCTGGTCACGCAATAATTTCGTTCTGGCTTGGAAAGCACTTTACTGAAGTAACCCAGAACAGTCTCATGCCCATCCTGTATTTGGGAAAGGACGCCTCCTATCCCCACATTACTAGCGTCGGTATCCAGGATGAACTTTCCATCTTTTCGTGGGTAGCTCAAGATGGGGGCACTTGTTAATCTTCCCTTAAGCTCTTCAAATGCTTGTGCGCAGGAATCACTCCAATGGAAGCGAGTGTTTTCTTCCGTAAGCTTGGTGAGCGGTTTTGCAATGTCCGCAAATCTTGGCACAAACCTCCTGTAATAAGTGCACAGCCCCAGGAAACTCCTAGTTTCATGTTTGTCCTTCAACACGGGCCAGTCTCTTACTGCCTTGATTTTGGCAGGGTCAACTTCAACTCCACGTTGAGAAACTATGTGTCCCAGGTAATTTACTTGTTTCTTGAACAGGTTACACTTTTTCGGGTTGAGCTTCAGTCCAGCGTCTTGTAGTCGCCCGAAAACTTGCTCCAGATTTCTCAACTGATGGTTGAAGTCCTTTCCCAGGATGATTATGTCATCCAAGTATACCAGGCAGGTTTCCCATGATAGTCCTCGCAGCACATTCTCCATCAGCCTTTCAAACGTGGCGGGGGCATTGCATAAGCCAAATGGCATCACGGTGAACTGCCAAAGTCCAGATCCAGTCGAGAATGCAGTTTTCTCCTTATCTTTGGCATCCAATTCAACTTGCCAGTAGCCACTTTTCAGGTCCAATGTGGAAAAAATGGTGCATCCTGCCAATGTGTCCAAGGTGTCATCAATCCTTGGCAGCGGGTAACTATCCTTTTTCGTAACATCGTTGAGCAGTCTGTAGTCCACACAAAATCTCGTGGTACCATCCTTCTTTTTCACCAGTACCACCGGGGATGTCCAAGGGCTACTTGATGGTTCTATGATGCCATCCTTGCTCATGTCTTTGATGATCTTGTCAGCTTCTTCCCGCTTTGCAAAGGGTAGTCTTCTTGGAGCCTGTTTTATTGGTCTCGCTTCTCCGGTGTCTATGCTATGTCGCACTACCTTGGTTCTTCCCAGACGGCCATTAGAGTCCTCGAAAATGTTCTGGTAGCGGCAGATCAAACTCCTCACTCTCCGTTTGTTTTCCTCGGTTAGACCTTGGGAAGCGTCGTGGACCAGGGCTTCCAATTGTGTTGACAATTTGTTTCCTTCGCATGACATGTTTGTCATCTGTTGCACAATGGAAGTTATCCTCTCACATCTGCCCAAAACAAAACCTTCATTCATTTTAACTGGGTAGCTGTTCACATTCATGATCTTGACAGGAATGGTCTCCTTTGCGCGAATCACTGTTCTTGCCACCATGACTCCTTTGTTAACATTGTCCATGTTCTCCGGTTCTATCATACAGATTTGGTCATTTGTACTACTGGAATCCAGGCGGGCACTCACTATCATCTCGGATCGCCCCTTCACTTCGGTATTCTTGGCTAGGATAACACGTGCAGCCAGTTCTTTCCGTTTTTGCAGGATGACTTCTTCATTTCCAATTTTAATGGACCCTCTCTTTAAATTTAAACTGCACCCAAATCTGTCCAGTATGTCCATTCCCAATATAACGTCTTCTTCAATGTTGGCCACCAACGTCCGATGATCAAAAGTGGTGCTGCCAATTTGGAAGGTGGCAATCGTCTCCCCATACACCTGTGCTGACTCTCCCGTGGCGGTGTGCAGAGACCACTTTGTTGGTGCAATCTGCTTACCTCGTGCCACTATGTCGCGTCTCAGAATTGTCCTGGTTGCTCCCGTGTCCACCAGTAGTTCACGAGTTACTCCATCTATTATGCCATTGATAAAAATGCTGCTGGCTTTTCCTCTCACGGTTGCGACAGTAGCAGCAGATTTCAGGGCCTCTCCAGCGTGGGTCAACGGTTGCCCCTTCCCATTAACCCTTTCTAGTTTTCCGCAGCCTGTTTTCTGGGTTTCTGAGGCTTGGGACACTTGGTGCTAAGGTGGCCCAGCTGTCCGCAGTTCCAGCAGCGTGGGTCTCGTCTTCGAGGTCTCAGACGTTTCAGCACTTTTTCAATTAGCTCCTCGGTTGTAGGTAGCTTGACCTCCTCTGCCTCGACTGCACGAACCCTGGCGTGGCCCCTGATGGACTGTTTGACAGCCTCAAACTCGAGAGCTAGGCTGAGCGCCTCGTTCAAAGCCTTGGGATGGGCCAGTTTTACGGCTTGTTGCGTCTCCCATTCCCGCAATCCATTTAGGAACTTGTCCACTGCCAAGCTCTCACAGATGTCGTCGGAGGCTGTCGGGTAAGCGTCTCGTACCAGGCGGGCGATGTCCATTTCAAACTCCTGGAGGCTCTCGTTGGGCTTCTGCACCCTTGTGTTCAGCTGCGACTTGTACAGCTGCTCCAGGCACTTGTGGCCATAGCGCATATCCAAGCGCTGCTTCAGCTGCCCAAAGTCACCACGGTTGTCCAGGGGTATGGCCTGCAGAACCCTGAGAGCGTCTCCTCGGAGCGACAGGCTGAGAACCGAAGCCTTCTTCTGCTGGCTCCAGGCTCCCATCATGGCAGCCGTTTCAAAGAGGGTCAAATACTCCTCCCACGACGTCTTCCCGTCGAAGGTCGGGAGGTTGTGCTTCGCCAGCGAAGGGTCATCATCCCCTCTAGTGACCCTGGTTGGAGTTGAGCATCCCTGGTCGGTCTCGTCGTGAAGGCCTTTGGGGGATATTCTGGTGGACTCCATCTGGCCCTTGTCGGCCAGCTCGGCACGCAGATGTACCTCCAGATTTGACATCCGAGTCTCCATTTCCCCCTTCAGGGCTGTCATCTTCTCCTCCATTTCTCTCTTCAGGGTTGTGAGATTCTCGTTCATCTTCTCTTTCATGTTGGCGAGGTCTTCCTGCAGGGCCTTGGCGTTTTCAGCCATCTCCACTTTCAGGTCCGTCAGGTTCTCCTGCAGGGTCTTGGCGTTGTCAGCCATCTTCTCCTCCAGCCCGGTCAGGTCCTCCTTCAGGGTCTTGGCGTTGTCAGCCATCTCAGTCTTCAGTCCTGTCAGGTTGCTGGTTAGCTCCTCCTTCATGGACTTTGTGATGCTGATATTTAGCTCGTCCAAGGCGCGGTCCCCTCCAGACGCCATGACAAAATATGCCGGGTCTTCGCCTGATTGTTCCAAGGCCTCTATGAGGCGTGCTTATAAGGCTGCCTTTCCTCCTGAGGTCTCCAGGTCCCTCTCCAGAAGCTCATTTTTAAGCTCAGTGACTTTGAGGTCCTTGACGTTCACTTTAGTTGCCATTTTTTTTAAAAATTTACTTCAAAACGAAAATATTTTTAAATTTATTTAATACAAGTTTTGAGTTTTATATATATAGCTGTTTTGAATACGTACTTTAGCAAAAATAATAATTTGTCTGATTACACTGATTGGTAGGTAGGTACTGTCTTTTAATATTTATTTTTAATTCACCAATATTTTTAACATAATAATGTCTGATGGTACATAATTATTTATTTCGTCTCAAGTCTTTCAAACACACAGGTAGGTACTTAATGTACATTCACACACTTGTAAACAAAGGATAGTTATTCAAAAACTTTTTCTCGATGAATCTGGAACGTTCTTTTGTAATATTTTTCAAGATTTTTTTTTTTTTTTTTTTTTTTTTTTTTTTAATCACACACAATAATAAAAAAAAACTATGGTCCAATTTGATGACTTTCTCAATGCGGTAAAATAGTCATTATGTTATGTCCAGAATTATGTTCCATATGATGTTCCAGAATTTATAAGCAACTTGCTTTTGCGTCTTTTCTTTTAACAAAAATTTATTTAAACACTTGTTTTCACAAAAGTCAGTTCACACAAAGTTCAATTTGAATAAAGTTCATTTTAACACTATTTAATTTATTTTATTTATTTTTAGACAGAAGATCTTAATTTTTCTTGACAATTCCGCACCTGACGCCAATTGTTACGAAATTAGGGTTCAATTGTCTTTCCAAATTAAAAATACACAGGTCGTCTTCAATAGTTATTTATTTTACACTGTTACAATATTTATTTTCACACTACTTTCTCGATTATTCTACTTGGTTTCGGTTCACTGATCAGATGGCTTCGATGTGTTTGTTCGTCGCTATGATACTGCCCCGCTCTGCAGGCCATTCGCACCTTTATACTCTGTAGAGCAGTATGATCTAGAACCAAAGTTGCTAGACGGTTCCAGAGTAATTATTACTTCTCGACGCTTCACGTACTACCTAGAGATACAACCAAAATCCTACCTACAAATGTAATACAGAATTCCTATAATTATAACAAGTACCTACTTAGCCTAGAGAATTCTACACTTATACACAATTATCGATCCTACCTACCTATACCTATGAGGACTCTTATAACTATAACTACCCATACTTATTTCAATATTTATATTTACATAACATTATTTATCATTCTTACTGATTCACTTTGCCAATGTCACCACCCCTGTTCTAGGGGAGGAAACGCGAACTTACACGTGTTAGTTTGTGGGCATGCATTTGATATGAGATTTGAATGTTAATATATCCTTGCAACTTACATTATAGATTATAGACTGTTAAAAAAGGCTTTTATAAAATCAGAGCACGGCTTTCTTAAGTAAAAAAAAAAAAAAGATTGTAGTAAAATTCTAGTTTTTTACTGAGAAAAAAGAAATCAGAGCTCAGCTTTCTCAATTAAGACGAGGTCTACAGTACATTTATTGGAAATCAATTGAGTAAGCTATCCAAGAAAATGGGTGTAACATTAATAAGCGATGTATGGGTGGTTTAAGAGTTGCCTTAGTAATCTGCTGAAAGGGTTCTGCTCTGCCACTAATTGAGACGAAGACGTATCGGGTTTCACTTGGCTAATATTTCATGTCTGTCATTCGTTGGCGAAATCCAAATATTATTGTGCGTAAATTAATGAAACATGATCTAGGCCGAGAATGACATTTTGTATTCGTTTGTGACCTACTAACAAGGAATACTTTATGCTTTACTTCAAGCAACAGCTTATGAGTTATAAGAATTTATATTTGATTTCGGTTTGAAGAAAGTGCTGGATGAATTGATAAAGGTATCCTTAGTTTTTGATAAAGGAATCGAAATATTGACTATGCACAATAGATTTATTTTAATAACAATGAATACGTACCAGGCAATTCCTAAATCGTCTAAAAAGGTAAAAGGTATTCTATAAACAAAATAATTAATTAACAATCTGGATTATCTTAACAGAAACGTAAGCTTTTGTCTGAGCTAATTCTCACGCAGGTGGGAGATATCAACCGGGGAGATCTTATTAGCCATTGCCTTCTATACAGATAGAATCATATTATTTATCGATAGGAATATCGATAAAAAGTTATCGATAAGTGTCGATACAGGTATCGATGTAGGTAACGATATAGAAATTTATAGAGGTTTCAATAAAGGTGCTTGCCGGAGTTGTTGGTATTGAAGGAGATTGTACACTAGAGGCCTATTTCAAAGTAATGTTTTCAAAAACATTATGTGTTGGGGAAAAAAATGTTGATTGTCTGCAGAAAAAAAAACAATTGGAGAATAAAATAGTAGGTGTGTATTATGTATGTATTTGTTGAGATTTTCTTGTGTAAATGCCAAATTTTGTGAATGTGGGAAAGTACATTAAATATCAATAAATCAGAGCAATTCATATTACAGAAAGATCCAAAAAATCACATGATTTTTGCTCAGGGTTTATAAAAAAACACGATATCACATTGATTACAGTACCTCAAGAATAAAGAATTACTCAACAAAAGCGTTTTAACAAATACAAGGAAACTACCACAGCATCTCTAATGAGCATTTCAGTTTGAAAACATTTTTTATAAAACGTTATGGTTTAATTTAAACGTAAAGTGTTGTTAATGGGGTACAATTAGGGATTGCAATTGCTGGATCCCTTATCCAGCAATCCAGCTGGATCCAGCGCATTTTTCGGCCTGCTGGATCCAGCCCCGACTGCTGGATCCAGCGCCGCGGATCCGCAAGTATAAAACTTTCCAAATAATGGCGCAAAGTCTAGCTTGCCAGCATTAGCGCTTTGCTAGATGCTTTTACAGTTCGGCGAGAGCGATGTCGCCGCTCTATTATGATGACGAAGACACGGACACCAATGAAGGCTTATTAGTAATAATTGAACAAACACCAGCTGAACATGAAGTAATTCAGCGATACAGTGAACTTTTTAATAAAATGCGAAAAGTTGCAAAGACTTTTAAAAGATCACCTAGCAAAGATGAGACATTTTTGCAAAAATATATAAAGGAAGCAAAGGGCAAAGAATTGAGTCTGTTTTTGACTGCTGCACTAGGTGGAACAGTTTGCTCAGCATGCTGGAACGTTTTTGCTGAAAGTTGAAAAGTTTGCATCGATAAAGCCTTCATAGACACTGGCTCAGAAACTAAATTCTCAGCAGACGAGTGGTCACTAATCAGTGAGTTGATCGCCAGGACGCCAGTTTTCAACCGGTTAAGCTGGTCGTTGAAGTTCTCTCCAGAAGAGAGCCGAGTTTGATAACTGCTGACACATCACACAACCCTAAAATTTGTCTTAGACAAACTAAAAAGCCAGGACATAATCTTGAGTGCAGATCTTTCTGAGGCACTCCACAACAGAATCGAAGAACGGCGTCTTACCGATGTCAAAGGTTTGCAGATTTATCTACAGAACCCGAAGAAGTATGACGAAGAAATTTCCAAAAAAATATGCAATGCGTCAGGAGATGAAAATATGCTGAATCGTGTAAACGCATATTTAGTGGAACCACCAACAGTGCAAGAGCAAGAAGATATAATGGAAGTAAAAAACTATGAACAGGATAAACTGGATTCATTGAATTTGAATTGAAACAAGATCTGGGGATTAAGCTAAAATGTGAGAAAGAAAACCTAACAACCTAACTTTAATTTACGATTATTAACGTTAGATTACGATTATCAGAAACTAACCAACAAGCGTAGAGGCAGAAAGGGCCTTCTCTGCAGCCGGATATAATATAATATGCAGTTCATTAAGAAGCCGGTTGGGAGACAATACCATTAATACCATTTGTTTCTTGAGATCATCTAGGTACCAGAAAAAAAAGATAAATTTTGTCCACATAAAAAGTCAAGAAAATACTTATTTTTGTTATAACTTTTACTCTGTGTGTCTACTCTAAAAGTAAGAGTTTAAGTTATAATTTTGATTATTGTGATTTGTTATTTTGTTATAATGTTTGATTAACACATTTCCTAAGTATTTAAAAAAAAAACAGTTCAATTTCTTCAAAAATCAATAAATTGCTGGATCCGCGCTGGATCCAGCTGGAATGATGTTGATCCAGCAAAAATCCAGCTGGATTGAAAATGCTGCTGGATTGCAATCCCTAGGTACAATACTCTTGATAAAGAGGTTAGAGGTTAGTCAACGACGTTATCATGTTGAAAGCACCGCTTCCCATAGATCACCGAAGTTAAGCAACATTGGGCGCGGACAGTACTTGGATGGGTAACCGCTCAGGTACACCGCGTGTCGTTGGCATCTTGGACCGGTCCGTAGTCCGTAGTGGCAACACTTCGGACTCGTAAATGGAAGGTTGTGAATTCGGATCCCGGCGGAGCACAAAATATACCATTTATATTTCGAATGTGCTCTTCGCTGGGTTGAAAAATTCATAAACCTTTACCAAAGACCGGTCACTGAAAGGTCCATCCAACCTTACAACAACTGAGTCTTGTTTGAGAATTGGCGCTTTCTACAGCGACGACCAAGCTTGCAGAGGGCTCTTGAGGTGTGATACACACAAAAACAGCGCTCACCAAATAAATCATCCTAATATTATTTATTTTTAGAGGATGCGTACGGCTTGAGAGATAAGGCTCTGGCGTGGTTCACCTCCTATTTGGCGGATCGCAAGCAGGTAGTGCGTACTTGTGACTGTGTCTCACCTTCCTATTCGCTGATCTCCGGAGTGCCGCAGGGGTCTGTGCTGGGACCGATCCTGTTCATTTTAAACACGGCCGACATTGAGAGCATAGTCGAGAAATGGAGCCTAACTACACATGCATATGTAGATGACTGGCAGATTTACTCTCAGTGTCGACCACACATGGCAGGAGCTCTCAGTAACAGGGTGGCAGCTTGCATTGCGGAGATCGGTGAATGGATAACAAACAATGGCCTGATCCTTAACATGGGTAAGACGGAAATTATGTGGTCGGCTACGTCTAGGCGTGATCATCTCCTGACAACACGCGCACCACTCTCCATTGGGGGACAGCTGATTCAGACGTCGGATTCAGTGAGACTTCTAGGAGTCACACTGGATCGGAACCTCACAATGGGAGAACAGTTGAATAACACGGTATCCTCCTCGTTTTTTGAACTTCGCCAGATAAAGGCAATCAGGAGATGTTTACCATCAGGGGCGGTCAAAACCCTGGTTAACGCTTTTGTGATGTCTCGGGTTGACTATTGCTCAACGCTGTATATAGGTCAGCCGAAAAAACAGTTCAGCCGGCTTCAATCTGTGCTGAACTCTGCAGCAAGACTCATATTCGGGATGTCTAAATTTAACCATATTACTCCATTGTTGAAAAAACTGCATTGGCTTCGTTTTCCGGAGAGGGTGGTCTACCGTGTTTGTCTGATGGTTTACAAAGCTGTCAATGGGATGGCTCCTTCATACTTGTCTGACATGTTCTCACGTGTTGAGATAGATTTGAGACGCCAAACTCTCAGATCTGTGGAGTGTGGGGTGGTTGACTTAGTCCAGCCGTCACGTCAGACACGCACTAATTTTGGAGACCGTGCTTTCCGGTTTGCGGGCCCAATGGAGTGGAACAGACTACCACCTAATGTGAGGAAGGCAGAAACTGTTGGTGTCTTTAAAGGAGCACTAAAGACGCATCTTTACAAAAAGTCTTATCCGTGTTTTGAGAGGGCCCTTGAGGTGTGACACACACAAAAACGGCGCTCTTTTATTATGTGTATCTTATAAATAAATTATCCTTGTATATATATATAATACACAAACTTGGAAAAAAATTCAGACTTCACAAACATGAAAATTCGAAGTTTTCGGGGCATAAAAATAAATTGAAAACTTCCAGTATTTGCTGAGCTCAAGAAA
Source organism: Agapetus fuscipes (assembly GCA_951799405.1). NCBI lineage: Eukaryota > Metazoa > Arthropoda > Insecta > Trichoptera > Glossosomatidae > Agapetus > Agapetus fuscipes. The sequence goes on from OX637350.1 coordinate 7,528,387, forward strand.
ATCGGGTTCATGAGAACCTTGATACGATTTCCAACCGATAACATGTAATGTTATTATATCATAACGAGCCACCAGAGCCCGCAGGGATGAAAAACCAAATAAACAATCTGGGAAGCTTGTAAATATTAGATGAAATGGGCTTTGCAATGTTTTTTTTTGTAAAAGGTTAAAGAGGGTGAAATGTAAAAAAAAATCGATACATCCACAGGTTTTCATTTTTTTTAATAATTCATTAAAAAACTTGTTTTATTTTTAAATACTTAAAAATTTGAAATGGTAAAACATGGTTTTAATTCACTTAATTCTTTTTGTTTTTGCTCGAACATTTTCGCCTAATGAGGCATCTTCAGGAGCAGATTGTTGTTTTTTTTATATTCTTGTTATTTTCCTAAGAACGTGTCAGTATATAAGTATGAAAAGATGAAAAAAAAATCAATTCAGAGCTGGGAAAACTCTTGTTTACTTTCATGGAAATGTGCGGTTTTTTGATAATAATAAACGCGGTTCACAGTTGATTGTTTGTTTAAACTGAGAACTTGCGCGGTTTTAGCATACAAGAATGTTGACCGAAACAATGTTCTTGAGTTTAAAACAAACAAGTCGCCAGAAATAGGAACACCAGACAGAGTAATCATAAATAACAATACAGAAAGAGTTCGCTAGCAAGTGAAAACATAGACAGAAATGTTGGGAACTAAAAAAAGTTTGCTTACTTTTCAGAAAGTTTGTCAACGCTGATTTTGTATTTCTTTTGAGTTCATGTGACTTCGCCTCACAGAAAGCAACTATTGAAGACAGAACAGCTAAACTTTTTATTTGGTTCTATTTCTTTAAGTAGTTATTTTTAAGGCCCGATATTTTGAACGTAAGCATGGCGACTTTATACAGAATGAAAAGGACGCTCTCAAAATCTTACCGACCTTACTCTTAGGATGCATTGGAACTACAATCTCAATTAAATGTGCTTTATAATACGGAAAACCCGGCATAAAAATTAAACCTTTTTTTTGGTTCAGAGGTGAGTACATTTGATTTTCAACACACCAATTTAGCGTCCATTCTCTCACCTAGGAAAATGTGAAAACACAAGGAATGCAGGGATAAAGGGAGAGTATGTGTTTAACTAAAAGCTTGGTGGTTACTTTGTAAGATTTCCTTAAAAGCACCACCTACGGGTGGTTTTCCCCCGATAGTTCGCTAGGTGGCTGTTCACAGACCGGATTAGGATTTACGGGCGTCTTTTACACCCTTTGGGTCTCTGCCCTCGTACAAGCAATGCTACTTAATGCTTCCTGCTGTCTACTCACACAGTTAACCCGACACGTACATTTATCGATTCGAGAATAACCCGGCAATGATCTGGGCACTTGCAAAGCTGACACAAAAACACGATACCCAAAAATATACCAAGAATAGGTCTTTAAACTACGGAAGAAAAAATTGGAAAAGAATAGAAAGCATCTTGACTTGTGGGTTGTTATGTGGCTGACCACTCATACTGCAAAAATTGGCTCACTTTTGGTCATGCACACCTCTACTTTGGGGAAAGGGGGCAAGAGCTGAAGGACTTATGTTTATTTGAGGTTTGATTCAAAGATGACCCTTGAATGAAATTGTCTTAAAAATCACATTTTGCACAATATTAGCTAAAAAAAAAAGTATAACACGATAATGTGAGTGTTGTTTTTAATATTTTCTAAATCAATTTCTTTCGTTCATAAGACACATTTGTCCAGTATACATACAAACTTTACTTACGGAAATTACCTCTGTTAACCAAAGGCATGTTACGGCATGAACTTACACGTGTCTGCTTTAAATGTGAATATATTTTTGAAACCTGGATAAAAGGATTAACTTAATAAGTTCTATACTTGTAATTTGTCTTATCGATAAGACATTGCAGAACAAACTTTTAATCTTGTTAAAGAAATGTCTCGCCGCGATATCCTAAGGGGTATTTTCGAAAAAGTTCATAGATTAAAAGTAGAAGCAACAAAATATAACTAACAATTAATATAATGCAAGATAAACCAAAAATATCTACGAGTATAATATAATCTTTGGTCTATACTCTAAGTTGCAAAGATAAATTCACAATTAAGAGTCTTATGTTTTTAAAGCTCTTTAAAATGTAACAGAAAATAAATTACGATTCATATTTAATGCATGCCCACAGGCAGACACATCTAAGTTCGCGATTAAAAATTATGTAAGTGCACTTACAAACTCAATCCCAAAACTCAAATGAACAAACTTTTGCTGATCTTTTCTGAAAGTGAGGTAACATTGGCAAAGTAAACCAGTTTTTATAGTAAGGGTGGTAAGCTTCATATCAACCCATAAGTAAATGAACATACCTATAACTAATAGCCTAAGAAATCTTCTAAATTATAATTGGTTTTCTTGTGATTTATGCTCTCTTTTATTGTTATTACTCGTAACACTATTTTTCCCGGTAATGATAATGAAAAAAAAATCGGGGTAAATCACATCCTCAAACAATACGACCCATAACGGCACATTGGGAGCATATGCCGCTTGGTCCACCGCCCATTCTGCATTAACAATTTATAGGGTTCTAATCCCGGCGAGGTGCGGCAATCGTTACCCTTGGGTTCGATTCCTTTATTGCATTGCGGCACTGAAAGCATACCAAAAAGGCTACTAGTAGGAAAAAAAAATTGAAAATATTTTTTGTGTACAGTAACGCCTGTGGAAAACACCTCTTTCGGATAATAAAGTTAAGCAACATTTGGTACGGCTGGTACTTGGATGGGTGATCGTTAAAATATCACATTCCCATGCATATAAAACGTATTTTTTTTGTCTGGAAAATAAAGTGTATGCACATAATTTAAGTAAACACATACACAATCCATCAATGACATATTTGACGTTAATTTACTGTCGGTTATACATCATTTTTAATATGTTTTGTTGACGTAAACATGTCCACAAAATACATTGTTAAAAAAGTAACAAATTGCTTACCCAGCCCTTGTTTGAGTTACCTGATTAAACATAATTCATAATTTTGTTTATCAACCTAAAATTGACAAAAATGTACATATTTTCATTGTATCTATAAGCCAATTACAAATAAATTATCAATATAATAATAAAGTACTCAGTGTGAAGACGCTCATGCAAAGCTATAATCTCAGAGTAACTGAAAACATCATTACTTTCATGAGTTGCATCTTATAAATACATAAAAATAACATTAAGCAACTTAATTTTCGTTGATGCGATGGCTAGTTAGAGCGTCTACAGACCCAAAAAAACTATGATTTAAAATAACAAATACAAGACTTTAAGAGAAATGACAACCTGATCTTTACGAAGCATAGGAAAAGCTGCTTGTATTAAATATTTCACGTTGAGCTGTGCCTTATTGCGACCAATTTTTAGAGGGTCTGGTCCCTTGAGGTCTAGGTCATGCAAAAAAGAGCAGTAAAATTATTTATTACCCCATCCTGTTGTAGGGTTTTAAGTAGTATGTACCAGATGACTACGGTCGGGGAAGACGGCATGATTTATTTCGTATTCTCGCGGGAAAGCAGCGTATGAAATAAATACATTCTGCACAATAAAAAATACTGCCGTCATAACTCAGAATATAACTCTAATTAACTCTGCAGACATACAAATATCCCATAGGAATTTAAACTTCAAACAAGTCCACAAAGAAGTCCTCCCAGTATTTTGTGATTATATTAGAGTGCCCTGTTATGCATGTCGTGGGTATTTTTATCATAAAACATTCATGTTTGCTACCTTTATTTTTTGGTGGATAAATCTGGAAAATACGTTTTGGAATTTGAATGGTATAGGTTTTTATACCAGTGCGCCGTTGCACACGATTTTTACTTTATAGCAGTCCGAAGGACTGTTATAAAGTATTGTATTCGTCCGAAAAAAAAAAATGAGGTTTCAACGGAAATGAGTTGTCCTGCACCAGGACATGCAAAAAAACCTAATTTGTCGAACCTGTCCGTCCGTCCGTCCGTCCGTCCGTATGGATGTATGTATGTCCCAGCCGGCACTACTAATCGCAGAGACACCAATTTTTGGATTTAGAGAATTGACACCCACAGATTTTGATGGGCCGACCGGCATGGCACCAACCTGAAAATTCAAGATGGCTGCCATACAAAAAAAACATACAATTGCATTTTTCTCAAAAACGACTCTAACGATTTTCTTTAAAATTTCAGTGTGGTCGTTGCTTTAATTGTCGCGAAGAAAATTTGTTATGGCAACACTCTTCCCAACCTGCGTCTATGAGTTGCCATATAAAAGAAAAAAACGATTGTGATTATCTCGGAAATGGCTGGGTTGACAAAAAAAAAATGTTCTACAATATTACGCGCAATATTAATTTTTACAAAAATTTAAAGAATACTTTAAAAAAAATTTTACTTAAAGTACCGTTTACACGATCTCAAAATTTTCATCGAAAATATTAAAAAGACCCATAAAAACGCAATTTTGTAAAACTTTTTTTAGGTTCACAAGAAAGAAAAATTTATAAACTTTTTTGCACTATAATTTGTTTTTCACTATTTTGAGAATTCAAGATGGCTTCCAAAGAGGAGAAAACTTCAAATGCGATTTTCTCAAAATCGGCTCGAGCGATTTTTTTTAAATTTTCAGTAAAGTAGTTGCTTGATACACTCTTATCAAATTTAGGTATGGCAACATTTTTGCTAATCTGCGTCTATGAGTTGCCATATGAACAAAATAAACAATTGTGATTTTCTCAGAAGTGAAAGCGTTGACAAAAAAAATATTCTTAACAATTTTATACGTAACATCAAATTCTATATAAAAATGAAATAAAAATTTTGAAAATAAAAACATAAAGTACCGTTTACATGATATCAAAAATTGAAATTAAAAGGCTACAAAAACCCATCAGAACGCAAAAAACTTTTGTGTTTCTTAACTTTATCAGAAAAAACTTTTTTATCACTATAATTCATAGTGAAACATTTTTCAAATTTTAGAAAATTCAAGATGGCTTCCTAGCAGCTGAAAATTTCAAATGAGATTTTCTCAAAAACGGCTCCTACGATTTTCTTTATTTTTTCTGCATAATCGTCATTATAATATTGCTATGTAACAACAATAACCATTGCCTCATAATTTACTTTGTTTTGGGGGTTACCATACAAGAGAAAACAATAATTGAAAATTTCTCGGCAGAGAAAGGGTTAACTAAAAAATAATGTTCCACAATTGAAAATCTTTTAAATATACCTACATACATCAATCATTACTTTTTTCAAAAAAGTATTATAAAGTATAGCCACCATACAAAGTGACAAATTTTCATACAAGAGAAAAAAATAATTGAAAATTTCTCGGCAGAGAAAGGGTTAACTAAAAAATAATGTTCCACATTTGAAAATCTTTTAAATATACCTACATATATCAATCATTACTTTTTTCAAAAAAGTATTATAAAGTATAGCCACCATACAAAGTGACAAATTTTCATACAAAAAATGATTGTAATATTTTTGGTAGCAAAACGTCTAATACCCATAAATAAACCTACATAACAATTCGCTCAATCAATTGCTATAGAACAACAGTAAGCATTGCCTCTTAATACTCTTTGTTTTGGGGGTTGCCATATAAGAGAAAACAATATTTTAAGTTTTCCCGGCAGAGAACGGGTTAACTAAAAAATAATGTTCTACAATTGATAAGCTCTTATATATACCTACATACATTAATCATTACTTTTTTCAAATAAATATTATAAGGTGTAGTCACCGTACAAAGTGACAAATTTTAATACAAAAATAATTACATTTTGTATTGTTTGTGTATTAACACTGTGAAAATTCATTTTGTTTCAATTTATAATTTTTGGATGAAATTTTTCAAGCAAAACACTGTTTATTTTCACTATAGACTTTATTTAAAAGATTAAAATCTTTAAAACAAAATTACGAACGTTTTCGACCTAGAAGGTCATCATCAGGTATGATTTGATTACAGAATTTTTTTTTTTCTGTAATCAAATCATACCTGATGATGACCTTCTAGGTCGAAAACGTTCGTAATTTTGTTTTAAAGATTTTAATCTTTTAAATAAAGTCTATAGTGAAAATAAACAGTGTTTTGCTTGAAAAATTTCATCCAAAAATTATAAATTGAAACAAAAATAATTGTAATATTCTTGGTACTAAAACGCCTAATATAAAATACTAGGCTACGAGTCTTAAAATCTAGTAAGTTGTACCCATATAATAATAATCAATCATAACTTTCCAAAATATCAATGAAAAGTATAGGTACCCACCAAACAAAGTGTTAGTTTTGAAACAAACGGGATCAATGATAATACTGCAAAAAGACGATTGCTTAAAAAGATTAGCTTCATTACTTACACACAACTAAATGTTTTGTTATGAAAATTGGCTATGACCTAAACATGACCGTATTTTGTGCTATAAAGTCCTGTGCAGTCCACTGTACAATTTATTTCTTCATGAATAGGGGGTGTTGGGGGAATCGTTATATGAAAAATTGCTGTTGAGATCAAACATGTCAGTCACAGATATCGTACGCATTGCCTTACCAAAGTGTCGGGACATTCAACGCATATCGACAAAAAATAAAGTACTATGGTTCGATGTCATGAACATAAATAAGACTTCATCAGATTTCATTAACCTACCATAAATATATTTTTTTTTAATTTCAGTTTACTTAAACATTAAAGAATGTTCAATACACTAACCCAATATTCATTTAAATATTCGTATTGTAATGTTTTTGGGTTCAGAAAGTCTCTTAATTAAAACATACAAGGTCTTCTTTCAGGATCTTTATTTGCACTTAATTTATTTTTACAATTTATATTTATTTTTAACACTTTCAGTAATTCAAATTTATTTTCTCAGTTCAGTATCGCTTACACTCTTCAATCAAAGGCAACTATCTCACTGGCTTAGTGCACTCAATTTTGCTCCTTATTTACTGTAGTGACAGAAGTCTCTAGGAGCTAATTTTGCCAGTAAGCTCGCGAAAATTCTACCAACTTCAAGAGTACAAAAGGATCATTTAATTTCTAGATTTCTTAGGCCTATAATTATTGCTACCTACGGTGTACACCTATATTAATCTACTTTTGACAATACTATAATAACTATCACTACCTACGATGTACACCTATATTATTCTACAATTTACATTACACTATAAAGAAAAGGGAAAAACAAACGCTTTTTGAGCAGATCGAACGAAATCGTGCGGGAACAAAACAATAAAGTAGTTTTTTTACAATTGTACGTGGCTTGTTTTGCGAAGTGTTTCAGCTTTGTCAAGCGGTTTAAATCACTCGAAATACACATGAGAAAGCGGTCGAAATACAAAAACAAACAAGGGGTTTTGACAGAATAGTGTAAATTATGTGTCTCAGTCAGCTATCACTTCTGAAAGGTTTTCTTTTTCCTTCCAGTCTATTTTATCAACAATCACACAACAGTCATAATAAAAGGAGGACTTGTATGAAAAAGGTTATGACTCTGGATGAAATGAAAGAAGTATGCAAGGACAGGAAGAAGTGGCGGCTAATCTGCGATGTTGATTTCTAATGTTGGTGTATTCATTTGCTACATTTTTTGCATAGGAAATTTTCGACTTTTTGTGTATAGATTTCTTTGTAAGGTTTTGTTCTTTTTTATATTTAAATGTAATTTATTATTCATATTCCTTGACTTATAGGTTGGTATGAGGCTGACCACCCATACTGTAAAAAATGGTTCACTTTGCCAATGTCACCCCTGTTTCAGGGAAGGTCGGCAAAAGTTGTGGGGCTTATGTTCATTTGAGGTTTGGATTTTATTTGTAAGTACACTTTCAGCATTTGTAAGCGCGAACTACACTTGTTGGTTTGTGGGCATACATCTGAGAGCTTTAAATGAATATATCCTTGCAACTTAGATTATAGATTATATTATTATTATTATTACACGCCTGAATCACAGATAAATATGAAGGAAAGCTCTCACACTTACTGGATCGTTTTGCACAAAGATTTTGTATTAAAAATACAATGGTATTGATAACATCGTTACGCAGAACTCTGTGAGGACATTTTTATAAATATCACATTATCAATACACTAGGGCGGACGTTATTTTAGATCTAGGAATTTCTATAAAGATACTTCTATAAATCATGACTAGGGGCCGGTATTATAGAGAACCCTAAGCGGAAGGGAGACCTTTAATTAAACAATGAATAGTTTATGAGTGTATGAATGTGGATAGTCCACAATATCAATTCAAAGTGATTCACATAATTTAATCTTAGTTTTCATTGTAACTTATGAACTTACAATTTTATGTGGCTTGTTGATATGTCATGTCAGCTAAGGATGATTTATAAAACATTTATATAAATGCACACAGCGCATGAAACTTCTGATCATTTTGACAAGTAAAGTTTGTAAAGCAACCTATTTTATTTTTACAAAAAAGGTCGAGTCTAAGAAACGTTTTTGAATCATGTTGTTTAAAAATATGTTGAAGTTAAGTAAGGTGGTTTTTTAATATGTTAAAGTGAAGAGGAAATTTTAACAATACTAAACTTGAACAATAAATAAGGCCCACACTAGTATACTAAGAAACCATTCATATGAGAGTGTACTAAGAAATGTTATGTTGAGATATTTCAGAGAAACTTTTAAAGAGACATGCTGTAGCAATAACAAACGACTGGGAAATAATGATTCTGAATATTCCATAGATCAAATGACATTTCCATATGTGAAACAAAGCTTCACATTGTTCATACTGCAGCACCACAAAGATTCAATAGAATATTCTCGTAGCGTAGCATGTTCTTACTAAATCTAAATCTAAATCTAAGCTGCAAAGATATGTATCATTTGAGATTCATATTAAATGCATTCCCACAAGCAGACATGCATAATTTCGCGCTTACACATGCTGCATGTGGACCTACAATATAAAAACCCCAATCTCAAATGAACATAAGCCCTGCAACTCTTGCCGACCTTCCCTGAAGCAGGGGTGACATTGGCAAAGTGAACCATTTTTTACAGTATGAGTGGTCAGCCGCATACCAACCTATCAATCAAGGAGTACATGCAATTGATACAATCAAATATATAAAAACAAATAAATTCTAAGCAATTAAACAGTAAAAAATTAAAAAGCTACAACACATATTTTTTAAATTTAAAAGCCTTAGCTTTAACCGCCAGCATTACAGATCAACCGCCATTTCTTTCGATCCTTGCATACTTCTTTCATTTCATCCAGAGCCATAACCTTTTTCATACAAGCTCTCCTTTTATTATGACTCTGGATATCCCATTCATTCGCTATTTCGAAAATTTGGTCCATCCATACCTTTCTCGGTCTTCCTCTTCCACGACATCCATCAATTCTCGCAGCATATACTTTCTTCGTCAGTCTTTCCTCATTCATTCTCTCCAAATGTCCAAACCATCTAAGCATACTTCTTTTAATCTTTACTTTCACACTTTCTCTTACACCACATTCCTCTCTAACAAAATCATTCCTTACCCTATCACTCCGTCTTTTCCCAATCATACTTCTTAAGTAGTCCATTTCTACTGTATGGACTTTACTAATCTCACTTTCACTCACCGTCCAGGCTTCACTTCCATATATCAGAGTGGGCACTAGTATACCACCGTGCACCGCCAGTCGAACATTTTTTGAAAGATTCTGGTTCTTGGCGATGCTAGCGGTAGCACCCAGTACGCACCTGCCTTTCATTATTCTTCTTTCAAATTCACCGATCATTCTTCCATCTTTTTCAAACTTACTTCCCAGGTATACAAACTCATTTACGACATCAACATTCATTCCATTAATTTTAAATTCATAATTCATATTTTCATCATCTCTTTCAAAAATCAATACTTTCGTCTTACTTGCATTCAACTTCAAATGGTTACCTAACAAAGCTTCATTCAATCTAGAGAGCATTGTTTGCAATTCTACTGCAGAATCAGATACAAGAACTGCATCATCTGCATACAGTAGAACACTCACTTTGCTCTCTCCTATCATCAATCCACAATCATTAAGTCTAGCATCTCTGACACACTTGTCCATGACTATGTTAAATAGCCAAGGACTCATCACACATCCTTGCCTCACACCCTTATAAACTTCAAACCATTCACTATACTCACCATCAATACGAACACATGCCTTACTATTTTCATAGTTTGCATGCACCGCACCTAGGAGAGCCCCATTCACTCCGTATGCTTTCAAAACATCCCATAACATACCTCTGTCCACTGAGTCAAAAGCCTTTTCCAGATCTACAAAGGCCGTGAACAGCTTCCGCCTCACCGACAATTGTTTTTCAACAAGTTGTCGTAGAGTAAAAATCTGATCAACACAGCCTCTACCGGCCATAAAGCCGGACTGTACATCGGAAATCCTTTCACTAGTTGTCAGAATCACTTTTTTTATAATCACCTTACAGAAGACTTTTCCTGGTATACTGAGTAGACTGATTGGTCTGAAGTTCTGACAGTCTTTTTTGTCCCCTTTACCTTTGTAAATGGGAACAATGACTGCCTTCCTCCAATCCATCGGTACTACTCCTGCATTCACACAAAGCTTACATAATTCGTACATCCAATCTATCAAGCATTCACCTCCTGCTTTTAACATTTCACCATTTATACCATCAAACCCAGCAGACTTCCCATTCTTCAGACGTGAAATAGACACTTTCATTTCTTCTTTCAAAATATTCAATTCATTTTCTTCATCTATCTGTTCATAAATTCTTCTTTCACCCTGACCAAAAATTTCTTGAAAATAGTTCTTCCATCTCTTGCATACTTCTTCATTCTCCCATACCATCTCACCGGCAGCACTTTTGACTCCCGGAGTGGTCAATGCAGAAGATTTATTTCTATCCGCATTGATCCACCTCCAAAATTCCTTCTTACTGTCGGTGTAACTTCTGTTAATCCTTTCATCAATCTTTCTTTGTTCATTCATCTTGCTTTCATAAATTATAGTCTTCGCCATTCTCTTAGCTATCTTATATTCGTCTTCTAGCTTTCTATCATTTCTATCATTCAGCCAATTTTCATAACACTTTTTCTTAACTTTCACAGCTTCTTTCACTCTATCATTCCACCAGGCATCTCCTTTCAATCTTCCACCTTTCGTTATCCCACATACTTTTTTAGCGCATTCAGTCATTCCTTCTTTCAGATCTTTCCACATCCTTTCAATATCTTTTCCACACACGTTCTTCTCAAGTTCATTCACACTTAAAATTTTGTGGAGCTCTGATACATACTTCTCTTTCACATTTTCTTCATTCAGCCTTTCTACTTTTATTCTAGGCATTCTTACTTGCTTCTTACGTTTCTTCTTTCTTACTTCACCAATCATTATTTTAGCACATAAGAGATAGTGGTCACTGCCTATTTCAGGCCCGCGGTAGACACGGCTATCTCTTACGGCTCCTCTCAATCTTTCATCCACACAGATGTAGTCAATGATTGTGCGACTTCCCACAATCTGCCTTGTGTACAGATGCACATCCTTATGCCGAAACCAAGTATTTGATGCAAAAAGACTGTGCTCTGCACACAAAGCAATCAGATGTCGCCCATTATCGTTGACTACACCTCGTCCACTAGGACCAATAATTTTCAAACATTCATCTCTTTGCATACCTATCCATCCATTCATATCACCCAAAATTATAATGTTTTCATTCTTCTTCCTTTCATGTACAATTGCATTCAATTCATTCCAAAAACTCATTCTCACCTCCATACACTCTGAATCCACAGGAGCATAACAAGTCACCAAGAAAAGTCTCAAGTTTTTAATTTTAAATTTTATAGTTAAAATTCTGGGAGAAACTCTTTGGTATCCTGTTATGCATCCTTTCACACACTCACTCACAATTACACCTACACCCTGCCTATCATTCCCATCTTCCACACCTGACCAAATATACAATTCACCATTCGCTAATACTTTCTCACCATTCCCTTTCATTTTTGTTTCAGTCACACCCATCACTTTTATTCGCTTCTCTTTCATTACATTCATAATTTCTTTCTCCTTGCAATCATTCATCTTCCTTACATTCCATGTCCCAAAAACCCATTCATTCTGTCGATGAAAATTAATGGCGTCCGCTCCATAATGCGGCGATCTAAAAATTCTATCATTTTCGGCAGACATAAACAGAAAAATCAATACTTAAATACATTTTACAAATATATAATAATATGAAAAATATATTAATTAAAAACTATGACTATTTAAAAATACAAATATTTAATATATAAACTATTTTAATTTTATAATTCTTCTCTTATCTTCTCTGCAAATGTCAATTTGTGTATACTTCTTGTGAAAAACTAGCTGAAGAGAAGGAGCGCCAGTGTCAAACTTTCTTCCTCTTCTTGAGATGAATCTGGCTGAAGAGAAGGAGCGCCAGTGTCAAACTCTGCCCGACACAGGAGGCTGGGTGCTGCACGGCAAGGGAGTCCAGCGGAGAGACGCGGGCATGGGCGAGGACCCACGCAGCCTGCCAGGAGCTACTCCGGCAAGGAGCTAGCCGACTCCCCGATATTTGCCCCGATTAGGATTTAAATTTAATTTCAATATAATGATTATTATAAAAAATATTTATTTAAAAAATTTTGACATTTTTTGTATATATTTTTGTTTTGCTTATATTTTTTTATTTGTATTATTGTTATCATTTGATATCCTCCAAGAAAAAAAACAAAGTATTTTAAAAGCATCCCAAAAACACAATTTAGAAACTAATCACTGCACAATTTTAACGTTCCCGTCACAAGAAATAAAAAAAAATATTAATCAATTTGAAATATTGAAGCCAAATTTGAGGTTATGTTGTAAACGAAACAAAAGCCGAACAAATAACATGGCCTGAAGAAAAATAATGAAAACGAAAAATTATCAAAAACACCAAAAATCAAGTTCTATTGCAGTAAAAAAATAACGCAGGAACACATAAATAACGTTTAGTCAATTTCACAGTAAATAATTTCACAATTAATTAGGCGAATACACAAAAAAATTAAAGAAAATCGTAGGAGCTAATTTTAATGCAACCATCTGTCAAATTTGAAAAAAGACAATTAAAAAAAAAAAAAAAACTTTGTTTAAATTCACTGTGAGTTTATTTTTAATACACGACTAGTTTCTGTAGAGCAGTATCTACCATCGACAAACTATCACGAAGCTACTGCTAAAAACCTAGATAATAGGATGTTCTTGTTTAAATACAGCAACTTTTCTAGTTGAGAAGTTCATAAGTTTCATCCGCAGTGTCGTTTGCTTCGCCAAATCTCCAGAAATATTTTGTACTTTGTTCCGGACCTGCAGTTTGGCAGACGAATATTATTTATTTAAGAAGAATAAACGGCTATATAGCCTTTTACAACATTGCGATAAATATAAATATGTAGGTACATAAGTAGGTACTGTATCTATAGGTATAAAACTAATATCTTAAAATATAACACAAATAAATGACACATAAATAATATACAAAGATGTAAATATACGATGGTTATAAAGCAATAGAACTAACAATTTAAAAATAATAACAATAAACTTTAAAAATAATAATGCAAAAACCATAAACCAGTGTAAGCAATTGTTGTATACAAAAATTGTTGTAATAAACAACAAATCTTCATTATTTGATCAGGGTTGTCACAAACATAATATACTAAACAGGTGTAAAATTTGCTAAAATTAATAGAATAAACAAAAGATCATTTAAAATTTCAAGGATTTTTTTTATAAAAAAATTTCATACAATGCAATACAACATACAATTTACAATGTGTTGTGCAAAGAAAGAAAGAAGATGTGAAACTAAAGGTACAAAAAAAAATGTGTTGAGATGGCTTGGGCCTGCGGAAAGAATGGATGATGAGAGACCGACAAAATGCGGATACCTACATACTATTTATTTTTTTTTTAAATGGATAGAATCCCGTGGAGAAAATATCAACCTCCAGCTTGTTCGCCTCCCTGGGCAGTCGCTGAAAAGGTGAGTAATACTGGTAGTTCACGGCACAGTCTGCCCCATCAAAAGTATCCACGTTACGCGTGTTCCTTATTGGGACACGGAAATTAATTTTTGATAGGAGTTGGGGCGCGTCGGTCAAGCCATTAATGAGTTTGTATAGAAAAACCATGTCAGCAGCACTTCTCCGAGCCGAGAGCGGTGCAAGTTTATACGATTCTCGGAGTTGGTTATAATTGATATCCGAGATGGGTATTCCGAGTTTGAAGTTGATAAAGCGAAGTAGTTTGTTTTGTACCTTTTCTATACTACGTATATGTACCTGGTAGTGAGGAGACCACAACACGGAGTTATACTCCAGCAATGGCCTCACCAAACTTGTAAAAATATAAATAAAGGTGTGCACGTTATAAAAATTTTCACACAGTCGTAAGGAAAATCCTAATGTTCTGAGTGCCCTATCCACAGTTGCCTTTATGTGTGGTACAAATGTTAATCCCGCGTCCAACAATACTCCCAAATCTTTGATTTGCGCAACCGACATAAGCTGTGTACCATCAATCGAGTAAGGGTACACCGTGGGATTCTTAATTTTGTGGAAACGCATTACTTGACATTTTTCTATGTTTAAAGTTAAATCATTCTTCACACACCAGTCATAAAGCACGTCAATATTTCTTTGTAATATCTCGCAGTCACCAATACAGTTAACCACTCTGTAAATTTTCAAGTCATCAGCAAACATGACAAATCTCACCCCGTCAAACCCGCTCAGGAGATCATTGACAAATATATTAAACAAAATGGGTCCGAGATGTGAGCCCTGCGGCACACCGCTCTTCGCCAAAAAAGGAGATGAAACAACGCCCGACACACAAACCCTAAGTTCCCTTTCAGCAAGATAGCTCGAAAACCACGCAAGGAGTGCACCATCAATACCAAGAGAAAGAAGCTTTGCCAACAATATTGTATGGGAGACGCGGTCAAACGCCTTGGAGTAGTCTGTATATACACAGTCCGTCTGACTCCTGGTAACAAAAGCATCCATGATATCACAATGAAATTCCAAAAGGTTTGTCAAGGTCGATCGGTTTTGCATAAAACCATGCTGTTGGTCCGATATAACGAGTGCTAAGTCATTCTTAATCTTACCGAGAAGAATACATTCGAACAACTTCGGTATGCAGGATTGTATACATATTGGGCGATAGCTAGTGACATCAGATTCATCTCCCTTTTTGAAAATTGGAATAATGTTGCTAGATTTCCAAGCTGTTGGAAAAATTCCCGATTCAATAGATTTATTAAATATTTTTTGTAAAATCCAACACATAACATTTGAACAATTCTTAATAAAAACAGGCGGCAGTTGATCAGGACCTGCAGATTTATTAGTATCCAGCGAATCAATACCACGCTGCACGTCCGACACGGAAAATATCACACGCGCGATATGAACTCGATCAGTCAGCGGGAGCGCCGGAGTGTTAACACCCATGAGAACGTCCTCGTAGATTGACAGGAAATATTTTCTAAATAAGTCCACTACATCACTCACGCTATTGGCAGACCTGTCATTGAAATACATTATTTTCGGGTAATCGCTATGATCGTCTTTTAAAGATTTGGCAAGTTTATACAAATTCACGGAGGTTCCTGGTAACTGACTCTCTATGTTTCTATAAAATTCACGTTTTAGCGCTGCTGAAAGCACCTGGCACTCCTTTCTTACCCTACTGAATGCTTCGTAGTCACTGGGGTCCCCAGTTGCCTTATACTGGGCATGCAATCTTTTTTTCAAACTAATCTTATCAACAAGTTCGCGTGTGAACCATTTGGGGTAGTTCCCCCATGGTGGCCGTTTGATAGGCACAAAATCGTGAACGGAACTATTTATAACGTTGTAAAATTGTGACACAATTTCATTTACGTCGGTATTTGTATCAAGGAAAGACCAATCAACCTCATTAAGATGGTTATTTATGACGTCGTAGTCACAAGTTTTGAAGTTTTTTGTAATTCTTTCCGGCAAGGACTCCCTTTCATAATTCACAATAAAATCTATCTCTAATGGGGGGTGATGGGCATCAGCCGGCAGGATGATCTCCGCGGCTGTGGAAACATTAAGACCATCAATATCTGTAAATATTAAGTCCAGTAATCGGTTTAAACTGTTACGTACCAGATTACACTGAACCAAACCAAGGAACGAGGACATGTTTTTAATTTCGGCGGTACACTCATCATCTATCACCGCATTGGCCTCACACTCACACCATTCGGCACCCGGCAAATTGTAGTCCCCAGCAACCAAGATTTTAGCGTCTGGATATTTAAAACGGATTCTTTCCATATCTTTACAATGATTGGAGTAGGATTCAGAGTCTGAACCTGGCGGAATATATACGCAAGCCACAATTAAAATTCCAATCGGGAGAATGATTTTAACAAATATTTGCTCCAATGAAGTGTTCAGACATTTTATTATACAGGACCTGAACCTTTTGGCAACGCAGATCATAACACCTCCTCCCCTGGACTTGCCACTATCTTTACGATCACGATCTCTCCTATACACACAGTAACGGTCAAAACCAAGCTCTCCGTCACGCACACCTTCATTCAACCAGGTTTCTGTAAAAAACAATATATCATATGAAGTTAAAGATGCACTAATAGATAATTCAGATAGTTTTGTGTTTACTCCACGGACGTTCTGATAGTAGGCAGTTGCGCCGATTCTCCTGGTAAGTTTTTTCGGAGCTTTACAATCTTTGGAATTGAATCGAAAAATTTCACCGTCAGCTCCTCCTCACCAGCCATTCGCCTCTCCTCGACTTCATTCCATAGACCCCGTAGATGTTCCCTCTGTGAGATAGTCAGATCAGCTTTAGCTCGCACACCATCGCCAAGAAGCCTATTATTACGCAGCACATATCTGGCCTCCGAAGAATCAGCAAAGGAAACTTTAACAGGCCTTACTTTGTCAGCCGCCACTCTTCCAACTCTGGATACCTTGATACAATCCGTTTTGACTTCATCGAACTTACTGACGATATTCATGACAGTGTTGCGGTCATCATTCAGTCGCTGCACCTGGGTAGAGGCCGCGCTTTCTGGAATATTCATCAACATTACATTCTTAGATTTTTCACGTCGTTCCTCGAGTTCGCTAATCGCATCGAAGATAGAATTATGCTTTGAGTCCTCCGACTCGCCCATTGAAATGGGCTTACTCTTGAATGTCTGCAATTCCCCTTCCATTTTGCCGGTTAAAACTCCAATCAGGGACATCGTTCTTGCCAGTCCCGCCGTCGTGGGTAGCAATTTAGAAGTCAACTCCTTAACTGCCTTCACTGCAGAATTATTGCCATTTATTAGCGCCAGTTGCATGGTATTCAAAAGGTTTGATGCCTCCGTTATTAGTTGAACAACGTTTGATTCCATTGTTAAAAATCGTTGGACAAGAGGAAAAAAAAGAAGTTACCTACTTGTAATTATAATATATATTTTTTTTCTCACGGGTTATTTAAGTTTTATATTATTTAAGTATAATATTATTGTTTTATGTCACAGGTACAATTTATTTGATTATTGTGTTTATTTTTATTTATCCCAATTGCAGTGACAGCCCTGCTACAAAGTCTTCAGCAATAATATAAGCAATTATGTTTATTGGCTGCAATTTATTGGACAGATTTGCAAAAATAGTCCTTATTGATATTACAAGCGATGAAACATTTATTTTTAATTTGAAAAAAAAACACACAAGCAGCAGTCAGAGAGAACCGCGAACAATTTGTGATAAAAAATTGAGTTAGCTTTACACTGTAAACACCAATACACTTCACGCAATTCAGTTATTACAGATATTTATAATTATTTATTAGCAAGCAAAAATTTGGAGTGCACTACTTATGATATCATTCAATATCTTAAATTTGTCGTAAAAACTTGAACCGTGATTCATTACGTCAAATCTTTATGGTCTGCGCATCCACCTTTAACCTAGTTTCTGCTTTCTAGCCGCGAGTCGTACAGCCTGTTTCATTTTCTGTTTAAATTTTCTTTTGCAAGTACACATTCCGCATGGGATAGTTGTCTTTCATTGGTTTGTCTTTCGTTTGTTTGACAAAAATGTATCATTCGGTTGGATTGCTTGAGGGAAAGATTGTTATATTTTGTTCTTTACCCCTAGTTACCTAGACCAGTGTTTCCAAACTTTATTTCGCCCATCGCCTCAGACCACTATTTGCTATGCGCGAGAATAATGGTAGGGGATTGTAAAAAAGGAAAGAAAAAATTATTGTTAAGAATGAAAAGAATAAAAGTGGAAAATTTGAAAGATGACAAGGTGCAAGATGAATATCAAAGTGAGATTGCCAAAAGATTAAATATGGATGAACTACAAAAAATGAAAGATGAAGGATGTGTGGAAAAAGTGTGGCAAATGATGAAGAAAGAACTGACCGAATCTGCTAGAATGACATGCGGAGAAACAAATGTTGGTAAGAAAAAAGGTGATGCCTGGTGGAACGATGGAGTGAAAGAAGCAGTAGAGCAAAAGAAGGAAGCGTATAAGAAATGGTTGAAAGATAAAGGTAATTTGAATTTGGAAATGATGTATATAAGGGCAAAAATGAATACTAAAAAGCTTGTGTATGAAAGTAAGATGGAATTAGAGAAGAAAAATAATGAAAGGGCACAGCAGGACTTCCACACCAACAAAAAAATGTTCTGGAGTTGGGTTCGGAATAATAACGAAAGTGTGGGAGCAACAACTCCGGGCATAAAGAATGCGCAGGGAGTCTTGCTGTGGGATGAAGACGATGTATGTTACAGATGGAAAGAATACTTTGAAGAAATATTAGGACAGGGCGAAAGAAATTTATATGAATGTGACCCTACAAATGAAAGTAATGAGGATATTTTGAAAGAGGAAATAAAAGCAAGCATAAAAGAGCTGAAGAATGGAAAGGCTGCAAGTATGGATGGATTGAATGCCGAGATGTTAAAGGCAGGAGGAGAATGTGTGGTAGAGTGGATGTTTGAATTATGCAAGATGTGTATGAAAGACAGGGTAGTACCGATGGACTGGAGAAAGGCGGTCATTGTCCCTATTTACAAGGGTAAAGGGGACAAGAAAGACTGCCGTAACTTTAGGCCCATTAGTCTCCTTAGTATACCTGGGAAAGTCTTATGCAAAATTGTCATAAAAAAAGTGAGAATGGCCACCGATCACAGGGTCTCTGATATTCAATCTGGTTTTATGCCAGGACGAGGTTGTGTGGACCAAATCTTTACTCTCAGACAGATTGTTGAAAAACATCTGGCTGTGGGGAGGGTGGTCTACGCAGCCTTCGTGGATCTCGAGAGGGCCTTTGACTCGGTGGACAGATGTATGTTGTGGAATGTTCTCAGGAAGTACGGTGTGAATGACAACCTTCTGAATGTGATACGTGCCATCTATGAAAATAGTTCGGCATGTGTAAGAGTGGATGGGAGATATAGTGACTGGTTTGATGTATATAAGGGAGTGAGGCAAGGCTGCGTGATGAGTCCATGGTTGTTTAATATAATCATGGACAGTTGCATAAAAGAAGCTGGAATATCAGAGAGCGGAGTGAAAGTGGGTGAAACAAGAGTTGGAGTACTTCTTTATGCTGATGATGCTATAGTTTTAGCTGACTCGGCGGAGGAACTCCAAGCGATGTTAACCAAACTGAATGATGCGTTTTGTAAAAATAGCTTGAAAGTGAATGCGAATAAGACAAAAATATTAGTTTTTGACAGGAATGAAGTATGTGAGGAACTTACAGTTAATTTGAATGGGAAAAAAGTTGAAGTAGTGAATGAGTTTGACTATTTAGGAAGCAAGTTTGAGGCGAATGGTAAGATGACGAAGGAATTAAAGAAGCGTGCCAGCAAAGGAAGATGCGTGATAGGAGCGTTTGGTAGAATAGCGAAGAATAAAAGGATACCAAAGAAAATGAAAATGGCGGTACACAATTGTATATTGTTGCCGACCCTGATGTATGGAAGCGAGTCATGGACGGTGAATGAAAGAGAAGTAAATAAGGTATGCACCGTAGAAATGGCTCATTTGAGAAGTATGACAGGAAAAACACTGAAAGATAGAGTGAGAAACGAATGGGTTATGAATGAATGCGGAGTAAAAGAAAGCGTGAAAGTGAAAGTTCAAAGAAGTGTGATGCGATGGTTTGGACATATTGAAAGGATGAATGAAGACCGACTGACAAAAAGAGTGTATAAAGGGAATGTAATAGGTAAGCGTGGAAGGGGAAGACCTAGAAAAGAATGGATTGATCAGATGAGTGAGATTGCGAATGAATGGAATTTACAGAGTGGAAACAAGAGAAGAGCATGCATGAAAAGAGTGATGAAATTAGATGAGATGAAAGAAGTATGCAGGGACAGAGTCAAGTGGAGGCACTTATGTGGAGGTACTGGCCACCCCTAGAGGAATGGCGGCAGGATACAAGACAAGACAAGACAAGCCTCCTTATACCTAAATGAAAATCATGTGGTGGGATGGAGCGGGAGAAGGGATAGAATCGCATTAAAAAAAAAGATCACTTATTGCTCCATTGCTCCTCAATCGCCCTCAGGTTGGGAATCACTAACCCAGACAGTTTCCCAAAGAGAAAAATGAGATATTTGGAGCTTTTTTCATATAACAGTAGGCATGTCATATATACTAAGCTTAGGGCCTGTTGCAGCAAACTCCAATCAGACGAAAATCAAAATTAAGTGTGATTTCTCCCTTTCAAATCAAACAATTGATTGCATATACGTAAGTCAGCTGATGTGAATCATATTTCCTGTTCAAATTCCATCACATTTTTACCAACTTTCGAGAAATATTTAACCGAGGTCCTTACCAGAACTAAGCAATCAAATTTGATGTTTCAATCAAATATTGATTGGAGGTTGGTACAACAGGCCCATATTCTTTAAGGTAGAATTACATATTGACAGCTTATAAAACGATACTTAAATTGCTGGAAAATGGTAGTCATTACGATTCAAATATTTATTTTACAAAAAATAGATAAAATGTACGAGTTTCGGCTTTCATTCAAATTATTCGCGTGCGTATAAAATTTTCATAAGGAGCACGGGCGTGCCCGTAAAATGAAACGTGCCAAATGAACATAAATTGAATTCAACCCTTTAATAATTCGCTAGTTTCGGGATTGCGCGAGTAAATTAATATTAAATTATAACACACATAAAGCACCTGTCCACCTTTATAATACCGGCAGGAATATAATCAAGATTATAAGATTAAAAGCGGGTAATTCTAAAAAAGGATTTGTATTATTCCCAACTAACAGGGAAAATATATTTTATTCGCGGAACAAACTGATTTAATTTTCCGGGAAAATAATAAAAAACATTTTTTGGACCACGAATTTCTAAAATTTTACTTTTAATTAAAGGTGATGAAAAATTGAGATTGTAAGCGGAGCACCTGCCCGTGAAAAAGTACATGAGCCGTTTTATTTGTGTACCGACTCACTTTTCGAATATTTTTTTTCACTTGATAATTAAGATGAATAGCTTTTTTCGGTTCCACGAAGGGAAAAAAGCTACGCAAGTTTGATTGAATAATTATATTGTTGTTATTAATTATATCACAGGATATTTGATATTCTGAGTCGAAAAATATAACCCGTGAGCAATAATTATTTTTAAAAAACACGGTGTATCCCGTGCATACTTTATTTTAATTAATCCTAATTAAAAAAAAGTAAAATTAGAAAGGATTTTCTTAGAATCATTATTAATTGTTTTTATTTTTATATTTGCAGATAAACGCTTCAGAGTTCATTTGTTCACGAGTAAAATATAAGTAGTGTTTTTTTTATTAACAAAACATTTAATCCATAGATGATCCACAAATCACCGTTTTTTGTCTACACAAATTTATCATCTATGTATCAAATGTAGTGTTAACATGGTTATTGTTATTCTCCATAGTATCCCTTTAAGCCAGCGGATGAACTATAGATTTGTAAGGGTCTGATGACATCTTAAGTGTTCGGTATTGTACTCGTATGTAGATAAAAAAAGTATTTTTCAGAAGAAACACGTAGATCAAAGGAAGAATAAATAACAAGATTTTTTATATTCTTTCGAGAAAATTGCAATGGGGTAACTAAATTGTCATATATAAATATAATGCGACAAATTTCAATACTTTAATAAAACGAGGTTTCTAGAAAACAATGGTGGCTTTCTTAATCAACTTGAAACATGTTTTTTTAATACTTTCGGTTTGTACTCGTCATACAGACGCGTCGTAAAATATTATCAGTTTTATGTCTTGACTTTTATATTTTTTTGAGCAAAATGAAAAAAAAAACCCATGAAAAAGGGATTAATGACTAACATATACCACCTTATTCATAAAAATGTTTAAATTTTTAAACCAGTATAAAGTCAGTTTTCCCATACTAATAAGCTGGTTTAACTCTGGTTTTGGGTTCAACCAATCTAATGAATAGGGCCGATAATGTCCAGGATATATTTTTTATTATACGAGTATGTACTAAGGGCAGACCCTTAATTAAAAAATATTCAACAAACAAAGGAATTATTTTATTCAACCAACGATGAGTTCATAAAAAATTACACGATTAAAATGGGGAGATCATAATTTTTATGATTTTTAAAGGGCACAAGGTAGATAAAAACGCCATATGGAGAAAGCTAGCAGGACAACATAAATAAATAAACTAATCAGTTTGGTAAGATTCTTGATATTTTGGTGAATAAAATTTAAAAAACTGCGGTCAAAAAACCGTGGTCCTTTGTACTGTCTGTAAAGGCTTATGTTTCGTTACAGATTTGTATGTAATTTTTCAGAGCTATCTTACTGAGATTTGAGAGTTTTGAGTAATATCATATAGAACCGGTATTTTCAAGAATAGTATAACTATCAACAAGATGGCGTCGTCTTCACTGACAGCAGCTTTTTTATGTACGGATATATCAAAGTCAGCACATATTTTTGTTGTTGTTTTCCAGCTTAATGCAGGTTAGGCATTTCATTTTAATGACTAGTTGTTTGTTCTAAAGCTTTTGAATGGCATTGACTTAATTTCTAATATTTTGGGGCGGGTCTTGTCACTTCGGGAATTTTCGGTTTAAGTCAACTCGAACTGGAGTATTTTGAATATAAGGTCAAGTAATAGCAGTTAACTCAAATAAAACAGCTAATCTTGAAATTGCCGGGCCTAGGAATGATTATTTTCAGTTGAAAATACATCATTTTAACAACACGAGAAGGAAATTAAAACGCAATTTCATAAACAAATATTTTTTGTACTTTCAGGTTCATCAATATTTGCAAAACTCTTTTAGAATTAATATTTTTAAGGGTTGGGTGGTTTACACAGTGAAAGTCCATTGTATATTAATTAAATAAAACGCAGTTTAAATTCACTTTTATATTCTTTAACTTAGTCAAACGTTTTCTTTTAGTATTGTTTCACTTTCCTGAGACGCGATTTTCCTAAACCTGTAAACTTGCTGTTTATAATATTGGGTTAAGCGCCAAGCAGACATGTTGTAAACACAAAATTGAGATTTAATTTATACTTCTATTGTTGCCAAAAGCAACCACTAAACTTTGCCGCTATCTTGTTTGAAATTATTTTAAAGCCACCTCTCGCTAGATGGCGGATGTTTTACAGTTTACGGTTTACACCTTCCTGAGTTCTACCTGACTGCTAACACAAAAGGTAAACAGAATTAGTAATTAATTATTAATGCCGAAATTGCTAGAACTTTTTACAACTCCCCATTACAGCAGATAAAATTTTAAATACGTGTAAAATTATGTATAAGCGTTATTCAGAGTCGGCCTTCACTTAAATAGGTTTTCACTTAATCGACTTCTGCTATTCATTTCATTAAGGGAGAAAAGACATGAAGTTTCTTGTAGCCACTTAAGTGGCACTCTAATCTAATCTAATCTAAGTTGCAAAGATATGTTACATTGGAGATTCACATTACATGCATTCTCACAACCAGACACGTACAAGCTCGCGGTTGCACATGCCTCATGTGAACCTACAACATAAAAACCAAATCTCAAATGGACATACACCCTGCAACTCTTGCCGTCCTTCCCTGAGACAGGGGTGACATTGGCAAAGTGAACCATTTTTACAGCATGGGTGGTCAGCCGCATACCAACCTATTAGTCAAGGGACATACACGACAAATTACATTTTATACATCACTAAATAAAAATATCTATGGACAACAAACAGAAACCCAATTCCAATTTAATAAACCCTAGCCGCCAACATTACAGACCAACCGCCATTTCTTTCTGTCCTTACATACTTCTTTCATTTCCGCCAGAGTCTCTTCAACTTAATATTTTTGTCGTTTTTCAATGAAATTAGGCGTTCCAAGTAACAAACAAAAAATATTGCGTATAAACTATAGGTAGGTAACCAAATTATTTGTAATAATGAGGTCGAAATTTTGAACTTTTTTCTCGGCGAGCAAGGGTCAGTCTTGTATAGCAGGGGTTGGCAACCTTTTGTTGTCAAAGGGCCAAATATTTTCCGTGGGATTTCGTGCGGGCCGCACATGGGCAGTGGCGGATCTAACGGTTAGCATTTCAGCACATGATGACTATCCCCCCCCCCCCCCCCTACTGCATCATGTATCGTAAACATAAATAAATTTACGTACGAACTACAAATGAAATTCAATATTGGTTCTACCCCCTATAATAAATCTCATATTGTAGAATCCCCGCCAATTCCCGCAATTCAGGGAACTTCACGCGAATCGACACCAGCCTACATAGAGAAATCTATCCACAAATTCTACTCCCCCCTTTGGATAAGTTTGACCACCTTTCGAGTCTACGATCCGCCTCTACGCTTGGAGCACATGCCATTGAAAACAAATATTGTTATACAAATATTTCAGTTGTATAAAATATTTTAGTTATAAAAATTAAACGCTTTTTGTTCATTTTTACGACATTTTTTGTATTTTTTTTTCACTCCATTGTGTATGTGTATGATATCGTCCAGCACATGCGTTGCGGCGAATATCTTGCGGGCCGCACCAAGACGCCTCAAGGGCCGCATGCGGCCCGCGGGCCGCAGGTTGCCGACCCATGTTGTATAGGATTGCCATCCTTAGCATCCAATAACAAAACATTTTCAGGCGTTTTACCTAGCAAACCAGGCGACAACACTTGTCTATGTCAATTCACGTGCGGACTTCGTTAACTGTAATATTCGATGTAAAGTCATAATATTAATGAGTACTAAAAAATGTTCTGATGAACAATGATTTGCGATCTTTCTATAATCTCAGTAGCAAAGATAAATTAACACTTAGGATTAACATTTCATGCACGATCACAAGTAAACACGTGTCGATTTGCAGTTCAAGTAAACTTATTACAGAAAGCGCAAACCCCGAATGAACCCAAATTTTGCAACTCTTGCCGTCTTTCCCTGATATTTACCTTAATTATTGAAATTGTCTCTGCGAATGCCTAACGTTTAATAAGAGCTTTATCCAATTTCTTTAGAAGGTAGGTACTTGCTGGGTATAGGCAAATACATTAAGGTTTTTTTCCTTTGAATTTAAAATAATAAATTAAAAACTTAATAATTTCTCAAAATAAATCTAATTGAGCCATAAATTTAGATTTTGAATCTTAATTTAAATGTTAAATTAGTTTTTTTTACCATTTGTTGAATAACTTATGTTTGCCTTTTTGGAATGTTCGCCCTTGGCCTTCCGGACGAGTTTATGTCTAGTACTTTTTCTTTGAAAGTAGCAAAACAAGTAGTAAC
This sequence comes from Agapetus fuscipes, assembly GCA_951799405.1. Classification (NCBI taxonomy): domain Eukaryota; kingdom Metazoa; phylum Arthropoda; class Insecta; order Trichoptera; family Glossosomatidae; genus Agapetus; species Agapetus fuscipes. Next base: position 7,554,333 of record OX637350.1, read on the forward strand.
CACTAAATTGGTTGGTTTCAACGGGATGGAGCACTATAGGCGCATCTTTTCTGAATGCCTTGTACGTGATAAGAGAGTAAATTTATACCATCGTAAAAAAACTATCTATAAAAAGTACGTGTTTTTGCTATACTAGGAAGAAAGATCTAAAACGAAAGCGGTAGTAAAAAGCAATGATGAAATAATTTTCCGGGAATCGTATGCTTCGGCATCCGACTCAATATAAATGTAAATGGGGCGTGAAATTCACTTTTTTACTGGAATTTTGCAGATTTTCTGAATTATTTCATCCAGGATAAATATCATCAGCCCCATGATTGTGAGTTATTACTTTTGAATAAAACATAAAGCATCCCCTTGGTAGCTGATTTGCCACGCAATCTCTAAAACAACGTATGAGCTTTTTTGTTTAATAATTTATCTTTAATAATAATACAAATTGGATTTTTTTTTTTTTCTAAAACGTAGTTTTATTTTCACAATAATATTTTATACTTCGAGCACTTTCGACCTTCAATACTCAGGTCATTATCAAGAGTGATGTATCTCTTGCTAATGACCTGAGTATTGAAGGTCGAAAGTGCTCGAGGTATAAAATATTATTGTGAAAATAAAACTACGTTTTAGAAAAAAATAAAATATTTCAAATAAAATGAATTTTCACTGTGTGAATACACAAACCCTACAAAATCAAATTGGATAATTTTACATAGCGCCGTTTAGTGGTACTCGTCACACCAAGGGTGTTAATATCTAAGTTGCTTAGATATATTAGACATTTAAGGCTCAAGGTACGCCCACAGGCAGACACGTGTAAGTTCTCGCTTACACATGCTGCATGTGAACTTCCCCCCATGGTTTATATTTTATATGTTTTAACATATAAAATATAAACCTCACATGAGCATAAGCCTTGCAACTCCTGCCGCACTCCTCTGAAACCGGGGTGGCAGTGGCAAAAGTTTTTACAGCATGGGAGTTAGCCTCATACCTACCTATTAGTCCTTATATAGGAATATGATTAACAGGTCGTAACATAGCGTCCTTGTAACCATGCTTTTTCGAGATTAATGCTTTTCAAGGTGCATTTTTTTCCTTTTTCATGTCACCTGTCTAAAAAATGAACTGTTAAGCATTTTTTTTTGTATCATGTTATATCCATAAAGTAAGATTTTCAGCAACAAATAAATTCCGGAAAAGCAAAAATATAAATCAAATTTTACTTAACATCGGCAAATAAAAAGTTGTTTTTGTTCATTTCAACAAATTAGTTCATTGACAAACAAATCAACAAACAGTTAAGTAGTTGGCGTTAAATTTTAGATTTTTTGAAAAATCTTCTAAATTAATTATTTGAATAAAATTATGTTCATGATCATTTCACGTTTTTTCTTGATATTGTTACGAACTTTGTTATATATATATATATATATATTTATTTGGATAATCTATTTTTTTAAAAAGCGCCGTTTTCGTGTGTAGCATATCTCCAGGATACTTACATCCGGCTAGCTCTCACCATCATCACTCAGGGCGTGGGGACTCTTTTTAGTGGTGTTGCTTATTCTATCTTGGGAAAGGTTTCATAATTAAAAGATAATTTATTATTAACAAAGCTGAGTTTATTATCAAGTAATATGGGGAATCAAAGGGGAAATAAGGGAATGACCTGACCTGCTCCTTGTCACTTAAATCACTCCCAAACGTTGCGTCCTCGAAAGTTGCAGTCACAGAGGCTAACGCCTCTAAAGATGGGGCTCCAGGGTGGACGATCTCATTTATCTGGCTCCGGTGCGACCCACGTTTACTGCGCCAAATCTCGCAGCACTTTTGAGCTCGACCGCTCTCCGTCGCCACTCGCCTCTAGCCCCCGACTGGCGTCTCGGGTTTCCGAACTCATCCCGAATGAAGCATCGAGAGTCTTCGGGTTATGTCGGAAACACTCGCGGCTCACCCCTCAGGTAGACCGAATCGACGTCACAGCACTTTCTCATATTTTATTTGCATAGCAACATAACAACTTAAGATTCGTAGTACATGCACCTAAGCACGCTTGTGTATGTCGAACAATTTGGAAGTGCGGAAAAGCTCAAAGCTCGGAAAGACAAAATCAAGCAATTTGGAAGTGTTTCAAAAACTCCATTATGGAAGTATGTGGCATATTCGCGAATACGCGAGAACCAATATGAGCCGTATTTATAGAGGCGTCAGTAATGTGAGAGACAGAGAGTCTCTTTCAACATTGTGCCGCGAAGTCCTGATTAGCTAAAGCGAGAAGAGTGACAGTACTGTGTAACCAATATTGTGCAAAATAAATCTTGTTAAAAAAATAAATCGGAGTTTAATTAAAAAGAACCCCAAGTAAAATTATAACAATTTCTTATTTGCTGTTACGGCGGCTTAGAGCTTGCACACCAACATCACAATGCATGGAAAAACAAACGATGGAATTGTTGGATTATGTGTTTATATTGTTATAAAAATCTCTTTTGTAGTGCAAAAACTTATTTAATTTTATTCACTTTTACTACATATAACAGTATTACTGTAAGAACACTCAGTTACAAAACCTTACAACAATAAATAGTTTAATGCTGTTGATCATTTCTAATAGGTATTTTATATGTCTCTATAGGTTAAATTTATATACCTAATACTCCCACTAAAATTTAACTCTATCTATAGACTGACTGACAAACCTTCAGGTATATCTATAAAAATATCCTCCTTAAGATACCCATTTAAAAAAGCAGTCTTTACATCAAACTGTTGAATTTATAAATTATACTTTGCAGCAACAGACAGTATTATTCTTATAGAATCATAACGGGTTGTTGGAGAAAATATTTCTTGATAATCAATATCCTTAATTTGATTAAATCCTTTTGCACATAAACGAGCCTTATAGCGCACTATTTGATTATTCTCATTCTTCTTTATGTTAAAAACCCACTTCGTAGTAAGGGTTCGCTGAGCAGACCTTTTAACCGCAGTCCAGGTATTGTTTTCTTTATGTGCTGTTAATTCTTCTTTAATAGCTTTGGACCATTCAGCCTTTTGTGGACTATTCAGTGCCTCTGCATATGTTTGAGGCAATGACAGCTCGACAAGATTTGCTTCATAATTTTTATTCATCCGTGGTCTCAAATTCATTGTCTGTATTGTTGAATCTTCCAATTGTCGAGATGGTTCATAGTCTGGGTCATCACCGGTACAACTCAGCATGCTATCTTCATTCTCTGTTGACGGACTGCTAACTAGAGTGTCATCTGCATTGCCTTCTTGTGACAAACTCTCATTTATATTTGTAGCTTCATCATCAACAATACTTATTTGTGCAATATTTTTCCTTGTGCTTGGAACATGATGTTCATCAAACATTACATTTCTTGAGATAGTTATTTTCTTTGTATTTATATCATACATTCTGTAGTTGGTGTTGTCATAGCCAACTAGTATCATTTTCTTGCTTTTCTTCTCCAACTTTGTTCGTAATTGATCTGGAACATGAACATAGCCTATACTCCCAAACACCTTCACGTGTCCTAATTGAGGCTTGGTCCCAATCCACAATTCAAAAGCTGTTGTATTTGGGGTCTGGGTGGAGGATGTTCTGTTCAATATATATGTAGCACATTGTACAGCTTCTGCCCACAGCTCCAATGGCATATCTCGCGCATACAACATTGAACGTGCACTCTCCACTATGGTACGATTTTCCCTCTCCGCTCGACCATTTTGTTCTGGCGTATAGGGTGCAGTACGCTCATGAACTATACCCTCTCTTTCCAAATACTCTTTAAAAACTTTATTTACATACTCTGTTCCATTGTCGGTATGTAATATTCTGACATTGTGCATGAATTTATTCTTAATCATAGCATTGTACCCCTTGAAGGCTTCCATGACATCACTTTTATATTTCATAAAATATACATGCCTGTAACTTGTTGCAGCATCCTTGAAGAGTAAGAAATATCTCATACCTTGAATAGATGAGACACTCATGGGTCCACAAACATCGCTATAAACTAAGTCACCTGGCTTTAGTTCTCCTCGCTCAGATTTGTGAAATGGAAACCTGCACTGCTTTCCATATGCACATGCTTCGCATACAAAATTGTTTTTTTCATTGTCAATCATTTCTAGCCCATTCACAATACCATTTGCATTCATATTTTTAATTTGTTTCACATTAATATGTCCTAACCTTTCATGCCACATTTTCATATCATTTCGGTTATTTTGAACCAAGTTACATGTATCTGGAACCACTGTTTTTATTTTCAACTCAAATAAATTGTTTTCTTGAAGTTTTGCACTCATCACCACTTTATTGTTTTTATAAATCAGGGCATGTGTGTCTTTCTTTACAATAGAATATAATTTTCGTATAATCACCCCTTCAGATAACAAGTTTCTTTTTAAACTTGGAACATACAACACATCATTAAGTTCACTGGTCTCCCACTGTTCATCAACATATCTCTGTATCATCACTTTTCCAATGCCAGATACTTCCAAAGATTGTTTATTTCCCAATGTCAATGATTTCTGGTTACATTCAAATAATTCCACAAAGAAATCCTTTCTAAATGTCATATGGGCTGAGGCACCGCTATCTAGAATCCAAGTATTCTCTTCAGCATTCCATGAATTATTTTCCACATAAAATGCTAACATATCTGCACCTTCTTGCTGAGGTTTTCTGGCCTTGGATTGTTTAGGAGCACGACATTCTCTGGCGAAATGCCCCCGCTTGCCACAATTATAGCATTCAAACCAATGCTTATTTCCTTTATTGTTCTGATTTGTATTGTTCTCACTCGCTACTTGTTTATTTTGCTTAGGCTTTGTTTTCCACCCTTTATTGGCAACAAGGAGAGCTGTCTCCTGTTCCTCTTCACCTGCTAAGCTCGCCTCTTCATCCAACAAACGTGCAGTTAGATTAACAATAGTTTGTTGTTTTGAGTCCAATGACATCCATGCTTGTCGCAGTGCTCTGTACTTGGAAGGCAAAGTTCCCAATATTTTTGTTATGATTGCCATGTCACTGATAGCTTCACCACTTTCTTTCAGCTGTTTAGCCAAGGTTTCCACTTTTGAAATGTGCTGAGCTACACTGTCAGCCGGCGACATCTTGTACTGATAAAACTTTTCGTGGATCAACATTTTGCACAGTTCACTCTTTTGTTCATATATTGATTCTAATTTTGACATAATCTCCAAGGCAGTTTCGCAATTTTCTATTAGTGTAATTTGTTTGAAGTCCATAGAAGAGGTTATGATGAACATTGCCATGCCGTCACTTTTCAACCATTCTGTACAGTCTCCTTGTGGTTTCGGTTTCGACATATCTATTCCTTTAGCTTTAAGAGCACATTTTATTTGAAATTTCTATTGACGAAAGTTATTCCCATCAAATCTTTCAATACTCATTGTCCGCATGGAATCCATTTTTGAGGTTATTTTAACACTGATTTCTTACTTGTAACTTTTTCTTCACAGTAACTTTTGTTTGTACTTCTATTTTCAGAGTTTCCTGGGCCCATAACCTGTTGGATTATGATTTTATATTGTTATAATAAATCTCTTTTGTGGTGCAAAACTTATTTTATTTTATTCACTTTTACTACATAACAGTATTACTGTAAGAACACTCCAGTTACAAAGATTACGTTACTCTTACGTTACAAAGTTAACGTTACTCTCGCTTTGAGAGAATCATTCAGTCAAATCAGAACATTCATTTTTTCTGTTTTCTATGCATATTTTTGACGACGCGACGTTCGCGCTTTAATTATGAATGGGTTTAACGCACAAAAAAAATGTAAATAAAAAAATAAAATTTAATTTGTTTTTACAAACATTCTCAATAAATTAAATATTATATTATCTAGATTTTCAGCAGTAACTTCGTGAAAGTTCATTTTAATACAATAAAATAAAAATTGCTTTGTTTTAATTCACATGAGTTTATTTTTGGACACGCCTCCAAAAACTCCTTCACTCCATTCCCCACAAAGGTAAAGTTATGAACAACTTTGAAAACCTAGAAATCCAAAAAAATATCAATTCAGAAAATAATCTCCTAAATAATATCCTATTTCCTAACACTTCACCTCTACTTTCTATGTTTCCTATTACGCCCCGCCCACATTCTTCCCCCTCCCCTTCTGTAATTTAAATCCTTGCTTCGTAATTCTGTATTCTGTGTTAGTTTATATTTACACCTGAAGATGGGAGGAGCTGCTTCTCCCGAAACTGGTCGTGTCCAAAAATAAACTCATGTGAGTTAAAACAAAGCAATTTTTATTTTATTAAATTAAATATTCCCTGTCCAAACAAGAATCTGCAAGTTAAAACAATATGAAATTTAGTTAAAATGCAATATCATAAGAATTCACAAGATTTCCACAAATAAAAATATTTATATTTTTTAGGGTGGATTTATTTAATAAAAAATATTTAATCTCCAATACTTGGGATTATGCTAGGAATACAATAAAACCGAAGTAAAATTGCGTGGTGAAAACCAAGGTGTTTCAAACCTAAGTTAACAACATTATTCATATTCAACAACATTCAGTCGGTGTTATAGCCGCGGGGATCAAGACAGGTTATTTGGAACCGAATAACGCTGGTTCGAATCCCGCGACGATAACTTCGACCCTGGTTCAACAGATGCCGTTGCATGCACACAAGCTTCTGCTTTCGCATGAAGACAACTGGCCAGGTAAAATGGGTTGGTGGATTGCATTCCTTTCCACAAATCTATTTTTTTAAGAAAAAAAAAAACTTACTATTTAATAAGACGACAAACTGGAGAGCTAGGTAGGAAGATTTTTTTCAGTTTAAAGTCACATAAGCTAACGTTGTAACAACACACGCTCAGTAGGTACAAGAGCAAGTTAAAACTTGGCCGTTGTAACTCATTTTAATTTAAAAATATATATACATACGTGTGACATATTTAAATGAAAAATTAACTAATCCAGAAAATAAAAAATTGATTCAAATACGAGTATTTCACGCACAACGCAGGTGATTTTCGCCAATAAATAAGCTAGATAAACAAATTGTTAGGATATTTTATGTGGAATTAATGGTACGAATGATAACATAATACCTGGACAAATATTTTTGTTTCATTATTTGAGTATTAGCTACACTAGCATATGGAGCAAACAACAGCTAGATTACCAGTACGCAGCAAATTAAATTAGGCTCATACGCATGGTTAATTTATGCTATCTCTATTGGCCTACTTCAGAGCTGAAATATTGTATTTGTCTACGGGGGAGTGTTAAACAGACACTACCCCAACGTTTCAACTCAACCAAAGCGTTTCAACAAAATTTAATGAAAACTAGAACACACCTAAGAAGCGCGGTGTTAATTTCATACATTATTCATAAAACGCTATAGCTGCGTTTAAACTTCAATCTTTCTACTTGACAAACAGATGTATGTGAGAACAATGAAACCTCAGTTATCATATTAATTAATCCATTCCGAAAACGACATTCGGAAACTGAAACAAACGGGATGCGAGGCACTTATATACAATTGATTTTGTTTCTGAAGCTCGCAGGCAGCAATGTAGTGGAAACAGTGGCAAGGGATGCCAACTAAACAAAGCTGAACGGGATCTTAATGGAGGAGGCTTATCGTGCTTGGAGGTACTTCTCAGGCAGCTTCATTAAAAGTTCAGTGGTTTCGAAACCGTGCAAGACCGCAGCATCCTTCTTGCAGCAAAAGCTGTATAATGAAGCACTTTAGGGATAAAACTGACAAAGCTCTCTGATTTGTATTGTTTACTCAAATGCTCCCCGTACCCGTCCTTATATGAATCAGAAGCACAAAGTTTTATGTTTTTTTTCAAGTGACAGACTATTAAAGTTCCTTGACTAATAATGTATGAGGTTCATACTGTAAAAAATGGTTCACTTTGCCACTTTCACCCTTGTTTCAGGGAAGGTCGGCAATAGTTGCAGGGCTTATGCTCATTTGAGATTAGGTTTTTATGCCGTAAGTCCACATGCGGTAAGTATAAGCGTGAACTTATACGTGCCTGCTTATGGGAATGCGTGCATGTACAATGTCTTTGCAACTTAGATTATATACAAAAATCCTTCACCTTAAGTACAAGTAACGGCATGACAGTAAAAACCTCAATGTTAAAGGGGTGTCCATAACTATAAAAGCAAGTGTTTCGATGTTTCTGAAGCTTATAAGCTTAATCGTCTAAGGCCCGGTATGTTTAACGTTAGCATAGCGACTTTTTACTACTTAATAAGAAGGACGCACTTATGACAATCAAATGAGTAGTTTTTTTTCTGTCAGGTTAAAGTCACATAAGCTGACGTTGAAAATACCGGACCTTAGCTTAAGAAACATACGTTGGGTAGCGGCCCCCGTAGAATTGTTGCTGCATCACGAGTAGAGTGAGGAATAAAAAAGAAAGCATACCTTTTATTGGGAATCGCTTTGGATGCAACTTGGCTAAAGAAAGCAGCAAAAGCGCTCAAGGGCGAAGAAATTGAATTTTGGAAGCAATGTGTAAGAGCGAACTTACATGTGCCTGGTTGTGGGCGTGCATATATGTGCCATTAATGTATATTTTATCTTTGCTTGTTCTTCTTCTTTTGGTGACATTTCTATCGAAGACCGGCGATCATAATGGCTGTTTTGATCTTGAATGCTACGGATCGAAACAAGGTCTTGGTGCTTATCTTTGCAAATTAAATTATGGTTTACGGTGGAAGGGAAAATACATCCAGAAGTGGAAAAGCGAGGACTTAGATGATAATGAGGTGGGATTTTGGTGCCAAAATTCTCTACCCTGATAACAAAACATTCTGAGGAAACACGCAATGTTCGATATCAGAGGTTCCATTGTTCTCTATGGGGGAATAAGCACCTGGAGGCGTTCCCAGCTAACACGTTAATTAGAACTGTAAATATTTAGTTGGGGATCGCTTTAAATTGGTGTCACCAGCTACCCTGCAGGTGATAGTCGGTCGCGTTGATTAGCGAGCAGGCGAAAGAGATCCCAAATTGGCTTCCAGTCCCCAATGACAGCAAATACGTTTCCTAGACTGTGGATTCCCAGACGCTCCCAGTGGCTTACGGTCGTTGAAAATACAAAACCTGTACGCCAACTATACAAATTTACGTTTGAACTCAACTGTTTCGTTTTACCGAAAATGTAAGAGATCCTTAACGTTCACTAAAAGCGCTGTCTAAGTTTCCGCATTTTTTTTGGTTAGCTACATGATTGAGTTTAAGCTACAAGATTCATACTTAGAGTGCTGGGAGCTCAGTGTGACAGAATTTGTAATTTTCATCTCTGGCAGCATTAGAAGTTAAATGATGTCCAAGTCGGAAATGGGAAGCAGAACTACGAGTACTAGGAGACATATCACACTCAACTATCAATACAATGTAAACAGTGCGATAAAATGCAATACAGGCATTAAATGAACAGCGAATTTTCAATGCGTTGTTTTTCCTTTTGCACAGTTCTAGTAACTTTAATTTTTAGCAGCATACTTGAAACTATTGAAGCTTCAAGATATGCAATTGAAAATATTTTCTTATAAATGATACGTCTATTATTTAACCATAAAAAAACCCTGGCAAAACCACATAAAAATCGAGTTTATAAAATATCTTCAACTCTCTCACGATCTTATACAACTTAATAAATAATAGCACTCCAACACAGCTTTCTACTAAACACAGTTGCCTGTTCCAAAGAGCTTTGCCATGTGAAAGTTTTCAAGTATTTCTCGAAAAAAAACTTGAAAGTATATTCGCTATTATTTACATCGCTTAATAATGGAACTGCTCATTTTTCTCACAATAGAAAATTCCCTACAATGCAAGAAACCAACTTAATGATATGAACTTGGTCGGTAAAATGCATAACGCTGAAAGCTTTCTCGGTGCAAGCCACGAGACATAAAAAACACAAATGTCCTTCTATAAAAGTTTCATTACAAAAGTAAACGAGGCATTTGGGTTACACATAAAATTAATGTATGTTGATCTGAATTCACCAAAGCGTGAGTTAATAAAGCTTTTTAAGGATTTAAAAAATGTAAAAGACAAAGTTTCAAAATATCGGAAAATGGATGCAGAAAACGCTAGAAATATTTTCAAATGGATCGGAGAAAAAGTTTCTTCGCATTTTATAAGGAAATTCATTTTTTTTATTAAGTTAATTTACATTTAATTACAATACATATTATGTGTCATTTTGTTCGCAGACTCTCTGCCATCTTGTAGGTAGAGAAATGATTTCGTTGCTGTAGAAATGACAGAGAGGGTTAGGAAAGAGTCATTGTCAAAGTTAAATTTCCATTGTTAAAGGAGACATTTTTTTTAAATTGTAAAATAAAAGAAAAACATCATTATCAGATCACAATTATCCGTACTCCAGAGGCGAGCAATCTGTAGAGGCAAAGTTGCAAAGCAACACATGGTAAAAATATATTCAACTTGGAAATTGATTTTTTAAAGTTATTGACTTCTATGCAATGCACCTGACATACTCGTATTAAAGTTAAACAAGTTTAACACCTCGGCTGAAAGGATTGTCATTCGACCAAATCATGTTCGCAATAAGTCAAATTTTTAACTTACCAGTCTAGGAGGACTGGAAGCAAGATCATGCTTGGAGAGAATCCTCCGTTGATGCTGGAGAGTAGGAAGGTCCAGCCATCCGCGTCTGCCCAAGCCAACCAAACCTGCGGACAAAAAATACAATAATTAATACCTACTCTCAAGGTCAGCTTCAGACGATGAATATTCCTCTTATAATCACTACCAGTACAGGTTATGGAGCTAGGGTGTTCAGTTTAGAGGTTCCATCTTGCTGAATTCAGCTACCTTTGGAGTTGACGACTCAGGAAAATAGTGCCACGAATTTCTAAAGATAAAGATGTTTATACTTGCGGATGGATATCTTGGGATGAATATCTTGGGATGGATATCTTGGGATGGATATCTAAGGATGAATAAGTTGGGACGGATATCTTGGGATGAATATCTTGGGATGTATATTTTGAGATGGATATCTTGGGATGTATATTTTGGGATGGATAGAACAAAATTATCATTTTTAAATACTCTTGTGAAGATGTCATACACATGTGGAGGTGAAACTTTAGTGCTGGAGGCAGGTCTCAAATTTTAACTAATGAGTTTAAAATAAAATTTTGCAGCAATACAATTAAATTTACAAAATATGGAGGGAACGCCGGGCAGAGGCAAATAAGCATTGGTCTGACAAGTGAATAATGGAACACTTGAAGGATGCGCAGACTGGTGGGGATCCCAGAGATTTATGGAGCTCGTCAAAAGGAGAATTTTCTAGAACGTTACCAGCAGACAAATTGAAAAAGTTTATATTTTAGGGTGCAACAACAATTTAATTTTACAATAAGAAAACGAACAGCCCCAAGCTTTTAATAAAATATATAAATATTTTGTGTTGCTTGATACCGCATACTAAACCTTTTTTCAGTAAAGCTGCAATTTTTAATACGTCAGAGTGTTAACGTTCGTACTAAAATTATGTGTTATCTATTATTGATTCATCTATCTTTAATCTGAATTGCACGTTATATTGACATTTAAAGCTCATATTTAATGCACGCCCACAAAGAGGCACATGTAAGTTAGCGCTTACACATGCTGCATGTGTACATACAAAACAAACCAAACCCCACATGAACATAAAACCGGAGTGGCATTGCCGAAAGTGAACCATTTTTTTTTATTACGGCGGGTCAGCTTTATACCAACATATTAGTCGGAACAAGGATCATGGAATCATGATTTTTATATACAAAATTCGATGCGTTGACCGACGCACTGTAAATTTATTGCAATAAAAATTTTAAGTGTTTTTTACAACGATAAAATGTATCTGAGTATTACTCGTATAACAATAATTTCTTTCAAAACTAAGTGAATAAGCTTTTGCGTTTGCTAAATAGCCCCAACCGAATATTTAAGAGGGAGTGTTTGAAAGGTCTCCTTGGCGCGCCTTTTTACAAGAATAACTTTTCTTTTGTACGAGTGCCCCCAAATCCGTCACACGAGTTTGGGACTTCCACAAAGCCCGACTACGGGGAATAAGATTTTCTCGGTAAGCGAGTAAAGTACTCGGTTACAGTGGCGCGAGGCCGATATAACTCGATTCCCATCGGCTTCCTGATGCGATATTTGTGCTAAAAAAACAGTAAAATATTAAGAAAAAAAAAACACATTGAAACTACGATCGATTGGTATGTTTCTATAAATTGAATATTGTTATTCTGTTTAAGTGTCTTTGTGTAGACAGTTGTTTACTTGAAGATGGAGTGTTAAATTAACTTTGGGCAAAGTCTTTTTTTTATACATAAATTAATTAAAAATTTGTTAAAAAATCACCTTTTAAGTTCATTTTGTATACTAATAGTTTCGGAAGAAACCTGATCAATTTACACCTGAAAATCGAAAATCGGAGATAAAACTTCCCCTGAAACTGGTTGGCTACATAATAACTCAAAAAGTGAATTTTAACAACATTGGATTTTTTTAAATTTTTTGTGTGCTCACAATCCGAAAGCGCTCGAGATATTAAACTCAACTCATGAAGGACAAATTTAGTTTACAAGTTTGCTTCATTTTATTATTTTTTATTTTGAGTTACACCATACATTTTGGGGGTTTGAAACCGTGTTTTATTAGCATTCTTCATAATTTTCCTCACGTTTTCCTCGCATGTAAAGTGCCAAAAAACCGTGGTGTTTTTCTCAGTTTAACAATTAAACAGCGACTTAAGAACAATCCTCTTTGTTTGATATCTCCGTTAAGTAAAAAATGAACATCAACCTTGTCCAACGCTGTCTCCTGCTGGTGTTAGATAAGAATCCTACGAATCAAGGACAAAAAACAATTAGTGCTGAACTACAATAATTGAATTTTTTGGTGCATAAAATAAATTCTTTGGCTAATAAAAATAGACTGATTAAAAATATTCTAAGTAAAGGCAAGTATATCCGCGAAGCATGCTCAAGTTCCGGATTTGTTTTGTACAACGATAGGAGATATTGTTGTCTTCGTAAAAGGAGCGGTAGGAGGCGCTTGTACTAATGAACGTTGTCTATAAGCCAATGTACATCTAAACGTAGTTATTACTATGACGGGAAAACTATAAGCTTTGCAACATAAAACATTTGAATAATTAATTCAGGAATATGAAGTAAATTCTTAATTTTTTTTCATTGATGAAATTAATTAATTAATATTATGTCTACATTCCAGATGATAATAATATGACCTTTCGCCACTGCTCGGGTACATTATAAAAGCTTATATTTTACCTCTTGGGGAGTTGTAGGTTGTAGCCAAAGGAGAGGCAGTATCGTAAAAGGTGAGACCGCACGGGGTGAAGAAACATGAATTGAAAAGCGTTTGTGAAAGTCCATTTAAATTTCATGAAAGAGTTATTTATTGAAAGTTTCAGTAATTATAATCTCTCGTGAATTATTTAAACTTATTGAATACACGACGCGGTAACTAAAAGGAAATAATTATGAGTACCAAAAAAGTATTTTCTTTTGAGCAATAACGTCTACTAACGAAAAATGCCCGTGATAAATTGTGTGATAAAACAGTCATTTGTACTCAGAAATTGTGTTTTGGGCACTTTTATTTCTACGTAAAATAACTACAATAACCAGTCGCAGTGGTCAATGTTTCCGCCACGATTAAAGTGGGTACCTGATTTGAGGTCTTATCAGAGCTATTACGTAATTTTCAAAGAATATTATATTCTTATGTAGGTATCTGTGTAAAAACCTGTCACAAAGGTTCACCCAGCCTCACAGCAACTGGGTTTAGCTTGAGTTGATGCTCTGCAACGATTTCTTGGTTTGCAGATGATCTTTGAGGTGAATTTGTACCTGATAAAATCTTGATTTACGAACAAATTTTCCCTCATTCTGTAACCACATAGAAAATGTTACAATATAAGTGAAATATATGATAATTAAATGAGCAAATCAGACAAAGCGCTGTGTTGTCCCTTTCGTAGGGAATGAATATAATGTGATTACCTTTATCAGTTGTTATAATGATTGTCATGCTCCCCGCACGCTGGTGGCCGCTTATATTAGTGGTCGTGTAACCCTACACCCACTCCCCGGGGGAGGGGATCACGCTCAAGCAATCTACGTGAAAGCATCGCGCCTCTAATGCCAGCTGATTATATGGCTAATCCATTATTAGCATATTCTAAACAGCACGCGGCGAGACTCCTGACGAATGTTTGTGTTCGGATAAATCATCCCGCGATATCGCAATAACAACCTGCTCGCAAAACACAAACAACTCAAAACTGAACGCGTGTACTACTTAAACAAACGTCTAGATATTCTAAGAAAATCCCGACAAAGGTTGGATCCACTAAAGTAAACGGTAGTGGCTTTTAAAAACTTTTTGTCGCCTTCCCTTTTCTTTTACAAAGGCATTAGCATTACCCAGTATATGTTTACCGACTTCCTCCGTTTTGAATGGCACGGTATATACGTACAACAAGATAAAATCTTTGAACAGATGGAAAAAAGGTTAAACGCAAAAGTAAGAGATTAGACTTGGGATGGCAGGGACACGTGCCGGCATTTGCAGCCACCGGGAACTTTTCAAAAACATTTCAAAGGCACCAACTAATTTTTTTTATTCATTTTTGGAGGTTTTCGCGTCCCGACAGTTTTGCGAACGGGAAGCCGGACTGAAAAATTCAGGAGTTCTCAATCACTTTGAAATACGAAATATTTTGTTAATGTGTTAGAACGCCTCAAAGCGCGCATTCTGAAACTTTCCTAATTTATTATTTGGAGGGAAACTTTGTCGGTTTGAACGTGAAAGTTGAATAATATGAGATCTGCTTACTGGTACGGCGTGCGTGAATTTTCAATGGACCCGTTCAAGGGGATGAATATTGACCGGCTTGGAGTGAAATGATGAGCACAGATAACAAACGGAAATCTGGGAGAGATCCTTCCTATAATATTGCTACATGCGCTTTATTATATCATTGTACAGAGGAATCCAAATAAGAGGCATGTTGTCGAGACTCGCTTTTCCGTACAATAAATCAGATACACTCCACTAGCTAAGACTGACTTAATCTTGTTTATAGCTAGTACAACAAAGGTTTAATTTATTTGAGCACTAAAAATAAGGTCCGCACATTTGACAATGACAAAAAGTGGTAATGTCACAAGGTTGGGTCACTAGGACAAAGTATAACTAGATAAGTAGACTTGCGACTTTTCCCGCCGAGAAAAATTCCAACTTAACACATCGGTGACGTAAACGTTCTATGTCCGTTAATACATCGTATCAGCCAATACAAACATAAATAACTTTTCTGAAAGTGTTCAGAATTGAAAAGTGATTTGAATTCGAATGATTTCCATTTGCCTGGTAGGTTACCTAATGATAAAGTCGGGAAAGTTAGAAAAGCGTATTCCTTTCCTCACATTGAGTCCCATACGTAAAGCAAGTTACCGGCATAACGGGACCGGAAATTGAATAAAAAATAAGGAAATAGAAAAGAAAGAGCTTGGCAATTCATGCAGAGCTTCGGAATCGATAAATGGGGAAGGGGGACTGATCGTGGGGCGCAAAGCTGCGTAAAAATCACTCAAACTTCCGGCCTTTCATAATAAAGCATTCATGAAGTGTCTCATTAAATCGGACATCGTAGGGAACCTTTTTTAAATACGGCAATTCCATCTATTCACTCATCTGTCATTCAATTTTCACAAGCCAGATGTAAAACCGCCACAGACCAGTGCTCTTGAGTGTCAATTTTATATTCGAGAGAGATTGTGAAGAGCCGAATTTGAACTTCTACAAAATTGTTAGCAAAAAAACACTTCTAATATTTGTGATCACCGCATTATCCCCGCAGGAGTTGCACGTGTTTTTGTTTTTGGCCTTTTGGAAGATTGATTGGCCTAAGGCCAATCAATCTTCACTTGAAGTGAGGATTTAGCTGCTTTCAAGGGAGCAGATTCTCATTCCTTAATTTTGGATAAGAAATAAACACCAAAACAGAAAATCATTTTCGATCAAAAGGAATCGAAGCTAGCTCTCTTGCTTTAAACTTAAACGTCTACCAACTAAGCTAAGGACTAGACTCGGACGTCAGTACAAAAATAAAAGCTCACTCACAGAAAATGCACAATAGTTTGTGTCAAGCACAAATGTTACGAGTGTATAAGCGAGTGCGGAGTCTAGATAAAAATATAATATTTAATTATATACTGAAATATATATACACAGTATGAAAAAATATCACGCAAGAATGTTGGACATTGAAGGTTCCTCTGTGTGGGACATGACGAGGGATACTCACTACTTAGGCCATGAAACAAGGCTTTCCACGCGGAAGTATTCAGCCCCAGGAAAGGCCCCGGGCCGGGTCGTCCGTGTTGGGGTGGCGGCATTTAGCAGCGAGGCCCCCACTACAGGTCTGAACGCGGGTTGAGTGATATCAATTATTCACAGACAAATTAAGCCGTCGGCGAGCGGCTTCCCGCGCGGTCCGCTCATACGAGAATCGGATTGCACAGATATTTCTTTTGCAAAGTGAAACATTAGTCGCCTGTAGAGGGTTCAGGCGACCACGACAAATGTTACACATTTTTTTCTGAAGACAGATATTTTTATTCTCATAGCTCTAAGATGAAATATTATCTGAAGGATTAGTAATATGTGGTGGATATTTTTTGAGCAGAATGTTACATTTTGATATGAAATTCAGATGTATCAAAATGAAAAATATATTAAAGAATATATTGCAATAAAAAGCAACCCGTTCACATTTCTGAAAAGAAAGATATATTCTGGACAAAATAGGCGACGAGTCTGCACAGAAGACAAAATTGAAAAAATTCCAGTTTAAGAAAATCAATGAACGCAGAAACGAGAAATTTTTACTTTGAAATATTTGCAAATAAAAAATGTTTATTTTGAACAAGTTCGGAATACCGAGTAAAGGAAAGTCCTTCACGGTAATAGAAGATAAAGACCAATTTGTCAAAACGGGCAATACTGGGGAGCTCAAGTCTCTTATATTATTTTGTAAGGCATATCTAGTGTCTCATCGGCATCACAAATGTACGGAATAAATCATCTCGGAAGCGACCTCATTATGAATTCCGGATAACATCAGATATTCGTAAGATTCACGGAAGAATAGATCGATAAAGAAGTTTCCGTCCGTGTCCTTTGATCCCTTTTTATATTCGCTTAGAAACATCCGGCCATTTGTTAGTTTTGTACAACGAAGAATCGAGAAGCCACTTGAAAGATACTTCAGCAAAGATCAACATGAGAAACACGTGTATAACACATATACACTATACATTTTCCTTTGTACATTTGTAAAAGGCTAGTCTTAAAAACATCCACCAGAAAAATAATCAATCATCCGGAATTCCAGTTGTCAAAACAGTACTAAATAGTTAGGTCTGAAAACAAACTGTTAGTTATCTTGAAGTTTTCAGAACTTCTTTCAGTAACAACTGAAGCTTAAAAGAAATCTGTTTTTGAATTTCTGTTTGAAATTTTTTTTACACATGCTAGTCAACTGTGATACCCATTTCGTATTTTAAATTATTTATAAATCCGATCTAGCTCCACATCCCAAATGTGTGAATTACATTTTAAATTATTTTAAATGTAAAGTGAAATAAAATTACATATATAAGTATACACATGGGGGTAATAAAGAAGACCTTGCGATGTTTCGTTGAAAAACAAATTCTTCAGTTGGGAAGGAATTTTTGAGGGTTCTAGGGTATAAAGTATACCAACAGTATGATCGTATAATTTTGTATGTACTATGTACTTATATCCTTAAATATTATTAGAACATTCTTTCCCACACAGGTACCAAAAAACAAGGAAAAAGTGAACCATAGAGCAGCAAGAAAAACTCTCTGTGTCAGGAAAATTTCAAGAATAAAGAATAAAGAACTTTGAATTGACGAGAATAATATCAAACGGTTCTTTCAAAAGTTGGTGTCTTGTTCAGCCTCTCTGACTTACATTCTTATTTAAAGGTCGAGAGCGAAATTTTTCGAATTAATTTAAGCGCCGTAAAGTACAAAAGAGCTCAGACCCTCGACTTATTTAAATTCTGCCTGTGTTATTGAATGCCGAGGATTTTTTAAAGTTTTGAAATTAAGAAATACCTTTTCGAGAGCGCAAAGTGTGGTTTTGAAAATTAAACAAAAATATTATTTAGCTGTTTTAATCTAAATTGTCTGTGGGCGTTTGCAAATAATAACAACCATGATTAAATTAAATTTGAAACTTAATCTCACAACCAAATGTTTATGAAATTTTCAAAATAGCCGCAATATGTAATTATATTGTGAAGGTAGATTTAACACCAGTCTATGAAAAATAAAGGAGAATTTTTGGGATCATTTCAACTAGATAATTGAGTCGTATAGAACCAAATCCGGCAACCAAAGTTTTTTTTCGATAACAAAATCTGTGTGTTTATTATTATTATTATTTATTATTACTTTTTTTGAACACATTTTGAGCACATTTTTTTTTTTAACTTATATCTATTATATAATAATTCAATAGTTTTATAAGCTGTACTTCACCAAAAAAAAAGCAAAGCTCTTATGTGTGGTGAGGGAAATCCATATTACATATTATATTTATCTTTTTTTAGAATAAATCTTAGATTGCCGTTTTCGAATCTTAAAAACAGGATTTACACTTAAATACATTTTCCAGGTCGCTTCCTGATTTTTCGCTGCAAAAAACTACATAGATGACATTTCACAAAAAATCCACTCACCGAACGTTACAGCTCGGAATAAACTCGGACGTCAAATTGCCTCTAATAAGCACGATTTCTGAAATCGGACCTGGGAAAGTTAACTAGCGAATGTAAGTCTGAAAATGACGTAAATCGTTAAGAGAGAACGATACCCAAAAAAATTACGTACACGTGCCGTCAACAATGAGGTTCGCACATACTGTAACTGTAACTCTGTCGCCATTCCGCTAGGGGTGGCCAGAGCCTCTGCAGAGTTGCCTCCATTTTTTCCTATCCTTACATACCACTTTCAATTCATTCATATCCATCACCTTTTTCATGCATTTTCTTCTTTTACGCTCACTTTGTATATCTTATTCTTTCACAATCTCCTCAATCTGATCACTCCATACTTTTCTTAGTCGTCCCTTCCCTCTTTTTCCTTTCACACTTTCTTTGTATCCATACTTTGTCAGTCTATCATCATTCATTCTTTCCACATGCCCAAACCATCTCATCACATTCTTTTGTACATGAATTGACTAATATTGTGTTATCACGCGGCCGGGTTGCTAGGGAAAAGGCATACATTTTTTTTACTGGTTGCTAAGCATGGCAACCCCATACAAGACTGACGTTTGTTCGCCGAGAAAAATGGTCGAATTTCCAAAATATTCAAACTTTATTGCCATTCCCGAGATCATAAAGAATTTTATGATTTTTAGAATTGAGCATGTATTCGTAAATATTCATACGTAGTATACTCGAGGGTAGTTTCCGGGATCTGTATTCCAGGATTCGGGTAACATGACTAATAGGTTGGTATGAGGCTGAATCCCATGTTGTAAAAACCTGATTCACCTTTGCCAATGCTGTCTCAAGTCATACGTTTATGTTATTTTTTTACAGAGTGGTATTTTTTCAGCCTGTGCACAAATGAAAAATAACAAAGTTTAAAAATAAATTGGGAAATTTAATTAAAACTTTGTTTTATATATATTACAATGAAGTATTAAGTAATTTGCATATTTATAAAATATATATTTTTTTCATTTATAAATATTTTAACAGAGTATATGTACTTACGTTAGTATCTTTTAAGAGTCAAGCCAAATTATTCCTGGCACTAACTTTTTACAAAAATAAATTAAAAGCTACGGTTTGCTCTTTTGAAACAGAAGTTGCGAGATAATGAAAGAAAAGATGCACTTAAATATTAAATGCAACAATTTTTCTCATTATTATGGTCGAGCGGTCTAAGATGAAGTTTGCATCGTATGTTCATCAAAACATGACTGGTTTGCATCCCTATTTGGCAGCTGGATATAACTTTAACCTGAAATTAAGAGATGCTATTAGGTTTTAATAAACTTCAAGGTAATTCCATCAATGAACTGAATATCTCTACAAAAAATATTGTAGGTATCGAGGTGTCTTAAGCGTTACCAATTTATTAAGACGCATACCTAGACAGATCCCGAGATCTGTACCCCAATTATAAAATATTACATGAAAGAACAAAAAAAAATGTATGGAAATTAAAACAGTGCTACTAGTGAGTGTTTTAATTTATATACATTTTTAGTAAACGCTATGGTTAAGTTTAAACGTACGTTTTATACTCGAGTGGTAAAGCAAAACCTAAGAATGTTTAAAACTAGATTTAACCGTTCTGTCGTGAGGAGACGAATAATTAAATGTGGATTAATTGCAGAAGACCCATCTTGATACACTCTAAGTACAAAACATTACATTTAAACTCAACCACAGCGTTTGTATGGAAGCTCAAACAGCGCCTCTTGTGAGCGTTACATTTTTTATACATTTTTGGAAATATGGTAAGGCTGCGATTAAATATGAAGGTCCATACTTGGGATCTGGTCATTGGTGGTCCTTGCCGCCTGACAAGGGTAGGCATCCTCATACCCCGAAAGGAAAGGGATGAAATATTATCCGAGGCGTTTCCCCTTACGATTTCCCCGTTCGCATACAGCGCCGGGCAAACGTATGACCGACCGCCGGAAAATCAAATAAATTTTTACTCTCCCGAGATTGAAGTCAAACAGAGAAAAAAAAACACAAATAAAAGTTTGGCTTATTGAATTTCGCGAAAACACAACGTATCGGGTTACAGGCCCAGCAACGAAATGGGTTTTAAAATACAATTTGAATTTTCAGAATAATGCGTTTTTTTTTTCAAATTTGCGTATTTACAGTCTGGTGAATTTTTTTATTTTTATTTGTCTTAAAATAGATAAAGTAAGAATTTAGTCTTTAGCCTAGCCTAGAAGTTTTTTTTAAAAAGCTTTGATGCATAAAGCGCAGGTTAATTAATCAACTCGATTGAAATTCATAGAACGTATTTTTTTATGAATACTGTGTAAAAAATCTCATTTATACTTTTATGAATCGCGATATAAAAAACAAGAATAAAATAAATTAATACTCATAATTAACTTGATTTATAAGTCGATATTAATTTTTTTGGAATAAATCAAAGCTTTCTTTTTCAAATAAAATAAACCAAAAATTATCATCGCTTAGTTTTCTATAACTTTGGAAGAGATTGTAGGGGATTACTTATAATTATATTTTTAAACCAATTCTGAAAAGTCTATACTTGGATAATACTAGAAACTAAGTATTATTGAAAAACTATTAATACGAAGAATATTGACGAAAAAAAATGGTAAATATTCAAATCTATACTTTCAATATTTTTTTCAAAGAAAGCCAAATCCAGTCAACGGCTTAGTTGGTAGAACGCTTGGATTTAAAGACAGAGGGCAAGGATTCAATCCCCATCAAGAGTATCGAAAATTATTTCCCATTTTATTGCTTTTTTCAAAACCAAAATCGAAGTTACTTTGGTAAGCTTTTACAAGAAATGTAAACTAAGGAGCAGAAAAAACAGTTGGTGTAATGCTCCCTTCCCTACGAAAATAAATAGGTTACCCAAGCGGTCAATGAAGCTGTACAACTAATGCAGCTTAACTAGATTGGATACAAATGAAAAAAGAAACGTGGTATCTATATTGTAAAGGACAAGATATGCATGATGAAGAGAAGTTGGAAGGTAGACCACGAGACGCGGTCAATACCAAGCTAGATGGGCAGATGATATTTAGAAAATCCTCAAAAAAGGGGGAAATGATGGCCATAGATTGAAGTGTCTGGAACAAAACGGGGTAGGTTTACATCTGGGAGTATATTAAAGACATCTGATTGAGAAGATAAAAATTAAATTAAAGACTTTGTAGGGTTTGTGTATTCACACAGTGAAAATTCATTTTATTTAATAACTTTTTTTTTTTTTTTTCTTAAACGTAGTTTAATTAGTTTAATATTATTGTGAAAATTAAACTACATAAGTTTAAAAATAATTTTATTTAAAATAAATTCAAGACATTTGATTGAGAAGTTGACCAACACAAAATTATGAAGGATCCAACAAAAAATACCTAAGTCCATAAAATACAATTATCTCACAATATAAAACGTTTCAAGCAATTCATTTTTAATAAAATCTAGTTTTATATTGCTGCTGTAAGCATTTCGCAACTTTGAGACATAAATATTTTCAAAATCATTTTCACTAAAAATAAATACAGAATAAAAATAAATCTGGGTCACTCAATTATGATAATTTAAAAAGCCATCAATCAATCAGTACTGTCAATACTCTTTACCTGTGATAATAAAAAAAATCAGAAAAAATATTTTCACATAAACAAGAAAAGGTGACTTTTATTTACCTTTGTATTTCGTTGGAAGGAGAAAAATATAAATGTGAAATACAACCTGATTTTATAAACAAAACAAAGTGATTTCCTTTTTTGTCCCTTTTAAAAAAATGTTTGTTGTATTGTCTTCAGAGCTTATTATCAAAGGCTTACCATTTCTTTTGTCATGATTTTGAAATTTTTATGACAGTGAGCAATAAATTATTTCCTTTTGAAAAACAGCATCAAAAGCAATAAAAAAACATGAGTATACATATTTTATCGATATCTTTGAACAGCATAACAACATCAGTGATATTTATATAAAAAAAAAATTTCGTCTAGTAAATTTTCCAAAAACACAAGGTATCCAAAAAAAATGTATTTCTCATTAAAAAACTGGTGACGTATAAAGTGGTCGTAATAAATTATTTGTAACTGAAATTACAGAAACTAATGACGACATCAATAAACGTAAAGTTTGTTAAGAAATAAAAGAGATTTTTAATTTTCGAAGAAATTCGCGCGAACCAGCCTACCACCACCTTCAGAAAGGAACTGAAGACACTACTTTTCTCCAGAAGCCATGGCGCCCTTGAGATGGTCCTGGACCATTAAATGGCGCCACAGGAAAGAAATCATCCATCATCATCATCATTTGTAGAAATTGTTATAATTCACTAAATATAAAATATTACATGAAAAAATAAATTCGCATTTAAGTGTATCCAATTTTTAATCCACTTTAAATTTACTCTTGTCAAATGAATCAAACAGTTGGGATTTCGAAACGGAATAAAGGAAAATAAAGGCAATTCACTGAATGCGAGGGTGTACTAATATTAAAACAATCTTGACAAAAGGGGTGCCTGACCTTTGGGGACGGAAATGTCCATGAATAAGAGATGACGGTGTTCACAGGTACTTAAAATAGGGACTAAATGTCGGGAACAGAACTGTCCCCTTAGTATTCTTGATAATTTACTGGGTAGAAAGGGAGTATTTCGAATATATTCTGCAAATAACATATTTTTTTCAAAATAAAATGAATCCTCGTTCACTACAAACTTGTTTTTTTTTAAATTAAAAGTAGAAATTCGTACAAAATATACTGTACAATATTCAATTGAAAGTAAATTTGTGGCGACAAAAACAATAGGGAAGTGATTATAACGCTACCCGACCAAGTTGCTAGGGAAATGAGTATGAATATTTCATTTTTGGAAGTCTAGTCACTTGACGTGTGACGTCATTTCACTGAGAAATGAATGAAGAAAATTTAAACTGAAAAAAATCATCTGCTAGTATTGAAGTTTTCTTTTGAAAAAAAAACGGGTCACAATTAATAAAAAAAGTTTTTATAATTTCTCATAAAAATGGATTTTTACTGTGTGAATACACTAACTCTAAAAAGTCTAACAAAATCTACTTTTGAAACGGCACTTAGTTTTAATTTTTAAATATGTAGGTATGGAAGAATTTGAAGCCCACATAAATAAAGTTAAATGCTGAGAATAGGGGGTTAAAGTTGAACCCGCAGTTGAAATAGTAAGAAATATTTTGTATTGTTTGTGTATTAACACTGTGAAAATTCATTTTGTTTCAATTTATAATTTTTGGATGAAATTTTTCAAGCAAAACACTGTTTATTTTCACTATAGACTTTATTTAAAAGATTAAAATCTTTAAAACAAAATTACGAACGTTTTCGACCTAGAAGGTCATCATCAGGTATGATGATGACCTTCTACCTGATGATGACCTTCTAGGTCGAAAACGTTCGTAATTTTGTTTTAAAGATTTTAATCTTTTAAATAAAGTCTATAGTGAAAATAAACAGTGTTTTGCTTGAAAAATTTCATCCAAAAATTATAAATTGAAATAGTAAGAAATATGTGAAATGTACGTGGAAGATGCAGGATAATGCATTCATGGAGGAATAAAATTACCCGACAACTGAGAACTGAGCTGAAAGTTTGTGGTGAAAAATACGCCGAAACTAGTGGAGGGAAAATCCTCAGACTGTGGAATATAGGAGGCCCAGAGGAGTGATGACGAACACTGAAAGAGAGCGGAAGTAGAGGGTGAAAGCTGAGCCATCTAAAATATAAAGCCGTGGAGGATTTGTGGCATTGTTTTTAAAAATATAGTTCTAGGAGGTAGGCCGATTGCTTTGAAGATAATGTAAAAAAAATTGTTGCGATAAAGTAGTATTTTCATTGTTCATTCCATTCACTATACATTTTTTTAATTCGTACACAGTTAAAACAGAATAATCAGTGTGGTATACTGGACAATAGCTAAGGTCTGTAATTCTAATGATATATCTAACAAGGCCCCCGCCTGGTATGAGTAATGACATCCATATTTTGAGAAAAGTGGAAAAAGCAGACTGACTATGAGAGGACGCAGCGTGTTACATGCGGTCTATAATATATAATCTAAGTTGCAAAGATATATTAACATTTAAAGCTCATATCAAATGCATGCCCACAAACAAACAGGCGTAAGTTCACGCTTAAAAATGCTGCATGTGTAATTACAAATTAAAAACCAAACCTCAAATGAACATGAACCCTGCAACTTTTGCAAACCTTCCTTAAAACAGGTGACATTGACAAATAGAACTATTTCTTTTACAGCATTGGTGTTCAGCCTCATACCAACCTATGGTCAAGGCTCGATATGAGACATGTAGATCCATCATTAAAACGCAATGACGATTAAAATTAATTTCATGGCTTTACACGAATATCGGATTGCGGGGACACATAAGAAAACCTCAGTTCTGTGCAAGGTTTGAAGTTGCTCCGTAGAGTCCCCCATAGACTGTATAGTATACACACTGCGGGAACACGAGCTCGACGCAATCTGCTCCAAGGGATCTTAGTCAGCAATAACCACTCTTATTGAATCACATAGAGCTTTTCAAAGTTTCAACTAAATTCGCTAGCGCAAACTTTTCTCTACGTAAATATGGTGAGAAGTTTTAACTTTCATGAGGTTTCCATAAGAGTGTGAACTGCATAAAGTTACCACATTCTAGAATGGATAATGATTAGCGCATATTTAAGTTACCAAAAGCTTTGTGGCAATTACAACTTATATATTTATTTTTACAGGTAAGGGTGCCACATACTACTAAGCTACACATACAGTGTAACCTCTTGACGAGTTTTCTCCGAAGAGGTCGCATGTGACGAGTGGAACCTATTATTTTTTACAGGTAAATGAGGCCGGCCTTCCACCAACCACTTCAGTTGAAGTGGAGGTTTCCTAGCTACTAAAAGGGCTGGTACTCATTTTTTTTTTTTTTTTTTTAAGAAATCCTGTGCGGGAGACTCCCTAGATTCTAAAGACTCTAGGGGTCTATGACACTTGTTGTAGTGCCGCAGAGGGGTACGAGCTTGGTCGTCGCTACAAAGCGCCAATACTCAAGCAAGACCCTAGTTGCTGTAAGGCTGGATTGACCTTTGGTGACCGGTCATTGGTAAAGGTTTTTATGAATTTTTCAACCCAGCGAAGAGCACATTCGAAATATAAATGGTATATTTTTGTGCTCCGCCGGGATCCGAATCCACAACCTTCCATTTACGAGTCCGAAGTGTTGCCACTACGGACTACGGACCGGTCCAAGATCATTGATTTTTAAGACTGAGTAAACCTTGCCGGCGTTATATTTTTTTTTACTCTCGGTGGGATTCGAGTCCGAGCTCTCGGCATGGAATGCAGGCACTCTACCAACTGAGCTATTGGTCGGAATCAGCTTTTTTAGATTTGAACAGGAAATCTAGGGGTTTTTTTGCTCCAGGTTCTCATTTCTTTTGAAGGCTAATGAAACGTTGCCGGTACTGTGAAATGAATTTAAAATAAACACAGAAAGGGGAAATAAAATCTGACAATCATGGCGGGGTTCGAAGCCTAACCCTCTAACGTTTTACCACCGACTTTGAGGTAAGAAAATAAATTAATTAAAAAAGCACACTGAATCAAAATGTATTTCACTTCGTTATGTTAAATTATTCGTTAAGTTTATAGCTTGATTATGCGATTTTAAATTTTAAATTTGATTTCATAAGTTACGTTTACTTTTTATAAGGTTTTAGGTTCTACGTGCGCTTGCTTCTTGCTTTGTAAAATAATTAATTTCATTTTACCTTTTCTTAACGTAACTTATGAAGCAAGCCCATGAATTCTCATTTTAATTAAATTCATTTTGTTTTTTTTTTAAGCTTTTCCAGAAAGAACAACAGACTGCAAGGAGATTTAGCTTTACAATGTTAAAATGCTTCTATTGGGAGACATAAGCGACGGCATAAATTTGAATGTTTAATTCTCAGTAGAAAGCAGAAAAAGATCAAAATTCTAATTAAAACCAATAAAATGTTTTCAGTGCTGGCGTAATGAAACTTAGACAACACAACTACAAGTTCAGTAAGTACTCCAAGAACTTTTACTCAGGCGTTCTAAGTAATGTAATAAAAGCATAAAGTACCTATTCTAAATTTTATATAGAAAGTTATGGATCCCCCATACCGTATTTTCATACCGATGTAATTAAACATACAGAGTACAAAGTGATCAATATGAGGTCATTTACCTACAATTTACTCGTTCGTTCCCATGCAACAAATTCTACGGGCAATTAACCCTGCATTTGTCGTAGAACAAGGATGCCTCTTAATGACGTCGAATTAGACTTCAAAGAAAAGTAGACAAAACTGTATCTTCTTTAAAACGTTTGTATGTGCTTTGGTTGAGCGATATAAGGCTTTAGTTTTAGCGTTTGTTTGGAATAACACAACGCTGGGTTTTTTTTGTTAGGTTAGGTTATTATTAGGTAACGAGTAAATCTTGAAAATAAAAAGAAAACAGATAATTAAGAACCTGTTTAGGGCCAGGCGTAAATAAATATTAGAATTCAGATCCTCTTAATTAATTTACACAACAAAAAAACGAAAAACGCGGATCCTCAATATATTCATCCAACATTTATTTAAGTGTATTTATTTAATCTGTAGACACCTTATTTAAAAAAGATGTATTATTTAAGATATCAAATGTTACGAAATGTTTATTTACCAGATTGGTAAATAAATACTTCGATGGAATGTCATGCAATAAAAAAAAAACAGTTTCAGCGGCGAGGCTCGGAAATTTGAGATTTCGATTCTGTGCCGGAAACTCATCGGAGCGGGCAAACCGTTTATCACACAATCTTGGTTCAGCATTACGTCCAAACCCGCAAGTTTACGTTTAAAGTTAAACATAGCGTTTGCCCAAAACTATAAGGAAACAAAAACAGTGCCTCTTGAGAGCGTTTATGCTTCTATACATTTCCGGTAAACTGTTATGGTTGAGTTGAAATGAAAAGTTTATGCTTAGGGAACGGGGTCCCTAAGCGTGGTTCTGAGATTCAGCCCTAGAGATGTCCCTGGATAGCAGTCGGAAGGCCCCAAACATCCTGAAATCTAAGTATTAAACTTAATGGTGTAACTCAACGTAAGCATTTTTTTCCAAAAATGTATGGAAACCAAAACTTTCACTACGGCGCTGTTTTAGTTACAATCCATTTTTTGGTAACGCTACAGTGCAGTGTTGAGAGTAAAGTTTTATTCTTGGTGTAATGTTTCCTATGAAGAAAGTGAGTACAGCATAAAAGTTGAATACTTGTGTCTCAGAGTTTATATTTTCTTTAAAAAAAAATACAAAACATTTTCAAAAGACATATTTGAGTTTATAAAGTTATTTTCTCGTAGGTATTATTCATGTCTAAAATGATCCTTGTCTCACAATAGTCGAAATTCTTACTTTTTAAAACATTTATTAGAAACATCGAATCGACTGACATCCGCTAATAAAAGAGACTTCCACAAAGGAATAAAATAAATTCTCGGATCATATATTGATTTAATGCTTCTGAATAACACTGGTAATTTCTCAAAATGTCATATGATATAATGACTTCCCTTGACTTATAGGTTAGTATGCGGCTGACCACCCATGCTGTAGAAAATGGTTCACTTTGCCAATGTCACCACTGTTTCAGGGAAGGTAGGCAGGAGTTGCAGGGTGTGTGTTCATTTTGGATTCGGGTTTTTATATTGTAGCACTACATGCGGCATGTTTAAGCGTGAACTTTAACATGTCTGTTTTGTGAGAATGCGTAGGTATAATGTGAATCTCTAATGTCACTTAAATTTTGCAACTTCGATTAGATTAGATTAGATTAGATAATGCATTATTATTTGTTCAAAGTAGTTTTGCTACTAGCGATGCGCTTTGATGAACATATGCATTACGCAATCCAGAGAAAACTTAAGGTAGCATGTGCTAGAAAACTTTAGACAAACTTATCACTTACAGATTTCCTTAGCAACTTGCTTACTGTCTTCGTGGAAACAAGGCATAACAGAGTTAAGATGTTGCGATCAAAATATACTCTACATGAAGCAGCTGCGTACAAACTGTCCACGACTGTCGACTGTCGAAACTGTTGACATGGGTGTGGAGACTCTTTTGTATTTATACAGTAAAAATACTCACTTTGGGCGGGTCAGGAAATTATATGGGCCGCATTAGCAAACAGAGCCACAATTTAAAGTTTCCCATTATCCAAGGAAGGGACTTTTTTTTACGCGTACCTACCTTATTTTCATCAAGTAACATTTTTGCGTTGTACCGCACTAATTCTATGAAGGCCACGGAAAGTACGGTCTTGAATTTCCCACGGGGACGCAAGTTGGACGCTGGCAATTATTATTTTGTTGGTTTAATAATACACGACAGTGAACCTACGATATCTCGGTAGCTTGAGTTCCTAATCAAATGCGACATATTCAACGCTAGAATTACCAATGTTCCCAGAGAACTAGACTCAGTTCAATAGCGTTTCTCCTACACGCTTGGTTGTCGATAAACACCTATGGATCCGAGCAAAATTTCGAATGTCCTTGTCTGTAGACAATCAATTATTTTTTACAAGGATGGGTGAATCTTTGGGACCAGTTTTGATAAAGTCACACCAATTGTCACCCTCGCAAAATTAAACAAAAATGTGTGTGCTTCGCAAAATAATCGCATCCAGTATCTGCCGATAATAATAATAATATAAAGATGATTTATTTGGTGAACGCTGTTTTTGTATAAATCACACCTCAAAAGCCCGCCGCGCGCTTGGTCTTCGCTATAGAAAGCGCCAATTTTCAAGCAACACCCAGTTGTTATAAGGCTGGATGGACCTTTGATGACCGGTTTTAAATTAAAAAATATGAATTTTCACAGTGTTAATACACAAACAATACAAAATATAAAAAAAATGTGTGAATGTTTTTTTTATAGTAACCTAGATTTAGATAACTAAGCCAAAGCAACATTCCGAAAAAGAAATCTTACTAAAGATTGTCATGTACAGCAGTAACATACGAGTATAGGCAGCTTTGTTCTTGTCTAAAATACACGAGATAAGACGCGACCCATAAAAAGTTTCCATGGATTGGGAAGCCTGCATTTGCCGACCGTAAAATATATCCGTAGGATGATGAGCATCATATATCTGAAATGTCATTGTTACCACAAGTGCTACATGAGACACAGACATCTCTGATAAGGTATTCGTAGTCATGTGTTTCATAGTTATGTGTCACCATAATATTACATGAAGATATACCTGGATAGGAAGTTTCAGATGGCAAATCCGTGTTCATTATTAATGATATCACACAAGGGTGAAAGCGGTTAGAACATTGTTACGATTTGCTTGGGTTTAATTTCATAAAACTTCGATTAAATTTATTTTACACAAGATTTTGTAGGGTTTGCGTATTCACACAGTGAAAATTCATTTTATTTACAATAAAATTATTTTTTCTTACACGTAGTTTAATTTTCACAATAATATTTTATATTTCGAGCACTCTTGATAATGACCTGAATATTGATGGTCGAAAGTGCTCGAGATATAAAACATTATTGTCAAAATTAAACTACGTTTAAGAAAAAAATATTTTATTTTATTTTACACAAGTTATTTTAGGGTTTGCTCACATTAGGATCCCAGTTCAAACATTGGTACTTTTCGCTTAGCGGTTTGGGTACTAATAGCCCACCAGAGCACTGCAATCTGTTTTTATGGGTGACTCAAAATTATTCTAGCATACACCAGACCATGTCAGAATCGTCTCGAGCAGAAACTTAGAGGAAATATGAGTAGGTACAACCATCCAAATACTAACGTCTAGGCAAACATATACAAGTAAGTTAAAACACACAATCATAAGTAAACATACACAGACATAAACTCATACATTCGTCACTATATGATATATTTTTAAGAAACCCTTATAACTAAAGTATAAAAATAAAGTACGTAATATTTCACTTTGGAGAAAAGAGAAAAAAAAGCGAATGAAAATTTCAAACCGTTTGCAAAGAGTCTTCTCAACGTATATTTTACAATCATAAAATTATGCAGCATTTCTCGTTCTGCTTGCATTTGTATGGCCTGTTAGAGCAACGTTCTGCAGCTGGGATATCGGATATTCAAAGGGCAAGAATATACGAATATTTTGTATATGTCAATAAAATGGTAGCTTTAACATGAGCAAATAATATTTCAATACAAAATCTGAATAAAATTCACATCAAATTTTATTACGTGTAAGTGGAAGCCACATTCTTTGATTTACAAGAGAAAAAAACCTTCAAAAATAAAACAACAAAGTAAAATTTCACGACAAAAAGAGGGAGAAAATAAAATAATACACGTTCAAACTTTACACACAAGACGTGTATCTCTAGGTTATTTGCTGAGCGTTGGAAGCTAGATGACAGTGAACATTTTCCAATAGGTGGGCTTTGCAAAAAGGAATAAAACTCAAATATCGCATACAGAATTGAAACATTTTTGTTTCGCTTGTCCTGGGTTTTTGTCTGGCGTAACAATAAAAAGGTTTCATCTTCTTATCGTTTGCAATAATTTATAAGTTCAGCGTTTTTTTTACCACGGAGATAACTTAGCATATATATTTTTAGGTAACATTAACGATAAATCATGGATGAAAAGCAAATTTTGGTAATGTGGGCGTTTTGAGAAAGGAATGGTTTTAGGATGAAAAATATTCATCTTTTTGAGTTATAGCCGATTCCTTCAACAAATGAGGGGTCTTACGATGTGAGGCATTAGGTATTATACATATTTTTTCATTTACAAATGTACAAAACGCGCAAAATTATTGACGATAAAAAGGATAGAATGATTTTTAAAAATAGTCAATTTTGTAAAAACATTTTTTTCAAATTTTGCATAAATTTAAAAAATATATAACAGAATTAATAAAGGCAAATATACATACATATAGCCGAGCATTCATTCGATAGCTCCAAACCATAACCAAGTTTAACTTATTTATTTCTACGGAAAATTAGTTGAAGGTCGGTTAAATGTTGTTGTTGTTTTATTTCTTTTTACCCTTATGGAAAAGAAAGAAAATACTTCCAAAAACACTGTAATCCAAAAGTTTTATCGATGAAAAAATAACTGCAAAAAGTCAAATGAGAAAAAGAATTTTAAACTGTAACCTTTAATCTAAGCTGCAAAGATATATTGGCATTTAAGGCTCATATTTAATGCATGACCACATGTAAGTTCACGCTTACACATGCTGCATGTGCACCTACAAAATAAACGAAATCTCACATGCATATACACATTGCAACTCCTGTCGCCTTTACCTAAAACCGGGGTGACATTGGCAGGTGAATCGAGTTGTTACAGCATACGCAGTCAGCCCTTTACCAACCTATAAGTCAAAGAACTCATCAACAATCAAGGAGGGAAAATAGAAAACAAATTCGAGCTTTTTTTTTTTCACAAATTAAGTGTCGGGAATTTTAATCACATTTCACGAAGAAAGTGTTGAGGTTTTCCATTCGATCAAGTAGAAATAATTTTGTTTTATTTCAACGAGTTGAAGAAATGAGGTCATAATTCAAATTAATTTTCCGAGTGCGAGACCGTGGGGTAGACAAGGAAGGGAGGTGGTGGGGGTAGGAAAATACGGGGGGGAGGGGAGTGTGCCCTGTTACTGAACACAACACTAGAATGCGAGTAACGAAGCTACTGGCAGATTTCATATCAAAATTATAATATTACTAAATAATGAATCAATTCAAAAGCCGAGTCCTATATTAAAAGTAACTTTGATTAAAAAACCCACGTGGAAATACGAAACAATATCGTTTTATAAGATAAAAATAAAACAAATTTGTTTTTGATTACGGCGAGTAGGTATATTAAGTTCCACGACCGGTTTGGCAAACAATCCGTTTCCATTCTCAGGTGGCTAAATAATTACTTAATACCTATACCTACTCGCCGTAATAACAAAAAAAAAAGTTTTATATTTAATCTTTTAAGACGAATAATAATTACAAAGTGAATGTCTCAACAATCAACGAAACAATGTATTTTAATCATGTCGTACAAGTCTTATATACAAAAATATTTAAAAAAAAATTTGCACAGCATGGTCACGCGGTGGGCGCAATACGCGACCAGCCATACAAGAAAAAGGGTACAATAATGCTGAATATAAATAAAACGAGAAAATAAATATTTAAATTTAAATACAACTCTCGGAAATATGTAACCAATTTACCAGAGTTAATTTGGATATGGAAATCGATATCCAATTTGAAATCGTTTTTGAATTAGCTTTCATGAAAAAATGTTTTTGTAAATAAAAACACAAAATTTTCAATTAAAAGGCTTTTAAATATATATTTCATTGTTTCCACGTATGGCTTTAATTCATGGGCTATTCTATTCCAAAAAAAAAGGGAATAACGAGTTTCATCAAATTTCAAATAAAATTTTATGAATTATTACATTTTGATAGTCATTTAAAAAAATATCATAAAGAGCACTTCATTTTAATTAACTTTCAAATGAAAAGGACGAACAGTGTATGATATAATGATTCATATATATATAAATTAATTCTTGGAAATCGTGAGATGTTTGTACTGAAGGAGAAAAAAATGTATCCAATTAAAATTATAAACTTGCATTGAAACGTGAAAAATGAAAACACAAAGCACGAAAGAAGTTCTTTAAGCATAATTATGAAGGGGCAGTCTAATAACTGTAAAAAACATAAGAATAAAAATAGATAGCGAAGTGCTTTGACTAAAATTTCTAAGGTGATGATGATGATGGATGTTTTTTTTTTTAAATATTTGTAAATGAGATCGAGATGTATAATCTAAGTTGCAAAGATACATACCATTTAAGATTCATATAACATGCATTTCCAGAAACAGGTAAGTATAAGTACTCGCAAAAAACACGAAAAAAAACAACCTTAAATGAGCATAAGCCCTGCATTTCTTGCCGACCTTCCCTGAAACAGGGGTGAGATTGGCAAAGTGAAAGTTTTTTACAGTATTGGTGATCAGCCTTATACCAACCTATAAGTCAAGGAATGAGTCTTGTAAATTTTATCAGATCTTGAGAATAACCGAAAAAAAACAGTTTCAGTTCTGTTACAAATTCCTCAGATTCGCCTCAATTTCTTCTTCTCCCTGCAAACCTCTTTCAATTCATTCATATGTATCACGTATTTTATATATTCACTCTTTTTTACAGCAAAAGTAAACTGGAAAAGTGTTAAACACATATCATTGAAAATAAAAAATTAAAAAAAAACAATTTACTAGTAAATTAACCTTCTTATAACATATTTTCCAGAACCATTTCGGGTACGGATATTTAATCAAGATAATTCACAAAAGAATATTTCTTTGGGCATTCCATCCCAAATTCCTTAACCACTCACATACTTCTTTTAAATTCGTGCTTCCGGTCATTCTTTACAATAGTTTAGGTAATAAACCAAGCCACCAATATAATGGACGAGGAATTTTCCAATTTGTGAAAGAATTGTAGGTTACGCGGTATTTTATTATTTATTTATTGCCAAGGGTAAAAAAATAGTTGGAATTCTTACATTTACTACATACTGAAGAAATCCTTGGCGAGTCAATTTCGTCAAAGGAAATATTAAAAGGGCATGTGTACCGTGTAAGTAACATTTAAAAATATATTTTATTGTAAACAGCTTTAGAGTTGAGATAAGGAATTATTGGGTAAGCGTGGAAGGGGAAGACCTAAGAAACAATGGATTGATCAGATAAATGAGATTGCGAATGAATGGAATTTACAGAGTGGAAACAAGAGAAGAGCATGCATGAAAAGAGTGATGAAATTAGATGAGATGAAAGAAGTATGCATGGACAGAGTCAAGTGGAGGCACTTGTGTGGAGGTACTGGCCACCCCTAGAGAAAAGGCGGCAGGATACAAGACAAGACAATAGGCTTAGTATTGTACAATCTGAGATTTGTTTATTGAAGTATGAAAAAGGAGTTTCTTTAACAAGACTAGGTTTTGGTATTAGACTTATTTTAATTGTGTTCTTTTTTACCCCATGAAATAGTAGTATTTTTATAAAATAAAAATTATTGATCAATTATCACAAACTTAAATTTCTTAATAATAATAATAATAATATTAGGATGATTTATTTGGTGAGCGCTGTTTTTGTGTGTATCACACCTCAAGAGCCCTCAAACACCTACAATAAACGAATCTTTCCTAATACATTTCAGGTTTTTTATTTTATTCTTAAACAATGACATTTTTATACCTTTTAAGGGAATTATGAAACATGTTTTTGCAACTGTTTTCAAATAAATTTAGGAATATAATTTTAAATTAAAAAAATTAAATAGTCACAAGATTTGACGACATAATTGACTTCAAATAAATGCCATTGTATTATTTGAACTTACTTTATATAGGCTTTCCATGAAACTTCATTTTCCAGAAGCATTCGGAAATGTGAAATTGTCTAGAAATACTATTTTATTATACTTCTATATTTAAAGGACTCTTAGAGAAATATGTTTCAAAATAACTGCGAAATACAGAGAGAGCTATAATCTATAATCTAAGTTGCAAGGATATATTCATTTAA
This sequence comes from Agapetus fuscipes, assembly GCA_951799405.1. Classification (NCBI taxonomy): domain Eukaryota; kingdom Metazoa; phylum Arthropoda; class Insecta; order Trichoptera; family Glossosomatidae; genus Agapetus; species Agapetus fuscipes. The sequence continues at coordinate 7,589,943 of OX637350.1, forward strand.
AGCTCTCAGATGTATGCCCACAAACCAACAAGTGTAGTTCGCGCTTACAAATGCTGAATGTGTACTTACAAATAAAATCCAAACCTCAAATGAACATAAGCCCCACAACTTTTGCCGACCTTCCCTGAAACAGGGGTGACATTGGCAAAGTGAACCATTTTTTACAGTATGGGTGGTCAGCCTCATACCAACCTATAAGTCAAGGAATATGAATAATAAATTACATTTAAATATAAAAAAGAACAAAACCTTACAAAGAAATCTATACAAAAAAAGTCAAAAATTTCCTATGCAAAAAATGTAGCAAATGAATACACCAACATTAGAAATCAACATTGCAGATTAGCCGCCACTTCTTCCTGTCCTTGCATACTTTCTTCATAATTGTCTATTTAATAAAAATATGAAATAATGCAAGCAAAATAAATTACACAGTGAACTGTGTAGTGATGTTTTCCAAGATGGTAAGCAGTTGCCAATATTGAAGTTGCTACGCCGTCGTGGAAGCTATAGAGAGCTACGATGGCTTTTAATATCGTAGAGCTTTTCAATATTGTAATTTCATAACTCATATACCCGCGTTATTTGAACATAGGTTTTGTGCTTGTTTCACACTGAGGCTTAGTATTTTTTTTTTACTTTATATCATAGCGACTTTATGCAGAAGGAAAAGGACGCACATATGCGAATCGTATTGGTAGTGTTTTTTTATCAGTTAAGAGTCACATATGCTAAGTTTGAAAATATCGGACCTACAGGGTGTATTATTTTAATAGCTTAGAGACTTCATACAGAATGAAAGAAAAAACTTGTGTACGCGGTTTTTTGAATAGCTAGAAGTCCCTTATGTCAGAATTGAAAAAACACACGCTACAAAATATTTATTTAACAAATATAGAAAATAAGCTGAAAAATTTTAATAAGAAATTGGGGTATGAAGTTTATGTATACGAAAAAAACACATTAAGACATTTTATGTCTCAAAGGACTTTGCTATGAGAACATAAAACATACTCTACTCCATGTGTTTTTTTTTTCGATGTTTTATCTATGTACTTTTTGAATAAGAACGTAAAACGTTTTACTCATAAATTGACTGAACATCTCCAAGTGCTATATAAGGAAGTGCTCATAAAAAACTTCTAAAGTAAAATACTTTATGGGAATATGATGATGATGAAGATGATGATGATGAAGATGATGATGATGAGTTGATGATTTCTTTATAGCGCCGTTTCGTGATGTAGTCACTCCAAGGGTGTATTTAATATGAAACTTAAATACAATATATATTTGCAACTTGGTTTATATATATGTATATACATATATGTGTTAAAAGATTTTCGGGAATAGTCCGTTTATATGCTATTTTCTAGTCTACGTTTCGGGTCGATATCACGATCCTTCGTCAGGGCGGTCCGTTTGTGTGTAAGACCTTACACATCTTACACACAGACGGACCGCCCTGACGAAGGATCGTGATATCGACCCGAAACGTTGGCTAGAAAATAGCATATAAACGGATTATTCCCGAAAATCTTTTAACATGTATAATATCCATGAAAACCTAAAATTAAACATATATATATATATATATATATATCGATCCGAAACGTCGGCTATAAAATAGCAAATTAACGGATTACCCGAAAACCTATCAACATATATATATATATATATATATATATATATATATATATATACTAAAAACATCATCCAAGCGCCCTTGGAGTGACTACATCACGAAACGGCACTATAAATGTTGCGAAGAAGTAGGTACATGAATCGGGAAAAGCAACTTATAAACGTATATATGGCAAATACATAACCTCGTCGCAGAACAGCCTTCAGATAAGCAAGAAAGGCAAACACGGATCACTATCTGGGTCGTCTCTAGGCAAATAAATACCAGTATCGGAAACCCTGAGATATTATTCACCAGTCAGAGAATAGCTAAGCAGGTGATCAAAATGATAGAAATACGGCTGTAGGCACGGTGCGATTTTCCGATAGCGGAATTTCACGTAAACGAAACTCAGCTTCGCATATAGTGCAACTTCTTTCCGCGTTATCCTTGAAGGGTTTCGCATGCAGCGAGTGGAACCTATTTATTTTTACAGGTTAACTGTGTGCTGCCAATTGACAATATTGAAATGCGTTTCACGTAGTAAATAAAGCTACGCTTTATGCAGTTATAAGTAAAATTGTGATATCAATACCTAAAAGGAAACTGTAACTATAACTTTGTCACCATTCCGCTAGGGGTGTTCAGAGCTTCTGCAGAGCTGCCTCCATTTCTTCCTATCCTATATAATAGGTATATATATATATATATATATATATATTTGGATGACTTATTCTTCTTTTGGGCGCCGTTTAGTGGCTCCAGCCACCCCAAGGGCGCCCACCGCTCACTCTCTTCTTGTGAAGATGGTGGTCTTCAGCTCCTTCCTGAAGCGCTCCTCGCTGGTTAAACTGAATAAGTGACATATGAAGCTTGCATGGGTTTATCAGATAAATGAGCACCTTTTTTTACTATTTTCTACAAGCGAAAACACTACAAAAATGTGAAAATCCTGCTGTTTACAAGTTTTATCTAAGCATTTACTTATAATTATTTCACTTCCTATGAGAATTTAAATCCAATAAAATGTTTAATCCTCGTTTTCTCCAATCCTCGAGTCACCAGTTATTCAGTTTAACCAGGAGGCGATATACGGTGTTTTGGAATATGTATCATTTCAGTCATTTTCGGCTCTAAAAATGAAAGGCTGAGATGTAAAATTTCCCTGTTGTACTTTTTTATTCGAGATTGATGAGGTTTCTCACCTTATTTTGCATTTTCAAAAAATGTAAACACTTCACAGGGTTTCATCAGTATAATATAATATATCCAATCAATAGATCAAAAGTGTCTCATTCCCAAATAAATTACTTGATTGAGAGTCGTTTTCTTTCGGATTTCCAGATAGAAACTAGCAGTTTTATTCACGAAAAAAATAATCACACATGATCTACGGATCATATTTTGTTTGTATGAATAATTTACTTTAGCCGGCAGATGATTCATGGATTTGCTGCGCGTGAATAACACTGTTAATGTTTATAAAATAATTATAGTTGGTAATATTATTTCGCAAACATGTTTAGCATACTAAATTAGGTTCATATTGAAACTTCAAACCAAATAATTGTTCATATGACGCACAAACAAACACGACAATGATTAAAACATATTTAAATTCTAATCACGAGCTCAAATAATCAGTTTATTATGAAAATAGTGTAGCACGCCTAACTTCCCCGTATATATGGGTATCGCCGTCGAAATTTGTACCATAACTGTCGACCGGCAAGATTCAAGAAAACGAAAACATCGTGAGTTAAATTAAGGTCTATTCAAAATGACGGACAGGTTCGAAAAATTAGGATTTTTTACATTTCGATATCTCATTTCTTTTTTCGACGACGAATACAAGATTTTATAGCAGTTCGTAAACACTGTTCAGTAAAAATATAAGAGCACCATTTTGAATGTCTATAATTAATATGAATGTTGTTTGTCTATGAATGTTTAATAAAAATATGAATACGCACATTTAATAACTATCTAAAATCGTTCGTTTATTGTATTTCAATAAGTTTCTTTGACTTATAGGTTAGTATGAAGCTGACCACTCATACTGTAAAAAATGGTTCACTTTACCAATGTTACCATTGTGTCAGGTAAGGTCGGCAAGAGTTGCAGGGTTTATGTTCATTTGAGATTGGGTTTTATATTGTAGGTTCACATGCAGCATGTTTAAGTACGAACTTAAAGTCTTAAATGCAATATATTTTTGTAACTTAGATTATAGATTATCATAGATTTAGATAGATAGGCAATGTTTTTTTTTGCGTACATTTTTCACAGTATCCAGCACCGATATAAAAATTAGGAACCTCTGTGGTCCAAATTTCATTTAATCGTTTAGCCCACAGATCACGGAATAAACCTTTTTGCTATTTTGAATAACAAACATCAAACGGTGCATTTAAAATATTAATAGCATGTAGTAAGGTTGATTAGATAGTTTTATGTTTCAATTAGGTACGTAAATGTTATTTGTTAGTCAACTATAAATTAACGGTAAGTAGGTGTATTTTTTTAAGCCTACGTGAATACACCTTAATACTGGTAACATACGGTAAAGATTGTAAATAAAAAACCGCCCGACATTACCTTAAACTTGTGCCATTTGAAAAATAATACTGTCAGCAATGAAAAAAACATACAATCATTAGAAGAATTAATGGATCTAAGTAAAAAATATATAACTGACAACATATTCGAATACATACCTTAATAATGCCAAGCTAACTTCCACTCAAAACATTCACGACAAATTCCCGAGTCTGATGTAAACGTTCTCAGAAGAAAATTAAGGTATCGAATGAGTTTTTTTGTGTTGTCCACACTGCATCAAAGAGTTACCATACGTGATCAAATACTTAAGATTGCAAGATTTTTGTCAGTTCCAATGGAATTGGTAACATACTAAAAGAAAAATTTCGGAGCCAAAAATGGAGACAACCCTTAGCAATCAATATTTCGTGTTTAAATAAGTAAATATTATTGTGGCTAGTACAGAAAATGAAAGATACGTTACTAAGGTATATGCAAAAATACTCAACTTTAAAAACGTTTGACTATTTTGATCGTATCATGCCATCAAAGGGTCAAAAACGGGTTGCGGACATGTAAAATTTGTATGGGAATGGAAAAAAGGCGTTTTTGTTTAATTTTTTAATTACATCGCCACTTAATGCTTTTTGCAGTTTTTTTTTGTATTTCGATACGCTTTTTATTTACTTTACTCTGATAATTTTAGAATTCAGTAGAGATCACCAGTTTTTATGAAAAAGCTGAAAATCATTAGGGGACACACGCACAAGACAAAAGGTACAAATTTCGACGGCGATACCCATATACTTATAGAGGATGGTATAATAACCACTAACCACTAACCACTAACCACTAAGCCACTAAGCCACTAACCACTCAGCGAGTATAGAAGTTCCGCGAGTGTTCATGACTGTAATAATCCCTCGTGTGTTATGGAAAACTTCGGCTTATGTGAGCACTACACAAACTATAAAACTCTAAGTTAAATCTCAAATGTAGTATAGGGTGAGGTAACATAATTAAGTCATCCTCAATCGTCGTGCAGTGAGGGTGTCTCCTGAAGACATTGGCTACGTCGCCATCTAAACGTGGATAATAATGTAACTTCTTCAATAACGTTTCGTTTAATATCTCAACAGTGTATTTTAACGTGAAATTAAATTATAATACGTAAATATAGTTCACTTTGCCAATGTCACCCCTGTTTCAGGGAAAGTCGGCAAGAGTTGCAGGGCTTATTTTCATTTGAGATTGGGTTTTTATATTGTAGGTCCACATGAGGCATGTGTGAGCGCGAAATTATGCGTGTCTGTAACTGTACTGTAACTGTAACTGTCTGCTTGTGGGAATGCATTTAATACGAATCTCAAATGATACATATTTTTGCAACTTAGATTTTAGTTAAGGTTGGCCCTTCGGTCATGAGGTCAAGGCGATAATCTTGACTTGTGTATTTGAAATAAGATAACGCTGTTTCGATTCCCGTTGGATCCCCCGACCATGGAATTGACCCAGGTTCAACATATGTAATTTGTTAGTATTAATTAATAATTCATAACATATAACAAAACTTAAATGAATCTTTAATTGCTGATGTTAAACCAGTTTTTGGCCAGGCAAAATAGAATGGTGAATTTAATTCCTCTCTACAAATTAATTTTAATAAAAATAATAAAGCGTTTTTCAAAAAAATATGTAAAGTAAATCGCTCGTTAGAGGCGCTTATTTTCTTTCCAAACATATTTAGGTAATACGCCTAGTTTGAGTTTAACCGAATAGTTCAACACTTGAGGTACAGTTCAGTGGGAGTTATCTTTAGAAGAGAAATGTCGTAAGTTGCGACTGCGGTGCGTAGAACCTTCTGGTGATCATTATAGTGGTTAACCAGCTAATGAGAATAAAGGGCGGGAAGTTGATGGGTGTAAACAAGCAGTAAAATGACAGAACTAAATTTATCTAGTCACTAAATCAATGTTGGCTTCAACAAATCTAGAGTACAACACAGTGTATCTAAAACTTGGATTAAACAGTGAAAATAAATATAGTATATCAGTTTTCCAAGTAATAGACAATTTTCATTTCAAACTTAACAAAAGCGTTTAAAGTTATTGTTTTTCAAAAGGCAAAACTATTGTTACGAACTATGGGTTTGTAGCACATGTACCTAGGCACGTAGCTAGCTGGTGTGCGTAACGTTTCTGGAATAGTGTCGAATAATCCTATAGAAGTATCTCGACCACGCAAGAATCGTCTCTGCCGCACATATATATAGGATCAAAGATCCTGCGGGGAGTCAGGTCTCTTCAACATTGTACCGCGAAGTCCTTATAAGCTAGAGCGAGAAGAGTGACAGTACAGTTTAACAGATATTGTACAAAATAAATCTTGTTAAATAAATAAATCTCAGTTTAATTAAAAGAACCCCAAGTAAAATTATAACAAAATAATATTTCTGTCCTCCTCAATAGAATAACTTTATTAATTAAAGGTGCTGGAGTGAAGTTTTCCGGGATCTGTTGCCGTGGTCTGTGGGAGATGGAGCTTCCGGACGTTTCGCCCATTTCTACGATGGGCTTCTTCAGCGTGAAGTATGATGATGATGAAGATCTTGATGAGAACTGTGATCATGTTCTGTCATCACAGTTCTCATCAAGAGCTTCATCATCATCATACATTCACGCTGAAGAAGCTCATCATCGGAAGCTCCAGCTCCCACAGACCACGGCAACAGATCCCGGAAAACTTCACTCCAGCATCATCAGCCGGCCGTGTAAGCCTAAAACTCTTATTAATTAAAGGTGTCTATAAAAATATTTTTTCCCCACATTTAGTCAACACAAAACAAGCATTATGTCTTAGAAAGGTCAATGATGTAGCAGATATAGTGGCTGGGTTGCAGTGGAAGCTGGAAGAAAATGTGGCTAGTAAGACCAGAGATAGAAAAAAAAATAAGCGGAAATTGAGTACAGACCTGAGAAGGATAAACGAGGTAAAATAAGTATTTTCACTCATAAAATATAGTAGTGGTAAGTAAAAGATAATTGTTACCAGTGCGCTAAGGATACAGAGTCCTGGAAAATTATAGAGAAGGGAAGAGACAGAAGCTAAGTATAGAGATCACATCTCTAAAGACATCATACCCTTTTCCTTACAGAGGTAAAGTCTGAATGTCATTATCAACGAAAATTATGTCAGTACTAAGCAATCTTTCGTAGGCTTAATGGTTGGTATCCGACACAAATCCCATCATAAAAAAATCTGACCCTAAGGATAATAAATAAGGACCCTAGTCATATAAACCTGTGGCGTTTGCGCTCTCATTCAAAAATTATAATATTTGATTTTGTGATGAATCCATTTTAATTCCATAATTTGAGATAATCTTATAAAGTAAAATTAATAATAAAAAAGGCAATAATTATATTGACGTTTTGTGATAAATCACTGCAAGGGCACTATTCAATTGTAACATCTACGTAAGAAAAAAAGGTGATGTTAAATGTATACGATTGACAGAAAATTTTACAATCAAGAAAAAAAATAGTAAAAACAAAAAAAACAATAAAAAATCCCTCTGGCTTAAAAAACAAATGGGGAAAAATCAACAGTTACTCGGAGAAAGGATTGAAAAACATATTTGTAAAATTCGAGATAAAACGTGCAAAAGTAGACCACTGATCATCAACTCGCCTTGGCGTGTAATATTATTTCAATTCTGTATCCAAAGTAAACGTATAACAAAACTAAACCAAAACTAAAAAAGTGTTTTACCCAAAAAGTATTCATATCACAACGCTCACTAGAAGTGCTGTTTTAGTTTATTTACTGATAATCGCTACGGTTCAGTAAAACGTTAAAGTACACTCAGGTACTGGGATGATATTGTGTTACGAACGTTTGTAACAAATGGTATTAGTCGCCGGTCTTAGAGGAGATGAGCTTTGGGCGGCGTAGCATTCGGCGTAGCTCTACGATCTGTAACCCAAGTGTAAAACTTTACGTTTAGACGCAACCATAGCGTTTAACAAAAAAATATGAAAACTAAAACACCTCCTCTGTCAAGAGTTTAAATTTCAATATATTTTTTAAAACCTTGTGTATTTTTTTTTCTTTTGGGTATAGGGTCTACGCTCTGATCGTAGAGTCTTAGATCTGATCAACGTTGGCTTACAGCCAATTCTCGCTGCCTCGGGGACTAGTCGGATATTGAAGATTTTGGGAGATTGTTGTACAAAAAGCGATAAAATGTGAATTTATAAAATCGAGAACCATGATTAGAAAATACCTATTTAACCTGATTGAATATTTATAGTTCTCATTATTACAAACTCATAAAAAATATGGTTTACAAAAACACTCAATTTTTATCTTGACTTCGCGATTTTTTTTCATAATCATTCAACATTAGACTACCTGATTGTAACATTAAAGTTAGAGAAATGCCATAGCATAATTTTATGTTTTTTTCAGGTCTATACCAAATTAAAAAATGAGAAAAAAAAACAAATTTATGCTGTTTATTAATCTAACGATGCATCGAGAATTAAAACTTTATGTGAGTGTAGTTTTGTGGTGTTGCCACCTCGACCAGTGCTGTCACAATGTACTGAATAGCTTGTTATGTTGGAATCAAAATTATGCTTAAAGTATTGAATAATAATAAAATAAATTACATATGCACACATTAATTAAATTAAATTTTGGTATTCAAAATAAGCCAATTATAATCCATACGTTAATTAATTAATTAAAAACCAATCAGAGCTATAACACATTGAGGCAATAATTAACAATCAAAACTGCGTAATCGAAACGGTCATAACTTTTCAATAACACTCCAATGAAAACCGATATGTATTTTCCAATTGAAAATTTTCACGTTTTGCGCTCCCCTGGAGAGCATACTCCTTAATTTATGAGTATAATAAAAACATTACGTCAAGTATAAAATATAAAGTTGAAACTCAACCATAGCGTTTCACAAAAAAGGTATAGAACAAAAACAGAATTCTTACAGTGGACGTTTCAGTTTCTATACATTTTTGTTACAACACTGGTTGTTTTTTTTATGTGGAGTGACTTTTCCTTGAGTATAAAGAATTTCGTTAATCTCACCACAATTGCGTAAATCGAAAATATACGACTTAATGATAGAGCTCCTACAGAGTTATTTAGTTTTAGTACATTTTTTCGATTTACGCAATCGAGGTGTGTATACCAATACGCAATGCTTCACATTCGAGGTACTCGCATGGAATATGTTTTACGCATACAAAGCGAAGAGTCGCTGGTTGAGCAAAAAGCTGGGGGCTAATGGCGCACAACAGCGAAAATTATTAATCCGTAACTGGGAAAGGTTGCGCAAAAACAGATACAGCAAAAATACCCGGACTCAATGGCGTGATTCATTGCTAAATGCTTCGCGAATAATGTGCCAGCTAGATAATGCTCTGCTCTGATGACTGGAAGTCTACCAGAGACATAATGATCCGCGGCTGGTGAGGCATTGTCAGCAGACGTGGAAAATGCTGACTATCTCTTTGACTGAAGTGAGAGAAATAATATATTTTTGATAAGTATATAGTTGTTTATTCCGTTGGTGTTTAAGCACATGTATATTTTTATTGGTTTTAGGCTGTTAACGATTCACAGTCTAGTTTTTGATATTGTTATGATTTATTTCCGGTTCACTTTTTAAGAAAATTGCAAACTTATTTAACAGTATTTATTTTTTAATAAATCTTAAATATCTTTTTAATAAATAAATAAATTTTTAAAAAAAAAAATTACAAAATATGGTTCACTTTATAACTTATGTATTTTTTTATCTTCTGTGGTTTCACGGCTTGGGCGGATCACTGAAGCTTCACAGAACCGCACCATATATATTTATATAAGACCAAGGCCTATCCTCGCGTGTTCCTGACCATACGAGGCGCCTCAAGAATGGATTTTTCCAGAGAGTGCGAGGAGTACAAGGTACAAAATACCAAACACTTACGTCTACACACACATATTACATAGCAAGTATGTAAATACGTAGCAATATCTGAGTCTGCTTTTCAGGAGTCAGATGGTACTGAGTTCAATTTCAGGTAAAGTTACAAAGAAAATTTCTACTGATCAATGAAGCATAAATAACTTCTCATTTCATTGGTATTTCATGAACCATACATTCTTCTTATTTGAATAAAGTAGACATTGAAAAACGAGTCAAATAAAAGATGGAAAAAATATATATACAACATTTTAACGTGAAATGGAAGGAAATACGAATATATGAAAATAAACTAAACATATCACCTCCAGATCATAAAAAAGTACAAGAGATAAGATAATTTGATGAGGCTTGTGCTATGAACATCCAATCATACATTGCTGGGAATCAGGTTCCCATCAATGCTTAAGTTATTAGAATTGATGTGATGGCAGTTTACGGAACTGTCGGGTAGATTGACATTACATAAAGCCGCTTTGCAGCCATTAACAATCGGAGCAATCAGACACACGGCGTTCTCGTGGGGCTCAAAGAGCATCAAATTATTAATTAAGTGATAATCAAAAACGACTTCTGTCGTGTTAGTTTTGTATTGCAAGAGGCAAATCAAAGAAGTTCCTCTAATTTGGTAGAATTTTAAAAAGCATATTTTAGAGCATAAGATTAGATAAAAAGTTGTTACGCTGCTAAACATATTTTAATGGACATAGCTATTAGGAAACCACATGAAAATTGGTAAAAAAAACTTTGTTAGTTCGAAGCTAACTAAATCATATGATTTGTAGTTTCAATAAATGTGCCAATGAGCATAACCTAAAGCCTAGTATTTTCACAGAAACGTTGCAACTTTATACTTAATAAGAAGGACGCACTTATGTCAATCGTGTGGGTAGTTTTTGAAATCAGTTTTAAGTCACATAAACTAACGTCGAAAATATCGAGACTAAACAAAAAAAATTAACTACCTGCTCGATTTTCATTGGTTAAGGTATCCTTTTCATTTGGTTTAAAGTAGCCAAACTATTGTTGAGACCACAAACAGGTGTGTGGTTTTAACAGCAACGTTGCGACTTTAGACTGAAAGAAAAGGCCAAGCTTGTGAGAATTGTTCAGGCAGATTCTTTTTCAGTAAAATTTAAACAAGCAAAGTTTGAAACAACTAGGCGTTTTTGTAGTACTACATACCTTTAACGAAGGTTCTAGTTCACAAGAAACAAGTGTAGTATTTTAACAACAACTACATCTGTGAAGTTTTGGAAGCATTTTGTTTTTACATGGGCTGGTTATTTGGTTTTTTACTTACCTGTTGTTTTGTCTTCTCTGGGTTTTTACGGCCACGTCCGTTAAAAGTAAGTTTATCGTCGGCAATAAAAGCCGGTAATATAATTAGTGCTGCGGCCGCCCAAAGCTACGAACACAATTATTACTATCTGCGACAACGTGCGTTCAATATTTGTACGACATGTTTACCATAAAACGTCAAACGTCCGCGGTCGAACGCAAACAGAGCAATGAATTGAAAATATACCATATTTTTCATACGGTTTTACCAAAAGTTCTTGAAGTATACTCTATAGTCCATGGGAACTCCATGCTATAGTCTATACAATATGTCACGCCGTCTTGGTCTGTCCACGCAACGCAACGCAACTAAGCTACACATTTAGTGTAACTTCTTGCCGCGTTATCCCCGAAAGGTTCGCATGTGGCGAGTTGAACCTATTTATTTTTACAGGTAAGGGGGGCGGCCTTACGCCAACCACTTCAGTTGAAGTGGAGGTTTCCCAGCTCCCGAGAGTGCTGGTACTCATTTCTTGTGAAGGCTGAGTAAGCCTTGCCGGTATTTTATTTTGGGGTTTGAAATAAACACCGAAACGGGAAATCATTTCTGACACCCTCGGTGGGATTCGAACCCGAGCTTTCGGCATGGAATGCAAGCACTCTACCACCTGAGCTATCGACCGGACCTATTATTTCAATTTCTCGTATACTAATCTAATCTAAGTTGTAAAGATATGTTACATTGGAGATTCACATTACATGTATTTTCACAACCAGACACGTACAAGTTCGCGCTTGCACATGCCGCATGTGAACCTACAACATAAAAACCAAATCTCATATGGACATACACCCTGCAACTCTTGCCGTCCTTCCCTGAGACAGGGGTGATATTGGCTAAGTGAACCATTTTTACAGCATGACACTATGTGAGTGTGGAGCTCAGCAAACAATGGAGCACCTGCGGTGTTGTCCTTCCTGTCCGACAAGCTGCTCCATGGATGATCTCTTTGCGGGAAACCAAAGAGCTGTAGACATTGCTCGTTACTGGGCCAATACGGTGTGAAGCTGACACGAAGAAGAAGAAGCATGGGTGGTCAGCCGCATACCAACCTTTTAGTCAAGGAACATACTGGTTATTGGTTAAGCGTACAACGTAATATGTATGTTGTTTCACTTTTAGTTGCAGTATTGCCAGATGCCCATTGAACAGTAAATTCCGAGTATTTATCTATTTGTAACAGGACTCGCAAGTTGCAATTCATTCGCTGTTTGTTTTTGTATCGATGTTGGAGCGAATACACTTCGTTCCAGAGGAAATATGTGCACTACATATTAGTCGAGCGAGAACACAACGATCGCGTGTAAACACTTCATTGGGCTAAAAACATAACGATGCAAGGACGAGTAATTGTGCTAGTGGAAGACTCTTCAACTGTTGGCTTATGACAATAGGTTGAGCGTTAACTGTCGGATGAGTTCGTAAAACAATATTGTTAGAATGGAAATAAGTATAACGTGCGTGAAAGGGATATTATTGAACATTTATGTTCTTAAAGAATAATATTACTGCAACTAAGTATTTTGCTATTTTTTGCCATGTAAGGATCATTTGCAATGCATGCCCACAAGCAGGCGCATGTAAAATCGAATATAGATTGGATTTTACGGTCATTAAGACATATTTTTAAAATAACTTGAAATCAAATAAATAACCGGATATTTATACGGACGATTAACACTGAAATTCTCCAACTAACGGTTCCATAAACCAAGCTTCACAAGTGCATAAACTTTGCAACTCCTGCCGTCTTTCCCCGAAACTGAAAAGGCATTGGCAAAAGTGAACCATGTCTTCACAGCATGGAACGTTAGCCTTATACCAACGTTTAAGTTGTATTATTTTCTTACTAAAGTTAAAAAGCTGCACCTATGTTAATCTTCTGTAAAACATTTTTATGAATAAATTATTCTTATTATTATTATTAGTCAAAGAACTAATAAACAAATTGGCATTATTATGGAACACATTTATTGAATACGTGATAGCCTATTAAGAAACAATACTTAGATTTCCGGCTGAGAGAGCTTATTTGACCAAATACTCGGAAAGTGCATTAATTGAATATGGAGGACATCGTGTGGGAAGTCAAATAATCGGATTTCATTTATTTGGCGAAGAATGAAACTAATTAAAGTTCATTAGTGGAATAAACTATCCTAAAAGGTTGAATTTTTCATCAAACGTACACATCAATCAAAAAATCAATTCTTCCATTCTAAAAAAATCTAGGGTCCATTATAAAAAAATGGACGTACATTTCAATCCAATACGAAATTTGCCCTGGGCACATGGCATTAATTTTTTTGCCGGTGTTTTTCTACTTATTTTGCTTGAGGCAGTCCCTTACATCTCCAACCTTAACTCCAATTATAAAACATTACTTTTTAACTCGACAACAGCGTTTTCCAAAAAAATATAAAGAAAAAAAAACAGCACCTTTAGTGAGCGTTTAAGTCTCCATACAATTTTGATTAGCGCTATCGTTGAATTTAAACGTAATGCTGTATACTTGGGGTAGGGTTTTCAATTGCTTTTTCTTCGTCTTCCTATGATGGGACCATCTGTCGACATGTCTTCCAAAGCTCCACTTTAAGATGATTTTTATCTTAGCTACACCAGCGACTATTTTTTCGCTTTTCAATTGGTTAGTTTTCCTTTATTTTAGCTATCTACTGAAAAACATAAAATTTTGTTACGAATGTATGAGTTTATTATGTGTGTGCGTGTACCTTTGATTTTGTGTATATGTGGTTATACTTAATATATAAGTGTGTATAGACGTAAGTATTTGATGGTGATATCATTCTGTAATTAAAAATAAACAAAATATAGCACATACTTAAATAAAAACTATAAAAAAGTGAAAAAAACGTGTTTTTTTAAATATTTTTTGTGGTGACATTTTTAAAGTTATATATGTATTTTCAAAACTTAATACTTCAGATAATTAATAAACACGCATGATTTTTGTCATTACTGCAACTTAAGAAACAAAATTTTGTATAAAACGACAGGTTAAAGGTATACGAGTATACCGCTCTAATTCAATAAACTGTGACAAAAAATAATGTTGGACTGAATCATTATGAAATTAGTGTTCTCTAGATGTTTTGACCTCTCTGACGTCGTAAACATTTTGAGAAAAAGTCTCTCCACGGTTATGTGTCCGGTTTAGTCTCGAAAATTTCAAAGCAAGAAACGCTGTTTTCTTAGAAACCCTCTGCGACCTTTAATCTTTCTCTTCATCACAAAATGAACTAATCTAATCTAATCTAACCTAAGCTGCAAAGATATATATCATTTAAGATTTATATTAAATGCATTCCCACAAGCAGATATGTATAATTTCGCGCTAACACATGCCGCCTGTGGACCTACAATATAAAAACCCAATCTCAAATGAACATAAGCCTTGCAACTCTTGCCGTCCTTCCCTGAAACAGGGGTGACATTGGCAAAGTGAAACAATTTTTTACAGTATGGGTGGTCAGCCGCATAACAACCTATAAGTCAAGGAACAACAAAATATTTATATGAAAAAGCAGCTCCAGTGATCAATTTTTAATGCCTTACTCTCGTGATTCTCTCTCATCATTCCGAATTAGAAATCTTTGACAATTTTAGTTAGCTTGTGAGTGTTGAAAAAGTAATAATGGTGTCGATATAAAAGCACTTAAACTATTCCAAGATTACGCTTTTTAAATACATATCTTTGAAGTGTTCAGTGGTAACATGAGAATTGGGATTTCCTCAGTTTTATGACGTTTTTATTATGAAAAGTCGTTAATCTATTTCAGTAGAGCTTTTATAGTCATCTCGTTAAACATATTAATTTCGGCGTGTTAGATCACAGCTAGTAAAACGGGATTTTGATGTAATTTAATGGATAGTTTACTATCGGATATATAATATAAGATGCCTTTAGAAAATCTATGTTTTCGTACATAGCAACTCTTTTAAAATATTGGCAACGCATTTGTTAAAAATGGTATAAAAATACCAGCTAAGAATTATTGATCTCTATTTTTAAACTCTTAATAAGCATTGATTTCCATGCTACTCGTATTTTTATTTTATTTTTTGTGTTAGATAGATGAAGGTCTAGGATATTAAACGCTAGAGGAAATAAAAAAGGTATTCTAGTTTCTAGGAAAGAGCCGAAATTAAATCACGTTTGCATAAATAATACGTGTGATAAATTACCTGGTTAGCTGTCTTGTCAGAAATACAAGCGTATCCTCCCGGGTATTTTATCTCGTGAATTCTTTTTTGTCTCGAAAACATTTTCCAGTTGTATTTTTTATTTAACTTTTGACATTATTAAAATAATGCAATGCTCGCAACTTCCCTGAGCCCCTTCCCTGAAAGCGAGAGTAAAAGCGCGCGGAGAAACAGATTTCTCTGAAAAAAACTTCCCTCGTAAATCGTAAAAGAAGAATGAAGTATTTAATTGAAGGCAGACGAATCATTTTAAATAGGTCATTAATGAAAATACAGAGATCACCTTCAGAAAGTAACTGCCGGGCTGGATTTTTACATCAAAACGGAGAATATTATTTCAGCTTTGAATTGGAACGAGTAATAACATTACGGAATGTATTTTTTTCTCAAAGAGAATAAAACGAATTCTGAGTTCAAACAATATTTCACGAACAAATTCCAGTAATTTATGTATGTATGCGTGTACAGTATACATCCACCCACCCAATGTTATGCTTCCTACATAACGCTAAAACATTCTTTTTCTTATTATTCATGAAGAAAATTTCCTTTCATTTCAATTCAGATTGCAAATAAATAATAGGATAATAAGAATTTCGCGACGCCTTGTAGAGAGAGAGAGAGCGGCGCAAAATAAATAGAAAGCAGAAACGTAATGAGAAATTTTTCATATTTATAAGATCGCTCTGTTATTATAGGGCGCCAATAATTATTATTGAAATCTAAATTGTATAATTACCATTTAAACAAAAAAAAAACTTCCCGAGAGCTTCCGATGTCTTTTTAAATCCCATTCCAGCTTTATCGGCGCCCTTCAGAATGCAAACGTAGCGAGGAGGTTCTGTAGCGCGCCGACAGCGATTTATTCCGGAGGTTTCGCTTTCGATTCGGCGACAGATCCCTCCACAGGGCACGCGAGACTTCCACTTGAATAACAAAGACAATTAGGACGCAGCCACCGAGCTGACGGGTGACGATATCCGCCAGCAAAATGTGGGGCGTGTCCCAATCAGTGACATCGTAGCGATGGTTCGGCTTCAACCATGGACCACTTTTGAGTATCTTTCTCTAGTGAACGAACAGGTTAATCCAGAATCACTGCAGGGTCGGGTCACGACTATCGGGAAGGTTTTCCGCCACAAAAAAAAAATACAACATTGCATGAGCGTTCTGTGATACGCTTCCCCGGATGGAAGTTTATAAACGGAACGGGTATGAGGCTGGGTTTTCTCAATTCGTTTTTTCAAAGCAGCGCAAAACAAAACCTATCTCATTGATGAATCCAGTTAGCGAAAATGCAAACGCACTCGATTTCCTAGACAACAAGCTACTTTGAACTGAAATCGTCGACAAGAGCCGATGGAGTGGTTGCTTTTGTTGGTGTCGTAGCTAACGTTCGCAGGAGCTAGCTTTTCTGCACGACGGCATAAAGGTTTATTTTAATTTTATTTGTAAATGTGTTAAATAAACATGACTCGATTTTAAATTAAGCCTTCACTACCCTTTACGGAAAGGAAGAAATCAAGTTGTGAAGAAAATCTTTGTGTTTTGATTTTACATTATTTACAAAAACATAGTCCTATCAAACTCTGATTGAATTTTACAGTAACCGTCTTGCTAAGACAAAAAAATTAAATGCCACGTGCTACTTACGAATGAATGTTCTGAGGCTCTCGCGGTTCACCAGTTAGCGACCACTGCAGTACAGGTATGATTAATATTCCCGGCGAGACGCAAAGGCTCGAGTCACCTGTGAGCACGTGCTCTACAACCTGTACACCCAGTACAAAACATTACCTGCACACTCAATCATAGTCATTTATCAAAAATGCATAGAAACTTACACCATCACCAGAGGTTATACTTTAGTTTCCATAGATTTTTTGTATGGTTGAATTTTAACTTGGCATACTGGAAAACAGGTTTCAGCTTCCACTAGGTTTCAATGTCGAATGAAACCTGACGGACGATACAGGAGAGGACGCGCTAAAATTATTACCGCAAAAAAAGCTCGATATTCAAAATCAGCGACACGAAAAATTTCCCGCATCGTACAATTGTGGAAATAAAAGAATCGCATTAAGGTATTTGAGTAAATTTGCAGAAATTGAATTTGCAATGGAGAGAATGTAATATTCATGGAAATTCAAAGAGTTATTTCTGATGCTTGCAACTGTAACTGTAACTCTGTCGCCATTCCGCAATGCTGCCTCTGCAGTGCTGCCTCCATTTCATCCTATCCTTGATGAAAGGAAAAGCTATGCCAACATCAGCTATATTTCATGTAAGGAAAGCTTTTTTGGCATTTAAAAAATACTGCTTTGAACGTGCAATTTACGGAGTATATGCGGATGACATGTAACTGAGTATTTTAGAATCATTGACCACCCATACTGTAAAAAATGGTTCACTTTGCCAGTGTCACCGCTGTTTCAGGGAAGGTCGGCAAGAGTTGCAGGTCTTATGTTCATTTGAGATTAGGTTTTTATATTGTAGGCATCATGCGGCATGTGTTAGCGCGAAATTATAAATGTCTGCTTGTGGACATGCGTTTAATATGAATCTTAAATGATATATATCTTTGCAGGTTAGATTTAGATTTAGATAGAAGGCAGTCGACCTGCAAAGGCTCTGGCCACCCTTAGCGGAATGCTGAGAGTTACATTTACGGTTACTGAAGTCTAGGTGTTTTTCCGGAAATGAGATAAATATGTGTAAACAAAATAACGATATAATCTGTGCTTCTATATTATATTTGTCTCATTTTCAGCAACAATCCTTGATATCCGTCTTTGATTCTATGCGACGCGATTCAAGTATAAAATGTGTCTGAGGTAAGCAGATACAAAATATAATAAAAGTTTATGAAAATTAACCGATGATTAAGGTAAATTTATTTAATTCAATAAATTTACTACGAATTGATAATGAATACAAAAGAAGAAATATTTACGAGCGAAACACAAAGGAATATTAATATTTGACGATTAATACGAAAATAAATTCCCGCCGAGAGCCACAGAATTATCACATAAATTTTCTAAAACCTGCGACTTCCGATAATTGAATTTGCGAGACTTTGTAAGTGAAGAAGCGTCGGCAAGATTTCGTTAAGAATGGCATTAATCATCCGCGAAGAAGGCAATTTGCTGATATAATCTAACGTCTCAATAACAATTGTCATATTAAAGTACACAATTATTCGCGTAATTAAAAATACCAACATTCACATTTTCCGGGCGAGCTCACCATTATTGCTTTATTCACGTCCTTAGCAACGTTCGATTGCCCTTAGAGTTTTCTTTATTAAAAATTGTACTCCGATGAAGCAAGTATTTTTTCAAATAAAGACACCTAATTTTTTTCCTATATAACTCAAGTACCACGAGTAAAAAACATTGCGGGTATTTCCCTCTAAATATAAAAAGTATGGAGGATACAACAGTACACGAAGTGAGCGATTTACTTGACATCATGGAGGTCATTCAATGGAATGGCTATGAATGTGATTTAGTTCCAAACGACACCTTCTTCGACACCATACATTTTTGATAGTGCTGTCTCGCTCACGACATATGAAATGGTTTTGTCATTTTCTATGTAAGCAACGTGTCTCTACTCTGTCTTCCATCTATGTACAGATTACCATGGAAACCTGTGAAATCACCATAGCAACGGTTTTGTTTTGAATACCCCTCTAGTGTTGTCGAAATTATGAAAAAATCTGTTAAATTGCGAATTCAAAAAAAATCCTATCTCTGTATATAGTGATTTTTGTATAATGCGTGCGTAAACCCATTCTAAGTCTCAAAGGGTTGCTTTCTTAGCCCATCTAGTTATGATATTCGATGCTTTTCATAAATTTTTATATTTACAGGATCGAAGAGTCATGCCAGATCGAAAGTTGCCATGTCATGTACCTACTTGGCTTTTATTAGCTTGAGAAGGCTCCTGTCTTTTGTATCCCAATTATTAAACTCTACGTTTACACATATCCATAGCGTTTACAAAAAAAAATCATAGAAAAGAAAACAGCGTCTCTAGTGAGCGCATTGAATTCTATATATTTTTTTGTGAAACGCTTTGGTTCAGATTCAATGTAAAATTCTTTACTTGGAGCACTGATGACAACACATTTTTTTCTACTTTAACCTCGCGTTATAATGAAAATTCCACTAAATTGCCTTGTTTCGCGAAAAATCAATCAAATTCTGCCGAGTCGAAAATCTGTTGTGGCGGAGATTAAATTTCCCTTATTTTCAAGTACCTCCGCGTGTAACCGATCCTCCGGATTACGAGTCCAAAATAATTAATAAAATGAAATGAAAAACAAAAATATTCTTGAGGTCATTCGACAATAACAACGACCGTTTTTCAGACAAATTCAAACGACACTTTTTGTGATTTTCAGTTTGTTGGTACATACGAGTATTTTGTATTACGGGGTTTTCTCGCATCTTTTAAGCGGGATCATCGCAAATCAAAGCAGTACATCTTTTGCTCTTTAACCTTAAAGACCAATTCGTTATCATTTTTTAGTTACTGTAACTCTGTCACCGTTCCGCTAGGGGTGGCCAGAGCCTCTGCAGAGCTGCCTCCGTTTTTATCTTTCAATTCATTCATATCCATCACCTTTGTCATATATTTTTTCTTTTACATTCTATAATCTATAATCTAAGTTGCAAGGATATATTCATTTAAAGCTCTCAGATGTATGCCCACAAACCAACAAGTGTAGTTCGCGCTTACAAATGCTGAATGTGTACTTACAAATAAAATCCAAACCTCAAATGAACATAAGCCCCACAACTTTTGCCGACCTTCCCTGAAACAGGGGTGACATTGGCAAAGTGAACCATTTTTTACAGTATGGGTGGTCAGCCTCATACCAACCTATAAGTCAAGGAATATGAAAATAAATTACATTAAATTACAATTACATTCACTTTGTATATCCCATTCTCTCACAATCTTCTCAATCTGATCACTCCAAACTTTTTTCGGTCGTCCGTTGAAGGCTTCAAATATAATTTTTATAAACAATTATTTTTTTCTGCAACGACCAAAGCATATTGTTATTCATTTACAATTTTACTAGATGATTAATTAATCAATGAATAAAAGGCACTAAGTACCATGGTGGTCAAACTGAGAAAATTTAGAAAACACACATGAGCACCTTAAAAATATGTTTCAGTTTTTAAAGACACGATACCGTCATCACCCCCATATTCTGTTAAGCACAAACTATCGTTTATTGTGCATGGTATTTAATGCATTTTTACATTTCTAAAATCCTATTCGAAGTGTTTAAGCTTCAAACAAGTTTTAATACGTAAAAAGATTATTTAGGGGTTTTATTTAACTTATAATTTATAGAACCAAACGCATACTTTGTTGAAATAAAAAAAGGTTTCAAGTGCCTTGTTCATTTCAAACAGAGATTTCAATGTATTTAAATCATTTTTTTTATTAGAATTTTATTTTGTACAACAACCACAAAAATGGCTTAATTTTGTTGAAAGATTTCACGGGTTGTGAGGGTCGGACAGTTTTGAGAAGGGAGTGTACACTGTACAGGAAAGTTGATATAGCCTGGGAAGCTTAAGCAAATTGAAAGTCAATAAACCTCAAGGCAAAAAAGGTTTTTAATATTGCTTAGCCGGTGTTGAGTTTCCTTTGAGAAATAAAAAAAACAAAACTTTCCAATACAAAAAAAAACAAGCAAAATTCACCAAGCTGAAAAAATGCTTTGTAAAACAGAATTTATCAACGGGAATAAATTGAGAAACCGGTCATTGGAAAATATTTCATGAAACGATAATATTATAGGTAACGGACCTTAAAAGTATTTTTAGGCTTTAGAAAAAACATTTTTATTCGGGTTACAACTAAGATAGTTTGAAAAAAGTTGAATGGAGGAATCAAATAGATTAACAGAGAGTCAATTGTTTGCCCTTTGACTTCATTGGACAGTTTGATCCAGTGCACCAAGTATAAAGCATTGCGTAAAACTCACTTCATTAGCGTAAATAAATAATGTATGGAAAAAACGACGGCACATCTAGAGGGAGATTTTGCTTTCATACTTTTTCGATTTATATAATATATTCGCTTTATGCTAAGGACACAGAATGCTGGCACAGAGATTTAGAGCTACCCTCATAAAACCAATTCTCACGAATGCTTTAGAGACCTAGACACTTACTAAGGGTGGCCAATGCTCACTAAACGTTAGTGAATAGAAGTTACTTCAGCAGTATTCATTGTATAAGGTATACAAAGAAGTTGATTAGGTCTAAAATCTACAATTTAAGTTGCAAAGATACTTTTGAATTCAAGATAAATAAGAGTTTTAGGCTTACACGGCCGGCTGATGATGCTGGAGTGATGTTTTCCGGGATCTGTTGTCGTGGTCTGTGGGAGCTGGAGCTTCCAGCATCAAGATAAATATTGAATACCTGCCCAAACGCATATATGCGTAAGTTTGCGCTTAAACATGATGCATGTGTATTTTGAAATAAAAATCCGAATCTTAAATGAACCTTAAAAATCCCGTGAAACTCTTCCCCACCTTTTTCTGAAAAAGGAATGACATTGGCAAAGTGAACCAATTTCACAGTATGGGTGGTCACCTTCATATCTACATGTAAGTCAAAGGACAAAAATATAATTAAGAAAATTTAACTACATAACGCAATCAATAAATAAAATGGAATATAAATAAGAATACACCCGTTAGGATTTGCTAGTTTCAAAGCAATATTTTGCTGATAGAAAATCATAAAAAGCAATAAATTAAAATGGCAAAGCTCTTTCCACGTGGCACATAAATTCACTCAAGCGAGCATACCACAATAATTCACCTGCTTTTTATGTATCGATTTTCTTTCAATAAAAAACAAACTACAGCCTACTGTTTATGGAGCATTAAACACAGATTTCCGATTAGATTGCAACTTCACGTGAAGTACTAATACTGACTGGGTTTGGGGGGAGAGTTAGTGGTGAATTTAACCACCTGTTAATGGTCCTATAGCACGTAACAAGCCAGAGTTTGTTACCTTTGGCATATAGTTTATGCTCAAGTTGTGTACACTTGCTTTGGTATATATGTACTGAAAATTTTAAATATGCTTGGTATTAGGCTAACCAACCCTACTACAAAAATTGAATTTATTCACTATGAAAAGCAATATCTTGCAAAGTTGTTTCCATTTTTTGTGAAGGTTGAGAGAACCTTATGATTATTATTATTTCGGGTTTGGAAATAATTTTTGACACCTTGATGTGGATTGAATCTAAGCTCTCTGACATGGAAAGTAAGCTTTCTACCAATTGATCTACAACTGGACATAACAATTTACATAATCCTTAAAAGTACTAGATTTTTCCCCTGATCAATTTATACAACAAAAAAACTATTAAGTAAGATTTATTTTGACCGGTCCGTTGTCTAGTGGTAACGATTCGGAATCGTAAATGGAAGGTCGTGGATTCGATTCCCGTCATCATTTATATTTTCAAATATGCTCTTCATTGGATTGAAAAATTCAGATGTATTTACCAAAGATCCATTCAGCCTTACAGTAAGTGGGTCTTGCTTGAGAATTGGCGTTTTCTATAGCGATAACCAAGCTCACAGAGCGCTTGAGGTGTGATTTACACAAAAACAGTGTTCAGCAAATCAATTATCCTAGTATTACTATTATTACTATGTATTCCTATGGCTAGGCCAGCTACCTGCCATAGGTAAAAAAGAAGCTAAGCTCACAGACCGGAAAACCAAGCCTCGGAACACGGTAGATCCCCAAGACTGACCCAAGCAAGGAAAAGGATAAAACGATTACGGAAACAAAACACAATGCGGATAGGATGCTGGAATGTTAGGTCATGGAATGGAAAAAAGCAGGAGGTAATAGCAGAGTTGGAACATCATAAAATAGACATCTGTGGATTATCAGAAACGAAAAAGAAGGGCAAAGGAACATCAAAACACTCCAACTATATTCTAATATATAGCGGGAAAGATAAACACCAAAGAGCCAGCTCAGGTGTCGGAATCCTGCTGCATGAGAAGTACGAGAACTCTATCGACAACATTGAATATATCAGCTATAGAATATTAAAAGTATCACTTAAAATGGATAATAGCCGCCTGAACCTAATAAATGTATACGCACCTGACATAACGAAACCGATCGAAGAGTCGGAAGAATTTTATACTCAGCTTCAAGATGCAATATCTCAAACACCACATACAGAAAAACTAATTATGTTCGGTGACTTCAACGCTCGCATTGGAGACACACCTCTAGATGGCACCAAACAACGATTCAATGAATCAACCATAAACCAAAACGGCGAAATGCTAATAGACCTATGTGCTCGAAATGAGATGAGAATAGGTATAACATATATTTTCCACACAAACTACAGCACAAGTATACCTTCGAAAATTCGCGAGGAGATAGGTCTATGATTGATTTCATCATAACAAACAGAAAAATCCATCCTTCTATAATAAATGACATCCGAGTTTTGGCCTCGGCGAACATTGGTTCTGATCATCATCTGGTTCTGTGTAAGATAATTATGAAACAACCAAAATTAAATAAAAAAGAACCCAAATACATTACAAAACTAAATATAAAATCCATCGAAGACGATAGCACAAGAGGACTTTACATAGACCGAGCCACAAATAAAATAACACAATGCGAAATTGAAGAAGATGATAGTGTGGAAGACGCATGGTTAAAAATAAAAAATAACATTAAAAATGCTGCAAACGAAGCACTGGGCCAAAATAAGATAAACATAAACAGTACAAAGAATTCGAAGCCATGGTATGGAGAAGAGGTGAGAACCCTTGCGAAAGAAAAACGAGACAGCTATCTAACATACAGAAGTAACCCTACACCAGAAGAATACAGAAGGTATAAAGAAATACGAAACAAAGTCAACAGCGACATAGATAAAATAAAGAGAGACTATTGGCTGAAATTCACTAAAGATATGGAGAGGGATCTATATGGGGCCCAAAGAAAAGTTTGGAATATGCTCAGAAAACAGAAAAAACCAATCTGTGAGTATACACAAACCAATAAAATTACAATTACTGAATGGGAAAACTATTTTGAAAATCTATTTAGGAATACAACGCAGGCAAGATCAATAACAACAAACAATGACGCAGAATCGGAGATGATTCTTAATACTGCTGAAGTAGCTGCCGCAATTAAAAGACTAAAAAACAGAAAATCCCCAGGTATTGATGAAATCCCCAACGAACTAATTAAATATGGAGGTGCTAATGTGATCACAGAAATTACAAAACTGTTCAATAAAATACTTGAACGTTCTGAGATACCAAACGAGTGGAGACTGAGTGTAACCATACCAATATTCAAGAAAGGAACAAAAACTAACCCGGAAAACTACAGAGGAATATCCTTACTATGCACCACTCAGAAACTATTCACAAGTATCCTAAGGACGAAATTGGAAGAAATCATACAGAATAGAGATGAACAGCAGGGATTCAGAAGAAATCGATCAACAACCGACGCTATATTTGTACTCAAACAAGTAAAAGAAAAATCAATTGAATACAATAAGCCTGCCTATATGTGTTTTGTAGACTTAACCAAAGCCTTCGATAGAGTGCGCCTAGAAGACGTTATAGATATCATGACTCAAAAGAGTATACCAAAACCAATTATAGAATCCATCCACAAACTGAACACACACAATAAAATGAGGATAAAAGTAGACAATGAGCTCTCAAAAGAAATACCAGCTGCAGTCGGCATACGACAGGGAGACAGTTTAAGTCCATTCTTGTTCAACATCATCATGGACAAGATGATTGAAGATATAAAATCATTGGAATTGGGCTACTCTCTCGGAAAAAAGAAAATCGATATTGTATGTTATGCAGACGACGCAGTCCTCATAGCTGATTGTGAAGATGACCTCCAAAGACTCCTACACAAATTCCACATATCGGCGCAACAATTCAACATGAAAATTTCCATAGAAAAGACAAAAAGCAAGGTAACTTCAAAACAGCCAGTACGATGCAAACTTGTAGTAGACAATAAGACAATAGAACAAGTGATGCGATTCAAATACCTAGGCGTTGAAGTATCAAGCAGTAGTGACCTTTACGAAGAAGTCTCGGAACAAGCAAATAAAGCTGCCGTTGTAGCTGGATGCTTGCGTACTGCTGTATGGAGAAACGAACACATGCTGAAAGAAAGTAAAATGAAGATATACAAGACCTGCGTTAGACCGATAATGACATACGGTATCGAAACCAGAGCCGACACCACGAGAACGAAGAGTCTCCTACGAACCACCGAAATGAAAACTCTCCGCCCTATCGCAGGATTGACCATGCGAGACAGAATACGAAATTCCGAAATTCGGAGGATCTGTGATGTCGAGGATGTCGTGCGATGGGGTAGAAACAGAAGACGTTACTGGAGAGATCACGTCGAAAGAATGGATCCGGTGAGAATGGTGAAAATAGCGGCAGACGAGATACCATCAACCAGCAGACCCCCTGGACGACCACCAAAGAGGTGGAAGGACAGCTGGACATCCGCGTCCCAGGAGTGAACCCGAGAATAAACAGGACCTAGTCCTAAAACAAGCTGAAGAAGAAGAAGACTATGTATTCAAAACAATAATACGACAGCATTGTATTAAGCTAAATTATTCTTTATTACAAGTTTCCGTTTTTCTTTGGTAGATTGATTGTGATAGAGAAAGTTGAGGGTAATCCCCAATCTCGCGATGATCCCAGCTACGCGAGAAGTTTAAAATGAAAAATATCAGATATCTGTCAAAGATCAACAAACCGCCGGGGGTCGGGTGCCCGCCACTTATCCTGGGAACTGGTCCATTTGTCTTCCTTACACAACTCCTAAAACCTAGATCAGACGGGTCGTTCTCTTTAGTAGCGAACACTTAAGGCTAGTTCGCACAAGGCCACTGATTTAGTCAAGTAACGAGTAATTTAGTAGTGGGCGGGGCGCTACTCGCCCGTGAAGCGTTCGCATTACGGTCCAGTACAGTACACAAGTGCGAAGTTGGCTGCAGAAAGCCCTTTCTATAATGGCGGAAAATTTGAATTGGCTGCAGTTTGAAAATATTAATTGAGTATTAAAATCATGTTATTATAAAGCCCTTTAAATTGGCTATGGTTTGGTAATATTAACTGATTTATGCCCGGCCACCTAGCTAGGAGCCTGTTTAGCAAACAACTTCGAAACTCGACTTTTGTAAATTCGAAATGTATTTTATGGTTTATAAAATAATATACACATTTTAAATAAAAACAACACATGACTATTTGATGTTTAAAATAATATCTACCATTTACGCTGCAAACATTATTTTTTAATTGAATTTTTATCTTTTCAATGATGTGTACAAAGTATATTTTGTATGCACACACTATAATACGGCTCGTAGTCTGCAGCTGCATTCAGATGCATTTCTCTGTTGCGTTTTTCGTTGTTGACAATTAACATCAATATTCGACATGTAAAATCGGCATTTTCAAATACACGGCGGTCACCAATCAATTATCAAGTTAAAGAAGAAACATGGTTCAACTTTTCAGAGGCTGACCGCGAGAAACTTGTTCAATCCTGCTACATACGCCTCTCACGTCTGTCACAGATACCAGCTGATGGCTTACAGTGGCATAAAATTGTAATGCCTCTAATTAGTTATCCCCGTGTGTCACTGAATTGTTTCTGTACAAAACAACAAGTAACAATCCATCTGAAGGATATCATAAGGCCTGTGATATGACAAATTTATGGTAGGTACCTATAAACATCGATCAATGTAAAAGATCGATGTTTTTAAATACGTAATAAATTCATGGACGATAATAGTTATTTCCACAACATCTTTCCCAAAACTATATTTGTACAGCTCTATTGTCAGCAAGGAGCTACATGATTGTATTTTTGACAGCTGATATCCGCACCAAAAATCGATGTCATACTATTCTTATCGAAAAAAAATTACCTTTCTCAAAACTGTTTGGACGTAGATAAGTCCTAGCAACTTCTATATTCTCAAGAGTTTCTAAAAAACACGGATATCGGTGTGCATATCCACTTATTTACAGTTTAAACATGACATAACCTGACTGACAGGTCGCTAAGTTTAGGGAGCGGAACATCGGGCTCGCAAATATAAGAAGTTCTTAAGTACTTAAATATTTTTAAACAGCACTTTATCTTTAAATATTCTTGCTGAAAACGGGCATTATCTTTTCAAACTGCAGCCAATTTAAATTGCCGCCATTCTTGCATTTCCGTTTCCCCGCCAAGAGTGAGCGGCCAATGGCGCGGCCGCTAATAAACTCGACTCGGACTCGGGCTTTTCCGTGGCTCTTCGGACTCGGACTTTTCCGTGGCTTCTCGGCAACACTCGCCCACGGACGGTGGGCGGGGCCGCTACTTGCCCGAAAAAATAGAATGAAATGGATCGGCTTGACTAAACCATTGACTTAACTACTGGACTAAATTGTTGGGGTTCGCACACGTTTAGCCACTAAATTACTCGTTACTTGACTAAATTACTCGCCTTGTCCGAACCAGCCTTTAGTAGTAAGTGATTAGTGGCTTTAAATGTGCAGTACCCCGAGTACGAGTCGCATGATCAGCAAAACATGAGCAAAGTAAAAGTTTAGTTTAGCATACGTTTAAATACTTTCCAACACGCAACTTTAAACAACTTTCCAACTTTCAGCATGCAACTCGTACTCGGGTTACTGAAACCGAAGTTTAAATATTTCCGTAAACTTTTACTTTATTCAAGTTTTGCTAAACATGCGACTCGTACTCAGGATACAGGTATAGACTACACGTCCGCTTAGTGCTTGTTTATTTTATTTCATCAAAACAAATTTCACATGAGCAATGTTTGTATGTGTACTTGACCAATGTGTCTTATGAATGAAGGACATTGATTTTGAAAATGTTAAAACACAACTCTCACATTATCGTGTCCCACTTTTTCTTAGCTCAGATTGAGTAGAATGTGATTTTTAAGACAATTTCATTTAAAGGTCGTCGTCCGGTCGATAGCTCAGTTGGCAGAGAGCTTGCGTTCCATGCCGTGAGCTCGGGTTCGAATCCCACCGAGGGTGTCAGAAATGATTTCCCGTTTCGGTGTTTATTTCAGACCCCAAAATAAGATACCGGCAAGGTTTACTCAGCCTTCACAAGAAATGAGTACTAGCCCTTTCGGGCGCTGGAAAACCCCCAGTACAACTGAAGTGGTTGGCGTAAGGCCGCCCCCCTTACCTGTAAAAATAAATAGGTTTGACTCGCCACATGCATAACGCGGCAATAAGTTACACTACTCGTATATGTGTAGTTTAGTTGCGTTTTTTTTTATCAAATGGTAGATAAACTAAATAAGCAGTAGGGGGACGTTTGTATATGCATAAGCGAAACATGGCGGGCACGCACACATCCATCTACTAATGCACTCGACTCGTGTGAACGCCATTTGCGTCATGAAGGTCGGAGGAAGCGAGGTCCAAGCTCTGCTAGCTCCCTACTCCAGAGGAATATTTATTACTTGAATCCACAGAGGTTTTATTATATCACAAATTTATGTCTGCACTATAGAAATGACCTCTCGAGAATAGATTTCAGTGCGGAAGCGACTCATTCGCTTTACTATGTTGTACCGTTATTCCTTGACTTATAGTTTGGTATAAGACTGATCCCCCGTATCGTAAAAATGGTTCACTTTGGAAATGTCACCCCTGTTTCTGATAAGGTCGGCAAAAGTTGCACGGTTTATGTTCATTTGAGGTTGGGATTTTAATTTGCAAGTACACATGCAGCATTTGTAAGCGCGACAGTATGGGCGTGTATTTTATGTGAATTTTGAATGTTAATATATTGTCGCGAACTTGAAATACGTACATGCGCTTATACACATATACATCGTATGACGGACTCTGAAATCAAAGTGACTACGCACACCTATACACGTACTATAGAACAATCTAGGAGTAGTCCATGATTGTATTAGTGCATTGGAATGACGTTCTAGTGAATGCGCGAAAGACCCCTCTGGTCCCTTATATAAGAGATCAAAGTGGTACGGACAGTAGAGTCGCAAGAGAGCAATTCGATGAGTAACACCAATAATCAGTGATTGTCTAGTTGTGAATTAAATTTTGAAAAATAAATTCTGTAAGAATAAATTATGGCATTTTAATTAAAAAATAATCCAGCAGAAAACGTAACAATATCTTTGCAACTTAGATCTATAAACTACGTTTTACAATGTATATTAAATGCATTCCCATAAGAAGACACGTATAAGTTCGCGCTTACACATGCTGCATGTGGACTTTAACATAAAAACCCGATCTCTAATGAACATAAGCCGTGCAACTTTTGCTGACCTACCCTAAAAACTGGGTGACATTGCAAAAGCAAACCATTTTTTAGAGTATGGGTGGTCAGCCTCATACCAACCTACAAGTCAAGGAAATTATTATTATCGTTAAGTGTGGTTACAATTTTATAGTAGCATTGATTTTAGAGTAGCTTACTATGTTGTTATAACGGGGTTCGTTAATCTATGCGCAATTTGCATTTGATGCGTTTAAGATGATTTCGCAGGAGCACAAATTTTATGGCCTGGAGTTCGGTGGAAATTGTCGATAGAAAATTCTAGAATATAATTTCAAACGTGGGTGGTCAAATATGCTTTGATCTGAAATTTCAGTCTCTCATTGTTCTTACAAATTAAACAAAGACGACTTCGACTTAAAATATATCGTCACTCTTATACTATAATCTAAGTTGCAAAGATATATTACATGTAATAGTAATACTCGTATAACATGCGCACCAATGAGTCCATTCGTCGGGAGCTGCGTTTGGATGGCTTGACTCTGGCCAACATGTGTACACGCCGTATTCTTCAGTTCTTCGGACACGTTGTCCGTGGCAATGAGGATAGCCTGGAACGACTGGTTGTGATCGGTAACTTGGAGGGGAAGAGAGGAAGAGGTAGATCCCCCACACGATGGACCGATCAAGTGAAGACAGCAGCAGACACCTCGGTAGTTGGAGCGTTGCGGGCAGCGCAGTCGAGGGAGAGCTGGAGAAGATTGGTTGCTTCCACAAGGGTCACAACCCTCAGTAATGAGGAATAGGATTAAGAAGAGAAGAAGAACATGCATTCCCATAAGCAGACACGTGTATGTTCGCGCTTACACATGCCGCATGTGGACTGGCAGTATGTTTGTACATGTAAACAATATTGCTATTAAGACAATTCGTAATCTATTAAATATATAAGCTAAGTTGCAAATATATATCTCATTTAGGATTAATACATTCCTACAAGCAAGTCGCATGTGAACTTACAACATAAAAACCCGATCTCAAATCAACATATTATGTATGCCCTGCGAGCCCTACCGACCCTCCCTGAAACATAGGTGACATTGGCAAATTTAACAGTTTTTACAGTATGTGTGGTCAGCCTCATACCAACCTATTCAAGGAACATTCAATAATAAAAATAATGCCTTTTTCAAATATACAGAAATTGAATGAATAATTACGGATGAATATCTTGAACAAGCTTGTATGAATGACGCATTGTCTTATCGCAAACATCACAGAATATCTGCTAATACAAGTGTGCGCACTTTTATACTGAAGTATTAAATGAAAATAAGCTTGAATAAAAAGCAATTTGAGACTTTCAACTAGTTGCAATTAAATGAAAAAAGTTTTTCACAAAAGGTAACCGAATCGCAAAATATTTTCAAGCTTTCCTGTTAACCTGTCAAAAAAGTTACACCGAATTTATGACTTTGTTAGTTTTTAATTAAAATGTCATTTCCATTAAAGCATTAAGTACCGCGGGTCGGACAGGATAAATCATGACCCAAAACGGCCTTACAATATCAAATACTGAATGTAATAAAACTTTCATGTTGGACGCAATGTTCATATTGTAGACAACCTAATTTAAATAGAATCAATTTATGAAATTGAATTGTGTAAGCATGTCTTCATAATATACACATAAAGGATCAGTTTTACACAATAATGTAACCATGAAAACAAGAGCTTAAAAGTTGATATCAGACGGCATAATTTTCGTTAGTTTCTGAGTAGATTGTTGCAAATGAATCTTTGCTGAATTGACCACCAATTTTAATTAAAATTGCTCCAGAAATGCAAGAACAGTAAAACAATGAATATCTCATTAACGAAGTAAGAATGTCGACAAGAAGGTTTTATTTTCCTTAATCATTTGTAATCTCCAGTCGCGTCTATTATAACTTTCGTGTATATTTCAGAATAAAACCTTTGTTATTCTGTAGGAGCAAGCTGTGCTTTCTATTACAGCTCAACTTGAAAATGTATTCACGGTTTTAGCGTGAAATAAGATATTTTATATCTGACACTTTTCGAGCAAAGTATTCCGTGAATAATTGAAAATAAAGACTTACATTCAAATGTTCATTTTATGCTTTTTGGAAAAGATTCAAGCACATAGCATGCATAGAGCTTAAGAGGAAACATTGAATTGTTTTATTTACAGAACTTGTGAGGAGATATGTTAAATATTAGGGTACAAATGTTATTGTTTATTCCAAAAACATAATGTGGGAAAGTGAATGTTTTGTTAGACCAGGAAATTACTCGGAAATTTAAATGCTATACACAATGAAACATGAGTGCGAGGAGCGCATGGGGCTTTGTTGAAAACTCACATTATATATATGAAGGACTTTTCATGGCCTGAGGTTAAAAATAATGTGATGGCAAACAGTGAAGGGTGTAAGTGACCTGCCCCGAGGCCAAGACGATCCTCCTTCACCTTCTCAATCATTTATCCGAAAGCTGTCGGTAAACAGGGATCGCAAATAACTTTTCTTCCCTTCGTTACTGTCCAATACAGAACCAAATAAGGGAGAAATTTGTGTACGTCGTTCTAGCCAAGCAAATAAGGCTGATTTATCCTGAACCCGGCGCGACGTCGGTCGGTCCGTATGCGGGATGTTATCCAAAGAGCGGAAAACCCTCCAACTTCAAATTAACTCATTTTCATTTAATGACTCATAACCCACAAGCATACTCGTATAATCATGACTTTAATTACTTTACCTTTGAGCCTTTCCTTTCCGTAATTATTTTACGAGACAAAAGATCAAACAATTATTGGGAGATGTTGATGATGATGATGTCTCCATCCTTCCGGGCTTGTAGGCCATGTTCAATATTGTAGGCTGCTTATTCTTTTTTTCTCTTCTTGCAACGTTTCGTCAGTGACGTGCGACTGACTTCTTCAGGGCTTCTTCTTCGACTGATCGCTTTGATTTGAGCATGCGGTATTTATGTGTCTATGTATTTCCTTTGGAACACACAATATTACGAACAAACATCAGGAGTAGCAATGGGAAACTGCCT
The DNA here is from genome assembly GCA_951799405.1 of Agapetus fuscipes. Lineage (NCBI taxonomy): Eukaryota > Metazoa > Arthropoda > Insecta > Trichoptera > Glossosomatidae > Agapetus > Agapetus fuscipes. Next base: position 7,623,164 of record OX637350.1, read on the forward strand.
GAGTCCAGCCGTAGCCAATTTATACATGGAATCATTTGAAAAGTCGGCCTTGGAAACGGCACCTAAAAAACCGCGATATTGGTTTCGATATGTGGATGACACCTTTGTCGTTTGGAGCCACGGAGAAAATGAATTAATAAATTTCTTGACACATTTGAATAGCATAAACCAAAATATAAAGTTTACAATTGAAAAAGAAAATAGTGACCATTCTATACCATTTTTAGACGTATTAATAACCCGGACACAAGGAGGTACACTGAATCATAAGGTTTATAGAAAGCCTACTCACATAGACCGGTACCTTCATAAATTATCCAATCATCATCCAAGCCAGAAAAGAGGCGTGATTAAATCATTAATGGATCGTGCTTCGAGAATATGTCAACCCAGTGCCCAAAAAACTGAAATTGAACATTTAAAAACAGCTCTCGTAAGCAATGGTTACACAAAAAGAGAAATTAATCGCGCTACACATAGTAAACACTCAACCAACACAAAGACACAACAGGACACACACACACACAAGGTTTTTATTCCATACATCAAACATGTATCTGAGAAAATTGGTAAAATCCTAATAAGATACCAAATAAAAACCGTATACACACCCACAAGGAAAATACAACACAGCCTACGTTCCGCCAAGGACAGTCTGGACAGATTGGACTGCCCTGGGGTTTATAAAATTCCTTGCAGCTGTGGCTTGTCATACATTGGAACCACAAAAAGGTTTATTAATACAAGGCTCAAGGAACATAACCGTTACTGCAGACTAGGCCAAACTGATAAGTCAGCGGTGGCTGAACACGCGTTGCTCGATAACCACGACATTAATTTCAAGGATACAAAAGTACTTGCAAAAACCGGTGGTTATTATGCTCGTCTAAATAGAGAGGCCATAGAAATTTACAAAAATAAAAATTTTAACCGAAAAGAGGAGGGAATGAAAGTAAATAAAATATGGCGTCCAGCTCTGGAAAGTTTAAAATTTCAAACACTGCCTTTCCCGCCAAATTTACAAGCCCCGCCCACTCCACATAGACACATAAATACCGCATGCTCAAATCAAAGCGATCAGTCGAAGAAGAAGCCCTGAAGAAGTCAGTCGCACGTCACTGACGAAACGTTGCAAGAAGAGAAAAAAGAATAAGCAGCCTACAATATTTAACATGGCCTACAAGCCCGGAAGGATGGAGACATCATCATCATCAACATCATCTGAAGCCGGCCATGAAAGCCTTAAAACACTTATAATTATTGGGAGCTTCGGCGAGAGTTTACTATTTCACTCTGATTGAATCACATTTCCTGATAATTAATTTCAGCAAAAGAATAATAGAGAACAGGAATTATTACAACACACTTTCTCTCAACTTAAATTTATGAATTGAGCCACTTGTGTGCAATAGGGCCGCAGTAGAACGGAACACGAGTATTTCGTGAAGTTGTGAGAAGTTAGCGTTTGAGTGATCAGTTAGAAGTACTAGGGAAGGAAAGTCAATACCACGGATTGATATTTGACCTCGGGCCATGAAAATCCCGAATCAGAGAGCAAAGGTCCAACTCATTAAACATTTGTGAATTACATTAACTTGTACAAAAGCAGCGATTAACCGCAAAGTTTGAAGGATCAGATAAGCAAAGGGACCGCGTCTGATCAATAACACCACAAGCTCATGGCACTGCTAACTACCCAAATCAACCAACAAACATTTATCCCGCCGAGAACTTGAAACGCTATAATTTCCATGATGCCTTCTCAGTTATCCGTTGTATTTCATTTATTGTTATTGGAAAACTCACAATGTTGGAAATCTCCGTTTTCCAGAAAACCTGAGATGAAAAATGGGAAAATCATACCTGCCGTGAAATACATTACTTTCAGGGAGGAAATGAGATTACGTTTTATTTCGTTGTAAATTCAGGTCACAAGCAGATATTACTTTATGACGACATATTGTATTTCTTTTCACACGCTCTGCTCCCGGCTCCCCGCATTCATCCCGTCTTGTATTCTTCCCATAATTAATATGCCACACACAGAATCCGCTCTTTGATTTGAGTCTTTCTAAGATCTTCATCCACAGCCTCTCAAGTACGTAGTTGAGTATTGAGCGACTACTTTACATACGAGAACAATATCATAATATTATACTGGCGAAACTAAGGGAGCCTTTTGTAATGATGCAATATCGAAACCACTTACGTTCAGAAGAACTCTTTGTGGAACCACTAACATTTCAGTATACAAGTATGATACGAAAAATTTATAAGGATGAACCATCATTTATGCTTATTTTTTTATTGGTAGCTCAGTTGGTAGAGTCTTGTATTCCATACCAAGAACTTGGGTTCGAACCCCAACGAGGTTGTCAGAAATGATTTCCCGTTTCGGTGTTTATTTCAAACCGAAAAATAAAATACCGGTTAACTTAGCCTTCACAAGAAATTAGTACGGAAGCTGGGAAATCCCTTCTTGAATTGAAGTGGTTTTTTAATGAAGCCGCCTTAAGACTACCTCTCCATAATACTGATAAGATTTTTAAGCGAGTACGAGATAATAATAATAATAATAATATTAGGATGATTTATTTGGTGAGCGCTGTTTTTGTGTGTATCACACCTCAAGAGCCCTCTGCGAGCTTGGTAGTCGCTGTAGAAAGCGCCAATTCTCAAGCAAGACCCAGTTGTTGTAAGGTTGGATGGACCTTTCAGTGACCGGTCTTTGGTATAGGTTTATAAATTTTTCAACTCATCGAAGAGCACATTTTGTATTGTACCTACATAGATAATATTGTAAATATAATATAAGTAACACTTGTACAGCGGACACGAAGTAAAGAGCGCATTTAATAAACTATTTAATTACTAAAACAGTTTGTTAATTATTAAATAAAATTAATAAAATTAAATATAATACACATTTGAAATATAAATGGTATATTTTTGTGCTCCGCCGGGATCCGAATCCACAACCTTCCATTAACGAGTCCGAAGTGTTGCCACTGGACTACGGACCGGTACAAATTTCCAGTAAAACAGAAACTAAAAGCAACACTCAGAAAAACACGCTAAATTTTAACTGGGCACATCTTTATAAGGGTTTAAGCTTTTAACTAATTTAAGAAAATAACACTCTCACAATGTATGGCGCCTCTTTGGGTTTGCTTTGGTCCGGACCGCGTGTATTTTCTATGAGAATCCCGTTTCGTTATGTTTGCCCGCGGCTAAACGTGACACGAGATGGGCGGGACCTTAACGGCACCTGACAAATTTCTAACAAGCGGTACCGGTAAAAGTGCCGTAAGTATTATGGTTATAGAACTGTGAAAGCTGTTGGGACAAAATGAAAAAACCTTAGAGTCCAAATAATATATTGTTTTTGCTCTTATTTGAGAAAATGAGAAAATAAACTAAAAACCTACTTGAGATGTGACGTGAAGTTTTGCGTACATTGCAGGGAAATTCACGCGCTGTAAAAAACCCTTTTGATTTGAAAAGTCAAAATATTCTACATTCAAGGCGCTTGAGGATGCTAAGCATAAAACGCAACTAAGCTACACATAAAGTGTAACTTCTTGCCTGCGTCATCTCAGAAGGAGTCGCATGTGGCGATTCGGGACCTATTTATTTTTACGGGTAAGGAGGACGGCCTCACACCAACCACTTTCAGTTGAAGTGGGGGTTTCCTAGATCCCGGGGGGGCTAGTTCTCATTTCTTGTGAAGGCTGAGTACAACTTGGAATCGAACCCTTGCTCTCGGCATGGGATGTAACCATTCTACCAACTGAGCTTTCGACCGGACTTTTTACGAGCTTGGTCGTCGCTACAAAGCGCCAATTCTCAAAAAAGACCCAGTTACTGTAAGTCTGGATGGACCTTTGATGACCGGTCTTTGGTAAAGGTTTATGACTTTTTCAACCCAGCGAAGAGCAAATTTGAAATTATAAATGGTATATTTTTTGTGCTCCGCCGAGATTCAAACCCACAACCTTCCATTTACGAGTTTGAAGTGTAACCACTGGACTACGGACCGCTCAAAGCTATTATCTAAGTTGTAATTATATATTAAAATTGAAAATTCATAATAAGTGCATGCCCACAAACGACCCGTGTAAGCTCGTGCTTACAAATGATAACTTATATAAGTAAAGAAAAATAAGCTGGACCGTTTGGCCATAGCGTTAGCGGTTTTAAGCTTGTTAGGTGCTGGTTTCGCCCATATTCACGATGGAGTTCTCCAGGGTGATGTGGAAAGAATTAATAATTCTTTAATTTCCATTTCAATAACAATACTCTAATGACAACTGTTAGCTCAGGGTCCAAGCTATCGTCGTGAAAAGCAGACGGGATTTGAACCAGCGCTTTTTTATTCCAAACATACGCTAGTCAAATTACATTGCCATGACTATTGTATAGGCTCTACGCCATTTGATTTTTTAAAACTATTTTGGGATTACAATCTTTGGTATGATTTATGAAATTCAAAAGCATTGGAAATGCTCCTGAGGACTGCGGAGGAAATTTTTCCCTAAAGAGGCGGATTTTCATTAGAGCAGTGACAAAGAGGACTGACCCTCAAAGGCCTAGAAAAGGACTAAGGTCTAAGTCGGAAGACCCAAATGAAATTGCCTATATCAAGGGGCAATTCGGTGAGAGACGCCATAGGGTCAGAGTCAAGATAGAAAATATATACAAAAAATTGAATTATTAAAATAATATTTCATGACGTTAAAGAGTACATAATATTGTATACTTATTTTATATTATATTTTTTTTGTAATATTGTTTACAAAAGCTAAGAAGGTTATGCTTAAAAAATGTAACAAAAAAACGGCTAAGAGTGGCAAATGCTTACTGCGATTTTTTTTCAATAATTGTACCTGTGCTTATCTTCTTTCCTTATTTTTTCACATTTTTGAAAGCAGTCTTATCTAGTAAAATTCTACGCTTTTTTGTATACCCCAAAAGAATTTGGTTTTTATTCCGAAATAAAAAAAATCTTTTCAATGTTGCTTATCTTAGCGTAATCCAAAGAGACATTGTAATGCTAATGAAAAAAAACCGGTGACGCAAAGAATGTACTTCTGAAATTTTCCATTTAAAAATACGAGTATCATAACCTTTCAGAGTCATTTCCCAGAATGCCTGTTAAATAAAGCCTGTGCGGGGTTCAGATGGCTCCATGTATTGTTTATAATATATGCCTTCAAAGAATTTCGCACCATTATTGAATTCCGAAAGTTCTAAATACATCGATTGTTGAGATTTTCCTGTGGAAATTTTCACTTCTCAGAATAAAAGTTGCCTTCACGCTCCCTCAGTTCTTGTTTATCGAGAACGCCAATCTTGTCAAATATAACTTTTTCATGCAGTTGTCTTATGAATCAAATTCTACACAATCTGAGCTAAGAAAACCCGTAAAACTCGATAATGTGAGAGTTCTTTTAAATATTTTTTAAATAAATTTCTTGTTTTCATAAGACGCATTGATCCAGTACACATGCAAACATTGCTCATGTAAAATTTTCTCAATGGCGTATACGATAAACAAGAACTAAGGCAGCGTTGAGTCAAATCTTAATAGTTTATTCAAATGATAAATAGTAAAAGAAAATGAAATTTACTGAAGATGAGTAGAACGTGTATTTTTCCCTGGTACTCCATGAAAATTATGATATTGTTTTGTGACCTCGTTATGTTAAAATTGTCATCCATAGACCACGTGTTGGATAATAAAGGTACGTCTTTTTTTTAAATACAGTTTTGAAGAGCAATGCAATTTATAAAAGCGGGTTGATTTTCTGATTGCCTCACCCAAAAATGTTTTGAGCCCTACCATTCGCCAAGCGCTAAGAAAAATATTTTGTACATTGGTACAATTTAGACAGAATAGGACAGAATAGAATAAAGATCCACCACAGTTTGCTGTCTCAACACTGAAAGCGCCCTTGCGGTGATAAAAGTCACGAAACGGCGAAACAAATCATCATTAGTCCGGTCGATAGCTTAGTTGGTAGAGTGCTTGCATTCCATGCCGACAGCTCGGGTTCGAACCCTATCGAGTGTGTCAGAAATGATTTCCGGTTTATTTGTTTATTTAGAATCCAAAATAAAATACTGGCAAGGTTTACTCAGCCTTGAGTATCAGCCCCTTTGGGAGCTAGGAAACCCCAACTTCAACTGAAGTGGTTGGCGTAAGGCCGGCCCCCTTAACTGTAAGATAGAATAGGTTCACTAGCCACAAGCGACCCCTTCGGGCAGAACGCAGCAACAAGTTGCAATAAATTTGTAGCTTACTTGCGTTTGCGTTTACCATCATACGGCATTACTTATTTGATAAACACATAACAAGTCCGTAAATCATTTTTATCTGAACTATTTGGTCACAACTTTTCCTTGCGTAATCTTTTAAAGCTAAATTTATCAACAAACAAATAATGTTGTTAGTTGGAAAGTGTTTACTTTTAAATGCCACATTTATTTCTATCACTCTACAGCAGCCGTGTAGGCGACATAGTTGATTGCTCCGGCTGCGAAATTAAAGCCTCACTTACGGCCTAATACCCGCGCAAATATTTGCAGTATGCGGGCTCGCCACTCAGGGTCAGATTTTTGCAAATTTACGAGCGCGTTACGGCGCGCTGTGTTGGGCAACTAAACTATGTCAAGAGTTTATCGTCCGGATTATCGCGGAATGTCACTGGGTACGCCATACACACGCGTTACACGCCGATGGTAAAACCAAGCAAAATACAACATGCCTAGGCACTTCACGAAAAACAGCTAATCTTAGTTGAGAGCAGGTCGATCTAAATCTAAATCTAAATCTAAGCTGCAAAGATATGTATCATTTGAGATTCATATTAAATGCATTCCCACAAGCAGATATGCATAATTTTGCGCTTACACATGCCGCATGTGGACCTTCAATATAAAAAACCCAATCTCAAATAAACATAAGCCCTGCAACTCTTGCCGACCTTCCCTAAAGCAGGGGTGACATTGACAAAGTGAACCATTTTTTACAGTATGGGTGGTCAGCCGCATACCAACCTATCAGTCAAGGAATACCAACCTATCAGTCAAGGAATCACAGGTCGATAATAATAATAATAATAATATTAGGATGATTTATTTGGTTAGCGCTGTTTTTGTGTGAATCACACCTCAAGACCCCTCTGCGAGTTTGGTCGTCGCTGCAGAAAGCGCCAATTCTCAAGCACGACCCAATTGCTGTAAGGCTGGATGGACCTTTAGTGACCGATATTTGGTAAAGATATATGAATTTTTCACCCACTCTCGCACTGAGTCCCCATATGTCTTTGTTTTAAAGATTTAGTATAAGTTCTAAACTTATAAAGTTTATATTTACACCTGAAGATGGGAGGTATTGCTTCTCCCGAAACCGGTAGTGTTTAAAAAATAATAAAAGCTCATGTGAATTGTAACAAAGAAGTTTTTTATTTTAATCTATTAAAATGAACTTTCACGAAGTAACTGCCAAAAACCTAGATAACTAATAAGCCAATTTTAATACAGCGCCGTTTAGTGGCACTAGTCACCCCAAGGACGCTTTATGTGTTAAAGCTTCATTAAACAAATGTGTCTTAAGCAACTTCCCAAAACAATCAACACTGGCCAACAGCTTTCTTACTGTTTTATTATGAAACAAAAATCGGTCCAGAAGAAACACAATCGCATATTCTTATTTATTTTATGAATGTGTATTAGTTGCGTTATAGAATTCAGTCGTCACATGTGACTCCTTTGAGGACTACGCAGTTAGATGTTGCACTTTATGAGCAGCGTAATTGCGAAACATTTCGTTTTGTTGCGTAAATAAGCCATTGACTTACAATTCATGTAATCATTTGAAAGGCTTACACGTCAAAACCATCATTCAGTGGGCTCAGGGATTCGGACCAGTAGTTATTGAGTGCAGCCTGAACTCATTAGGTTACACCACATTAAGCTGATCAATCATTAAAATTACCTCAAAGTGAAACGACAATAAATTCAGAAAGAATAAACCATGAGGACTTTCCGATTTACAATTTCATTCTGTGCGTATAAAAAGTAAAATCTTAATCTCTGTGTAAACTAAGGCAAACTCACAATAAGCAGGCAAGTCAAAGTGGATGGAGATACTGCGAAAGACGAGACAGGGATATTTTTAATAAAAATAAAGAATGTCGAGGAATTTCATACCGAAGCGAGTTTACATAATTTATCTTTTAATTCTGGAAAACTTGTTGAGCGTCGCTTGTAGAGAAAAAAGCAGGGGTGTGAGTGTCATTGACAATCTCAAGCTGGAGCGGTTCACAAAAAAGTGGGGAAACTCGTAAAATACGGGTAACCAGCAGTGACAAGGTAGGCGAACCAAAAAGGAAAGCACAGCCTACACGTACCTGTAATGCTGTTTTTTTTTCATACACCCAAAGTTTACTCTCGTTTCTACTCTCTGGGAAAAAGGAGCAAGCGAAAAATGAAACGTCAAAAGATCAAGCTGGGATAAAAAAAACACCTACGACGTAAAATAAATGGAACGCATCTTCAACTTACGTACAAAGGAATCGTAACTTCTTTACAACTTTGCCTTTTCAGAGAGTTTTTGCATTGAAATTCTTTCTTTACTTAATATTTTTAATATTATGAATATCATAATTTTTCAGGCTATGAAACCTTGTGCGTACAAATTTACTATGCTATAGTATCTCTCGTAGTTTCACTTGACGGATGTACAATGGAGATTGGAGAGGTGATGTACAAAGCAAGTATTGTATGTACACAGCTTTGTTACAATGCTTCAGACAACATTACATCCCAGATCTAAGTCAATTATGACTATGAAGTGTTCAGCCCGCACAGTGGGAGCAGAATCAAAAGAAGCATCACTATGGCGGGGCTTGTTCAAACAGCCGGAGACGCCGAGTGGAATCCAATCACGACAAACTTTCTCTGGCAAATTCAATCAGTCTGACAATAATCAGGCCCGGTTTGGTATACGGGGGAGGAAACGAGGCGGGGGGTAATTTGGTAATAATGCCATGAAAATAAGACGTCACGATGTAACCCCAAAGCCGGCGTTATTACACCCTTAACACGAAGGAATAATGGAAAAGTTACAGTTCTAGATTTTTCCATTTCCTTCTTTCAATTTTTGGAAGAAAATACACTTAAGTTTTGTTTTTTCAAACATAACGGTTATTTTAACAAGAAAACATATTTTCCGATCTGTGAAGGAAGTAAGCCGTGGCTATTTGAAGCATTTCTAAAAGTATTTTCCCGCAAGTATTTTAGGACCTGCTATTTAATTTCCTCATCGTTGAATTTATCCGTCTATTTCTATCCAGGGAGGTGCAAAATTTTCAGTCAGGAAAATATGTGAGGTGGCTTAAAATATCCGGAGTTTTTTTAGAAAAATGGTGGCAGCGCATGCCGAGTAACGACTGGCAGATTTTTTCCCTCATTTCGAGATTTCAGTTTTTTTAAACACAGACTAGGGAGCTATGAAGTGAAGTGTTTATAGCTACAAGTATAAAATCTTTAAGTTAATCTACAGTATTGCGTTTTACAAAAAAAAAAGTAAAAATTCGAAAAAGCTCGCTAAAGCACTATTGTAGGTAAATAGTTTTCATTCATTATTAGTAAAATGCTATGTTTAAGATTAAACTTTAAGTTTCGTGCTAGGGGTACAAGAAAATCCCCATTATGTATGTGTGTTGCAAGCCTGAGAAAACGTAGCTGCAGTGATAAAATATATATTTTTTTATTTATTTTTTAAAATAAAGTTATTTTTTGTTTAACGTAGTTTATTTTCACAATAATATTTAATATCTCGAGTACTTTCGACCTTCAATATTCAGGCCATTATCAAGAGTGATGTATAAAAAGTACTCGAGATATTAAATATTATTGTGAAAATAAACTACGTTAAACAAAAAATAACTTTATTTTAAAAAAAATGAATTTTCACTGTGTGAATACACAAACCCTAAAAAATCTAATTTTTTTAAATGTTTTTAGGCTTTCACGGCCGGATCTAGATGCTTGATTTTCTGGTTCCGGGTTTTGACCGTGGTCCATGTTTTTGCTTGTCTTCTTCTTTTTTCATTTTATTCTTTCTTGAAGACTTTCAGCTTACGTTTCGTCTCCTCTGTGGGCGACTTCTTCGGAGTTCTGCTTGCTACTGATCTGCTTGCTACTGAATCAGTAGCAAGCAGAACTCCGAAGAAGTCGCCCACAGAGGAGACGAAACGTAAGCTGAAAGTCTTCAAGAAAGAATAAAAAGAAATAAGAAGAAGACAAGCAAAAACATGGACCACGGTCAAAACCCGGAACCAGAAAATCAAGCATATATTTTTTTAATTCTATGTTTGCGTCGTAGAAAAGGGGTGGAAACCTTAGTACAAATACTTCTAATATAATATATAATATCTTCATTTACAAATGCCAGACTCCTGTAAACTGGATTTTTAGAAAACGCTAGAAATTCATTTAAATATCTATCGTATTTTGTCAGGAAGAAGAAATCCTGATTCATCCATTTCTTGTATTGTTTAATGTGAGGGAATTGAAACATTTGTACTGGGAAATTTCCGGTGAGATTCACACTGGTCTCTGATTTTCGGATTCCTTTAATGAATCTTTGAACAATTCGCATTTCATTCCTCGTCAAAGCAAACACAATTATAACTTTTGAACTGCAATACGATCTTGCTTTATTTTCCATCTTACAACAAACTTACCTAGAATTATGACCAAAAAGTTTTTCGAATAGGAAGCAACAAGCCCTTTTATATGATAAAGACTACATTAAAACGTAGTTAATACTCTTCAAGTGCACTAATAATTCCTGGAAAATGTAGACTCTAATATGTATATTATTCTGCTTTTAATGTTCGCATTGTTTTTAATATTTGATGTAGCAACCTTGGATAATCTCTTGTGGATGCGCTCAATACCTTCTGTCAACGTCATTCTATTTTTCCGCAATTAAGTTAATACGCTGGACGTTTAGCATTTCCGTGCTGCCTGGTTAGAGTCCGTGTGCCATTTTTATTCTAAAAATACGCAAAGAATGCTGTTGCACAATTTCCTTTCTAATTACTAAGGTTTCCACCCCTTTTCTACGACACAAACATAGAATTAAAAAAATATATATTTTATCACTGCAGCTACGTTTTCTCAGGCTTGCAACACACAGAGATAATGGGGATTTTCTTCTACCCCTAGCACGAAACTTAACGTTTAATCTTAAACATAGCATTTTACTAATAATGAATGAAAATTATTTACCAACAAAGTGATAGATCAAGTGTGAATAAAAACAAAAAGTATGTCAGCTTACTATTTCACGAAATGTTGAAGGTGTAAAAATAAAATTACGATCACCTTCCGCTGAAATGGTATAAGTAATAATCCTGATAATCGGTAGGCTCAGAGTTTTTTTTATTTAGTTTTTTAGTTACATAAATCGAAGCATGGAAAGTCAAATGCTAGGAAAACCCGTATTTAAAACGACACATATAAAAACATGACAGATATGATGGATAGGGTCCACAAGATGAAATGGCAGTAAGCCGGTCATGTCGCAAGTAAAGAAGATGACAGGTAGACAAATAAAATTCTGAAAAATAAGTCGTGGAAGGGTAGAAGAAGTTGGAAAAGACCCACAAACTTAAGTTTTCGAAATTTTACTTGCCTTTGAAGACGCGTGGATGAGAGAGTGCTACATGAAATAGAGACCTCTATAAATTTTCTTGAAGAGACCCATGAACCAGTGGAGAGAGAAAGCTAACAAGATGATAAGAAGCGTCTCAGTTGCGAAATTAAAAAGCATATCTTGGACCGGTCCGTAGTCCAGTGGCAACACTTCGGACTCGTAAATGGAAGGTTGTGGATTCGGATCCCGGCGGAGCACAACAAATATACCATTTATATTTCGAATGTGCTCTTCGCTGAGTTGAAAAATTCATAAACCTTTACCAAAGACCGGTCACTGAAAGGTCCATCCAACCTTACAACAACTGGGTCTTGCTTGAGAATCGGCACTTTCTACAGCGACGACCAAGCTCGCAGAGGGCTCTTGAGGTGTGATACACACAAAAACAGCGCTCACTAAATAAATCATCCTAATATTATTATTATTATCTCGCCGATCCCTTCATTATTTTTTTCTCCATCGATGAAATTCAGAGTCAAGCTCAATTGAGTTGATGTTTAATCTACGATCTACTATGAATAACACTGCTGGTTTGCAACTTAGGTTGTGCGAGAAAGGTACTCGCTTTGTTTTAACAAATCGATTTATAATCAGATTCATCTCAGCAAGCACTGGGATAATATTAATTTCCAAGTTAAGCATTGAATCTGTAAATAGTTGAATTGATCGGTATTTGATTAAGAGCCTGAAGTAGCGAAACTCGAGTTAGGTTGCACAAAATAGCGGTGGTTGCGCGGCAGCAAGGGTGGATTCGGCTCAGCAAACTGCAAAGCCACAACTCGGATACAAACAAGATATCTAAGAAGGTTAGACAAGATCATTTAACTGATTTATACAACAGAGTGTGACGGATTGTGCTAGAAATTTTAACAAGCGTCAGGGCTGAATTTTTAACAGTCCATTAAATAGTCAAGAAGTGTTTTGAGGTGTACTCGTATATTATTAGACTCAATAATCTCCGAGTAAAAGATTTTTATTATCTGGCATATTCTAAAATGACTTTGGAACCGTATAAACATTTGATTAAGTTTTATTCGACAGGTTTTTTCTACTTAATATTAAAATTCACTCTAAAAGAAAGTCCTTAGTCAGATTATAATAGTGTCATAGACAGATTAAGTAAATTTCTAGCGATTGATCCCCAAACATATTGCATGAAATTTGAAACCATTGGGCAACATACCACCATTTATTGGCTAAAATAGCACCAAAAAGAGTGTGAGTACTAGGCTAATTTCGATCCAAAAATCATTCACTTTCCGTTGTGTTTTGAAATGCATATAATGATATTTGCATAAACAAATCCCTTAAATAATACAAAAAAATGTCAGAGGCAAAGAAAAATCGGAAGGAAAAAATAAAGGAGTGAATGCTTCACGTTTATAAGGATATACTCAAACCATTTAACTATTGAGTCAACTCTTTGAAATATTCTCAAATAGACTTTGTAGTTTATTCCTGAATGTATGACTGTATGTATAAACGAAAACGAGTTATGATTTTAACAGGGAAACATAAAATAATATGGAAAACAAACATTTGTTTATTCAGGATTTATTTTTGTTCATTTGGTTTGTTGTTTTGCTAGCACTTGCCCAAACATTTGATATTTATTTTGTTAACATTTGGTATTTCTCCGTAATAACATGAAAAAATAAAACAATGGATTTTTCGGCCATTCAAAAATACAAATTACAGCCGGCATTATTTTATACAGGATGGAATTATTTTTCCACAAAACTGATGAGACACGAACACGGCAAAAATACATAAATATTTGACCTCTCCGCATACTAGCACTGTCCCATATTACGTATTCAATTAAACGCAATGATAAAAAAAATCCAAATAAAACGAGAACTGTATCTAATCTAATCTAATCTAACCTAAGCTGCAAAGATATATATCATTTAAGATTTATATTAAATGCATTTTCTAGTCCGGTCGATAGCTCAGGTGGTAGAGTGCTTGCATTCCATGCCGAAAGCTCGGGTTCGAAACCCACCGAGGGTGTAGAAATGATTTCCTGTTTCGGTGTTTATTTCAAACCCACAAAATAAAATACCGGCAAGGTTTACTCAGCCTTCACAAAAATGAGTACCAGCACTCTCGGGAGCTGGGAAACCTCCACTTCAACTGAAGTGGTTGGCGTAAGGCCGGCCCCCTTACCTGTAAAAATAAATAGGTTTAACTCGCCACATGCGACCCCTTCGGGGCTAACGTGGCAAGAAGTTACACTATATGTGCAGCTTAGTTGCGTTTGCGTTGCATTCCCACAAGCAGACATGTATAATTTTGCGCTAACACATGCCGCATGTGGACCTACAATATAAAAACCAATCTCAAATGAACTGTAACGAGATGGATTTGTTTGTTAGGTAAAAATGGAACATGAGATTTGAATTTGAATGAAAAGGAAAACAAAGGAAGGCGAAAGGAGGGAGGAAGCTTGCCTGGCATGAGAGCTACAAGCATGTGTAATAAAGAATAAAGAATAAAGAATATTATTGTGCTGTGGTTAATTGTGTATACATTGTGAAAGAAATAAAAGTAAACATATTAAAGTGGCTGTTAATTATTAATTGTGTCAATCAGCAGGACAGAGAAGAAAAACCCTCACATTTTGGCGCCCAACGTAAAAGAAAAATCTGTAAATGAAATTCCTATGAAGAAAATTTTCTCAAACAAAAACAAATGACATTCGATTCCAATAAATGACATTCAAAACAATATGAAATAATTAAAATTGGACAGATTTATGTTTGTGAAAGCATAATGGAAAGCATCAACACGTTTAAAAGCTAGTGAAGACATCGACTTATACAATTAACAACAAGAAATTACAAGATTTGAAACGCTGTTTTGAAAATATTGAAGGTGAGAGAATTCAAACTACCTACACCACGGGCAGAAGAAGATTTAAAAATGGAACGTCGCGGGAGAATGAAGAATGGATATGAACCAGTTTGTTTCAAATCAGTTTAGATAAATATATATAGATGGTGTTATATTTAATTTGTATGAAATTTTTTTTGAGATGAAATGATTTTTTCTCATTACACAAATTGAAAATATACAGCAAATGACGAAATCTAAAAAAATAAATAATAAAAAGGATTTAGAAAGTAACACAATGGAGTCCATAAATTTTGATCCTCTCAAATTAAAAATATCTTTTAATGGTGAAAGTGAACCACATGAATTTATAATAAGGTTAGAAGAATTAGCCAAAGTCTACAAATTAAAATTAGATTATTTGGTAGAGTGTATGCCTATATTTTTAACAGATTTTCCGTTGACTTGGTACAGAGCAATTAACTGTGAATTTGATTGGAAAATTTTTAAAACCAAATTCTTACAACAATTTGAAAAATATGACTTTCAAAGGAATCTTAAGTTAGAAATTTTAAATATGGTACAAGGTCATGATAATGCATCTGTTTATATTTTAAAGGTCAAATCCAAAAATAATTTATTAAATAAAAGAATGCATGATAAAGAACTTATGGACATAATAATTCATGGATTGTCAGAAAAATATGCAACTTTACTGACAACATCTGAAATTAAAAATACAGAGGAATTATCTACAATATGTAGCAAGTTTGAATCATTTTTCAAATTTAATGAATGTAAAAATTTAAATGTAATGAATGACATAAAAGAGAAAAATGTAATGCAAAAATGCAATTTTTGTAATAAATTAGGACATGATGAAATAGATTGTTGGACTAAAAATAGAAAATTAGATTACATACAGAATAAATGTAGAAGTTTCACAAATAATATAGTATGCCACTTTTGTAATAAAAGAGGACATGTGGAAAGAAATTGTTTTATAAAAAATGGAAAATAGAAAAAGAGTGGATAGACCGTTAAAAATGCTGAGTATTGATTTGATAGGACCATTACCAAAATCAAGTACGGGCTATATACATATATTATCAATAATAGATGTTTTTACCAAATATTGTTGGTTATTTCCTTTAAGAAGAGCTACTACAGAAGAAATAGTAAAATTAATAGAAAATAAAATATTTTTAACAGAAGGAGTACCGCAAACGATAATAACAGATAATGGAAAGAATTTAAAGTCTAATGCATTTAAAGATTTTATGTACTCATATGGAGTACAGAAAATATTTTATACAACTTTATATACTCCCATGTGCAATAATGTAGAGACATATAATAGAACAATAGGATACACATTAGCTATTTTTGTTGAAAATGAACAAAGAAAATGGGATACTTTCTTAGATTCAGTACAAAGCATAATAAATAATACAGTCAATTTAGCAACAGGATACACACCTAATGTATTAGCAAGAGGTAGGGAGATTGTACTAAATGGTGAAATTCATGGTGAAATAGTAAATGATGAAATAGAATCAAAGGAAGATTTAGATAAATATAGAGATATGCATAAAGATAAAATGAAGGAATTAAACACATTATACAAAATTGTAACAGAAAATTTATGGGATGCATATAATAAAAATGCAAATTATTATAATAAAGGTAGATCAAATCGTGTCTATGATCAAGGGGATATTGTATGGCGTAAGAATTTCATACAATCAAATGCAGGGAAATACTTCTGTACAAAGTTGGCTCCAAAATTTGTCAAAGCCAGAATAGAAAAGAAAGTTAGCAAGATAGTCTATGTATTAAAAGATATAGACACAAATGTTATAAATAAATATCACATCAAGGACATAATCAAATTAGATTAAAAAAAAAAAAAAAACATATTTTCATGTGTATGAAAAATTTGAGGTGATGCATGATACGGTGAAAGTTGATATAAAAGTGATCAGTGAAAGAATGAATTATGAAACATTGCATGAATGAAGGTATGAAACATAAATTAAACAAAGTATTACATATGAAGGTAAAGTTTTTTAAAAAATTGATGGACTGATAAATTTATTAATGAAAAATAAATTTGAAATAAATTTAAATATTGGGAAAGATGTGATACATGTTTAAAAAAAAAAAAAAAAGTTATTTTAATGAATTGATTAATTAACTGGTGAATGTTTATTATGTATTGTTATTTGATTATTTTGAATTGTTGAATTAAGTATTTAAAAAAAAAACAAATATTGTTTATAATATTGAATATGAAATTTGTGTTAAAAAAAAAAATATATTAATTTTAGTATGAAAATAATTGGCATTGTTAAAAAAAATGTATTAATGACTGAATAATGTATCAGAAACAGGTTTTTTTTTATTTTCATATTTTTGAAATTTATCCTTAAAATAAAACAAAATATGTGGCGCCGGCTGAGCATTATGATACATTATTTACTCATTGTAAAAAAAAAAAAAAAAAAAATTGGGAATGTTTTTTTTTTTTTTTTATGAGAGGAAGGAGGTGTATTGTAACGAGATGGATTTGTTTGTTAGGTAAAATGGAACATGAGATTTGAATTTGAATGAAAAGGAAAACAAAGGAAGGCGAAAGGAGGGAGGAAGCTTGCCTGGCATGAGAGCTACAAGCATGTGTAATAAAGAATAAAGAATAAAGAATATTATTGTGCTGTGGTTAATTGTGTATACATTGTGAAAGAAATAAAAGTAAACATATTAAAGTGGCTGTTAATTATTAATTGTGTCAATCAGCAGGACAGAGAAGAAAAACCCTCACAGAACATAAGCCCTGCAGCTCTTTCCGTCCTTCCCTGAAACAGGGGGACATTGGCAAAGTGAACCATTTTTTACAGTATGGGTGGTCAGCCGCATACCAACCTGTAAGTCAAGGAACAATGGAACAACTATAATCTAAAGAAAATCTCTTAAATCTAGTACGAAAGTCTTAGGATCCATAAATATTTATAGCGATTTGAAGGTAGTCCATAATTTCAAGGGTAGTAAATATTTATGTATTCAAAATAATACGGAGAGGTTTTATAAAATTCCTTGAGGGTAGACATTGATTAAAGTAAGAATTCATGTTTTCCAATTCACACACAACCACATATTATAATCGTACCCTTGAGGAAAGCTTATAATAGCATTAAAATTAAATAGATGTTTACATCACCGTAAGTTTCAAGATTTTTTTTAATAGATTTGTGAAGAGGAATGCAATTCACCAACCTATTTTGCCTGGCCAGTTGTCTTCAAGCGAAAGCAGAAGCTTGTGTGCATGCAATGGCATCTGTTGAATCGAAATTATGGTCAAATGGGCCAGACGTGATTCTAACCAGCGTTATTCTGTTCCAAATACGATAGTCGAACAAGCGAGATGACCCCCTCGGCCATAACACCGACATATTTTTCAAATATAAATTCGTATGATAGAAAACAAGGACTGAAACAGATTTTATGCTTTCAGATAAGTGAAATTGTCATGATATTGCTAGTATCTTTGTAATATACAAATGACTACGAGCCCCGTTTTTGTTTTAATAATCCGTAAAACGTAACAAGTCCACAAATGAAAGGTAATTGAAAAATGAACAATGCCACAATTTTAACAAAGATCGCCTTCATTATCACCTCATTCAGGAGTACGAGCGTTTTCTTGAAAATATACATATGGAAACTGAAACAGATTTTCTAGTGAGCGTTTTAGCTGGTCCACATTTTCTGTGCATCGCATTGGTGGAGTTTAACCGTTGAGCTAGATACCTGGGGTACAGGTGTGATAATTCAATTCAGGGCTTTGCGTGCCACCATTGTTATGTGATGATCTGCCTCCACACTGATTACGGAGTTTCCCTTGTATCTCCTGGATGGATGCTCATGCTATACCTCGACTAACTCGTGTACTCCTAATAGCTTGCTGATGAATTAAACACCTGTGCTGTGTTCTTTGATAAAATGACTGCACAGCAATATTCCCATTAAGTTCATTGAAGTACTACACTTCATTGAAGTAGGTATGCGAAACGTATTGTACCTAATGATTTTACTGATTTCTCTTTTATTTAAACTGAATTTTTTTTTTTAAATAATTTAATTGATCCCATTTGGTTCACAATTTACAACATTAGATTTCTAGCTCTGGATTTCGACTTCACGGCTCAATGTTTTAATCGACACTCTCCTGATGCCCTATTGCAGTCCATTTATATAGGTACAAAAGAGATATTTCTGGCATATTCCAGATAATTCGATCTTTCGCTCATACCAGACCGCCGTTCATGTACCTTACTACTACCATCATGGATCATACTCAGTAGCGGCTCTAACTAAAATCCGAGAGAGGGGATGACTTTGGATGATAGTTTGATGACCACCCTATAGCACCCCACGCAGCACACATTAACGATTTTTTATCTAAAAATGTAAACCAAGCCCTTGTTTTATTAATTTTATTCAATTGTGGAAGTTTTTATAATTTGAATTTGAATGTATTTACTTTTTATTTTGTATTTTAAAAAAATACGTAAAAGTTGAAAATGCGTAGGCGAGTTTGCAATTGGTAGATTTTTTATGTTGTTGAATTGTTGTAAGTTAGACGATAATTAGGTTGAAAAAAGCAACTACAAAAAGCAAGTATTTACTTACTTGAAATCCGAATATCCATGGCCACACTTGGTCATCACCAAAAAGAGCACAGTCAACCAAAATATGGTATACTTCATTTATCATTAAACAATGCGAATCCACCCACTTTTTAAGGCCACAACCTTATTGTACAAAACAAGCAAGAAAATTTTAATGTAAACTTTCCATGAAAAACGATATATTTTCGACTTCGGGAAGCACTGCTGTTATTAACATCTCCCCACGGCAAAAAACGCGCTAGCACTAACTTTTAACCAATAACAATATTGTATTTGTGTGATATTATGATGGCAGCTTTTTGTCAAATACTGGGCCGAGGAATTTACGAAAATAATAAGTTCATTCATTCAGTTATAATATCATAATGTTCATATTTTGTTTTAAACGCGTCATATTATTGTTGATGTACCATAGGTGACCGCCCGAGAAGTCCCTATAGACGTACAATGGGAAACCCATACACGCGGGCGCCAAAAGCTTCTATATTGAACATTCGTCGTACTTACAGAGACTTATGTACACACACACGCGCAACTATCGCGGTGATCCGAATAAAAGTCCCGCTCCACCCGAAACAGCCCGAAATATGACTTCGCTTGCGTCCGCGCAGGGAACGAGGTACGAGGAAACGATGGAGAGTGGATCATATTTCAATCTTAGCGAATATACATAATACACATGTACCTAACGTTTTAACAAATATTATTATTTTTTTATCAACAAAAACCTTCGTGTGACTCACTGCGTCCGTTTTATTATGAAATATTTATACATCTTCGGTCAGTAAAATATTTTGAAAAATATACTTCGTTTACACTATTATTTACAGATTTCTCAGTTTTTTCTTCTCATACAATTTTATGTTTCCAATTTCATTCATAGGGATGTTCCCCACTGTCCCCTAATGAAGAGCCGCCACTGATCATACTGGACTCTTCTACACACACTATTGTACCTGTAAAGGCGCGCGTAGGTACTCCAAGTTTGTAACAATATTGTGCTAATTGACTTGTTATGTATGTTTAAGATAACTACGATCAGCCATCGATCAACATAAAAGAAATAGATTCCGTGTTTGTAGGTCATAAAGAAAAACAGAATATTCTTTCATGGCACACCGATTGTTAAAAGTTTTTCCTGATGACCTTATAATTTTATTTTCTGGACACAATGACACCGCAAAATAAACATAATGTGACAGCCTTCAAAAAGAGTCCTAATAATAATATTATATAATATAATACAATAATACAATAATATTAGTATGATTTATTTGGTGAGCGCTGTTTTTGTGTGCATCACACCTCAAGAGCCCTCTGCGAGCTTGGTCGTCACTGTAAAAAGCGCCAATTCTCAAGCAAGACCCAGTTGTTGTAAGGTTGGATGGACCTGTCAGTGACCGCTCTTTGAATTAATTTTTCAACCCAGCGAAGAGCGCATTTGGAAATAGAAATGGTATATTTTTGTGCTCCGCCGGGAATCGAATCCACAACCTTCCAGTTACGAGTCCGAAGTTTGCCACTGGACTACGGACCGGTCCAAGAAATGCCAACGACACGTGGTGTACCTAGCGGTCACCCATCCAAGTAGCATCCGCGTTGCTTAACTTCGGTGATCTGATGAGAACCGGTGCTTTCAATATGGTATCGTCATGGTATCATAATTATGTTGAAGAAAACAGGATTGTTGGTAAATGAAAAACGTACGCAAAGACAATTTACTGGTGGTGTAGAAAATGAAAAGTAAATCTATTCCTATTAGGATTCATAAAATCAGGGTTTTTTTCCCGTAGATAGCTCAGTCAGAAGAGTGCTAACGTTCCATACCAGAGTGCTTAGGTTCGATCCCCATCGATTTCCCAATACGGAGTTTCTTTCTAACTCGAAATAAAAATACCGGCAAGGTTTACTCAGACTTCACATGAAATAAGAACCAGCCCCCTCAAAAACTGAAAAGCTCCTACATCAAGTTAAATGTTTGGTACAAAACAATGTTTTTTAATTTTAGTTTCTTAAAATATTTTTTTATTATTTTTTAAAATAATCCTTTTTTAAATGTTTGGTATAAGGCCGGCCCTTTTACACGTGAAAAAAACATGTTGTTAAAAGCCACATAAAACCCCTCCGGCGCTAAGAAGTAAGCACTACTGTATGTGCAGCTTAGTTGCTGTTTGTGCGTTGCTTTTTTACGTAATCTTAATATATATTAATCATATTAAGTGCATGCCCACCAACAGACACCCGTAAGTTCGCGCTTACAAATGCAGCATGTATCTCTTGCCGACCTTCCCTGAAACAGGGGTGACATTGGCAAAGAGAACCATTTTCTACAGCATGGGTGGTCAGCCGCATAGCAACCTATAAGACAGGAACATAAACAACAAATTACATTTTTAAAATCAACAAATAATAATATGTATAAACATCAGCATGCATCTGTACTAACAAACTAAAATCCAAACCTCAAATGAACGTAAGCCCTGCAACTTTTGCCGACCTTCCCTGAAACAGGGGTGACATTGGCAAAGTTAACCTTTTTTAATACTATGTGTGATTATAATGATTCACGAAAAAAATAACTTGATTTCCAATTGCTTGCTTTATGAGAAAACGTAATTTTGGCTGACACTGATAACTAGGTTCTAAATGTAACAGTACCCTTAGTACGAGTTTCAAAACTTGAGTAAAGTAAAGTTTACGGAAAGTATTAAAGAGTGATTTTCCCCAAAATCTGCCGTTTTTGTTTCTTACACTTTATGGTCTTAGCAAAAGAGTTACAGCGATGAAGAATATCAAGTTCAAATAAACAAAAACGGCAGATTTTGGGGAAAACCACTTTTAATACTTTCCGTAAACTTTTTTTTACTCAAGTTTTGCAACTCGTACTAAGGGTACAATACAAAATCTCGGGATGTCGGCTCCCTTTCAGCGCCCACGTTACATTTCTTGGTACTCAGCCTCATATTATGATCCAAGTCTCCATCTTCCATTGCTAGACCTCCCCTCGGCTACCGCGGCGCAATATGATATCCATGTACAATAGTTTCAATCAGAATAGTTAACCGCGTGAAAATTGAAATAGACTCGATTTTCCTAATTTGATTTCTCCCCGCGCCCTTACGCTCCGCTGCGAATCAAATTACGACAAGGGTGTTTGCCGCACCCCAGGGGTGGCCAATTCCGGCACCTCTTCTTTTTTGCGATGGTCCTTCCATTCCTTGACTTGTAGGTATGAGGTATAATATACATCGCATGAAGCTGACCACCCATACCGTAAAAAATGGTTCACTTTTCCAATGTCCCCCCCCTGTTTCAGGGAAGGTCGGTAAACATTGCAGGGTTCATGTTCAGTTGAGGTTTTGATTTTAATTTATAAATACACATCGCACGTTCAATAATAATAAAGAGAAATAACTCAAAAATTTAGAAAATCGAGATTTTGTAATAAAACGCAAGAACAATGCGAGAAGAATAGGAAGAATGCGACAGCCGTTCAATTCGGACGAATATGACCGAGATAAAACATCGGTCGCCTTTTTCATCCCATACAAGTTGTACTAGTTGTCTGAACTTCAAACGTGATTTCCCAACATTCTTATTTTTTGAGTTATTGTAAGCGCGAACTTACTCGTGTTTGCTATTGTGGGTATGCATTTAATATGAATTTAAAATGCTCCGCCGGGATCCGAATTCACAACCTTCCATTTACGAGTCCGAAGTGTTGCCACTGGACTACGGACCGGTCCAAGATGCCAACGACACGCGGTGTACCTGAGCAGTAACCCATCCAAGTACTATCCGCGCCCAATGTTGCTTAACTTCGGTGATCTATGGGAACCGGTGCTTTCAACATGGTAACGTCGCGTCGTTGACTGTAGAAATAGTATATTTTATGATATTATAGTAAATTCGGGTGATAAAAAAAGAAAATCAGTGTTCAGTTTACTTTCAATGAGACAAAGGTGAAATTGGAATGTTGGCCATCACTGATATGAGGTACATACGTACATAATATATTACTCATACAGGCCTGCCACATGTAAACATGAAATATTAGAGCTAAACGAGTGATGAGAGAGACGACAAACACACATAATGAAGACATTTCCATATGAATAAAAATAGCAATTAACGAGAACACCTACGCGATGTATGATGAATGATATTGTTTTGAGAATAACAAATTTGAAGCATATTCATTACAAGAGAGACGATAATTATTTATTATTCGATATCACTTCAATAATCTGAGAAGATCTCAAGGACGCCGAAGGACATCTTGGTGAAATAAATTACTTCAATGGTTTGATGAAAGCACCAAAATACAGAATTTAAAGCAAGAAATAGGTACCTAATAACCAATCCTTGATAAAAGTGGCACTTCAAGGAGATAAAAGAGAATGACTTTAATTTCTCCACATTTTTTTTCAATCTACTAATGAATTGCAAAAGCATTATTTTAAATATTCAATTTTCCCAAGTTAAATGTTTCTATCGGTGTTACGAGTATTCACGACAAATTTGACACATAGCTGATCCATGGATCATCGTTTTTTTGTATGGAAAAATTGCGTTAGGTGGCGGTTGCGCCATGGATTTTCTGTGTGTGAATAACACCGTATATATGTATAATAATATAATAATAATGTATATCTGTTATTTATACATTCCAAAAGTTTCTTCCTTTTTCTTGTGATGTTTTGGATTTAATGTAAAAAAATTCACCACGTCAAAACAATACTTTATTCCGCTCCGGGGCGCAAGAAAGTAACAATGAAATATCGAAATTACCAAAACATATCGTCACACATATGTTCCATAACTTAGGGCAATAAATTAGCAAATAAATGCGAATAAGTACAAAAATTTTGACACGTGTAATTTATGTAATAAGGGTTATCGAAACAAAGCAAGGTTATGTAATACTTCACAGTTAAGGGATGGATAAGCCATGTTACTTAGAGCAACTGTACTTCAAGTATATACAACTTGACGTTCAATCCACACAATAGCTTTTTACCAAAAATGTATCGGAAATTGAAGTTCTCACTAGAATTGCTATTTTAATTTCCATACATTTGTTGGTAGACTTAAAAGTTGGGAGTTTAAACGTTAAAGTTTGACTGGATCGGTACACGATATAGTAGATACCCAAAGTACGAACTTTTGCCTAAGAAGGTAGGAAGTGGTGAAATTTCGGAATATTTGCCTTCTTCCTTTCTTAGTAAAAGGTCTATGTTAAGGGTACGGGAACATTACTGCTGGTATTTAAATATGTAAGTACATGTTTCATTACATGATTAACTTCTAAACGAGGTTTCTGGTTTACGTCCACACGAGAAATGAGATGGTTACCCAACAAAATAGCCTAGAATGTTAAAAGAGGCTGAGAGAGAGACATTTCACACTTAATATTAATTTCTTCTCTACATTCAACACTTGCCAAATGTCAAAGCCATCTATAGGTAGGTACTTCCAGGCTCCAGCCACTTCTTTTGCTGATTTTTTTCTAACAATTTTTATGTTTGTTGTATCTGGTCTATCAGAAATTATAAAGCAAAAAACTTCCTACCTATGATAGGTATGATACGAGCCGTATGTGAATAAGATAAATACGAACACTACGCTACGCTACTAAACTACACATATAGTGTAACTTCTTGCTGCGTTTTCCCCGTAGGGGTCGAATGTGGCGTGGAAGAGTAGGGGCTGGTACTCATTTCTTTTTAAGGCCGAGTAAGCCTTGTGGTATTTTTTTTTTTTGGGTTAGAAATGACCACCGAAACGGGAAATAATTTCTGACACCCTCGGTGGGATTCAAACCCGAGCTCTCGGCATGGAATGCAAGCACTCTACTAACCGAGCTGTCAACCGGTATAAGAATACACAATCTTTAATTCATGATTTACATTATTGAAACAGCGAGGTGAACGACAACGCTGTTAAGAATTTTTACAGGACGAGTGATAAGAATGACTCATCCTAACATTCCCGACAACCCGGCGAAGATAAATAGGTTAGAAGGACCGACAGCAAATACTTAAAGCAGACCAAGCTATAGCAGCGACAACAAAAAAACACTTCATCTTTAGATACCCCAACCACAACATGAAATAATAAATACGCAAGACCCTAACGGATGTGATAGCATCAGGGAAACAAAGGGTGGTGCGTTATTAGGGTGTGGGATTTTATAGTAAGTGAACCATTAGGCAATTTGTTACTTCCGTCATCTTCGTGCACGCGCCTCAGGCACACCCGACATGACTGATGAAGACTTATGGAGGAAATCTTACATTTTACTTTGCTGAAGTACACTTCCCACCTACTTACGGGCATATTTCATGCGTATCGTAAAATGTCACGATCGTTTCTGGGGCTGCTGGGATATCGTAGACGCGACGTAGAGGGGCTATACAGACAAATTAGACAAGGAATACGTCTTTTTCTAACAGCAGTGCCTTGTTATGCTAGCTATCTGCCTCTGTTGGTTGCTATCCTCTTAAGCTTTAAGCTGCGTATAGGAAGAAACATCCAGCTTCTTCAAATTTTGGAAGTATGAACTTTTTGGGCGACCTCTTGTTCGTCTTCGCAAGAGTTTTCCTTTAAAGATGTTGCCAAGTAAAGTATTACAGGTATGTCCATTTAAGTGTCTTATTACTTTAGTTTTTCTTTTTCAAATGTGACTAATAAGATCTATTTTTTCTTCCACTTCTTACAACACCTTTTCGTTGCATTTTCTTTCGTCCCATATTGTTTTGGTCATCTTCCTCTAAAATCTAATTTCACATCTTGAATTTCTCTAGGCGGTTCCTTCGTATTGCCGGACGGTCCAAGTTTCGCAGCGATGCAACAAAATGCCTTTATGAATCTCTTTCTTTAATGACAAAAATGCCTTTTTGGTATCGTACATAGCAATCCCAACTGACTAAAACTCTTCATCTGCATCATATACAAAGGATTTTCAGACTTTGCACATTTCAGAATTTAAGCCTATATCTCTGCAGTCTGTACCTCTGTAGTAATACGAGTATAATCCTTTTGCCTATAGACTTTCGCGGTTGTCACTTGTTGAAACTGATCGCGGCATGTCTGTAGGACTTGAAAAGGCGGAATTTGAAAAGCCACTTTGATGGAAGTACCGAGAGTGACCGCTTCAACGCTAAAACTTTGCTTTTCTGAGAACAAACTTTAAACATTTAAGCAATTCATAGATAAAACGTAGAGAAAAAACCTTTTGTGAGTGAACTAGCGTTTTACTCTTGGTAGTTGCTTTTCGTGCTCTGTTTGGACTGTTCCTATGGTTCATCGGAGCTAAAAGTTCCTGATGTTTTAGCCATGCATTCGGTGGGCTTCATCAGCGATGAGATAGTGTAAAAAAATAGATCCCGGCAAACAATGCTGAATTGTCACATTATTTCATCTTTAATCTAAGTTGCGGAGATATGTTACCATTTCAGATAGATATCTCATGCA
Organism: Agapetus fuscipes; assembly: GCA_951799405.1. Classification (NCBI taxonomy): domain Eukaryota; kingdom Metazoa; phylum Arthropoda; class Insecta; order Trichoptera; family Glossosomatidae; genus Agapetus; species Agapetus fuscipes. The sequence goes on from OX637350.1 coordinate 7,649,894, forward strand.
TGCTCACAAGCCAACACGATTAAGTTTTCATGCTGCACGAGCACTTAGAAAATTAAACCCAAACCTCAATCGCAAATAAAACCTTCGTATTATGCTAGCTTTTCAGACATAGGGGGGGGGGGGGGGGGGAAAGGGGTGATTTTAATAATTTTACAATGGTTCCTTGACTTATAGGTTGGTATGAGGCTGACCACCCATACTGTAAAAAATGGTTCACTTTGCCAATGTCACCCCTGTTTCAGGGAAGGTCGGCAAAAGTTGTGGGGCTTATGTTCATTTGAGGTTTGGATTTTATTTGTAAGTACACATTCAGCATTTGTAAGCGCGAACTACACTTGTTGGTTTGTGGGCATACATCTGAGAGCTTTAAATGAATATATCCTTGCAACTTAGATTATAGATTATAGAGGTGGTCAGCTTACTTAATTCAGAAGATAAAGGATTATATAAGACTTGCTTACATTACTTAGTTAGAATGAGGGTTATTTCATGTTACAGAAAATTAGGTCAATTATTTTGCATAACCACTTTATTTGAAGATGGGATAATTTCCTGTTTCCAAAAGAAATTGGCATTTATAGTAAAGACTGAGTTAACCTCGCCAATACTGGGACTTTAAGTAGATCAACAGTAAATTTTAACACTATTGTATTAGACCTGAACCTCAACCAACCTGAAGAGCCTGAAGCTCAACCAACAGAGCTATAGTTAAGGCTGGTCGGATTAAGAGAATACGATGATCAATAACTAGCTGTCAAATACAAATGCTTTTTTGTTCTAGTTCATACACGTAGCTATGTTAATTGACAAGAATGATTGACGATTTGGGGATAATTCTACGTAACTCTGAATGGCAATAACGTATAATAGACACGGCTCATCAACCTGACTATTGTTCTTCAAATCAACGCATCTCAAAGCACACTTGTTCCTACATCAATGGATTTTTGGCTTCTCCATAATACAGCTTTTAGAACTACGCTTTGTAAATTCCCTCTCCTCTGAGCTGAATTTTACATTATTATTTATATAATTTATGTAATAAAGCGACACAATGTATTGTATTCATAAATCATTCAAATTTAAAAGTGGCCATGGGAGGGGAGGTCCTCCCCCCCCCCCTACCCTTCTCTTTGCTTCCCCAACGAAGGAGAGATGGAAGAGGTCTAGAACCACCCACTCTCACCATGCCCTTGAAAAGGGTTCTCAATTTTTTCACCTCAATAGTAGACACTCTAATATGATTTACAAAATTGGTATCCTTGTTCAAGTATAATAAGTTATTGGTAAAGCTAATAACATAATTATGTCACTCTTGTAAATGCATATAAAACTCTGAGTTTGTATAATACATTCAACTTTTCATCATACAGTTCCAAAAAAAATGTAGAACAAGTATCTAGCATACAAAAACTTGGAATACATCTAGATTTACTGAAAAATTATAAAGTCTAGTTTTCTCTATATTTTCTGAAAATAAAGAAACACGGAAAGTGAACTCTGCCTTCGTGAATAGTTGGACAAAGTTTTGACGCGGTTTCTTCATTGTTATCGTGACCCCTTGGGATGCGATCGTGGCATCTTAATTTGAGAGCCTGTGAGCTAGGCCTTTGTAGAAAAAGCGTTGCCAGGTCCCAGCTGCCGAAATGATATTTTCAACTCATAAAACCTGCTCTCTCTCTTTCCGTATTTAACCGTTATTCTTGCACGACTACGCTTTGGAATTAAAATTAATCGAGCAATGAAAAATATCTGTAAAAGAATTCACCTGACGTGAATTAGAAGTGAGCGAAAAATTGAGATAAGCATAAGGAGAAAATCCAAAAAAATCTATCTACTCATAAAAAATATGCCTAATCTATTCTTCAAAATATGCTTAATTTATTCTTATAAAATATGCCGATAAAATTGAAAATAAATATAAAAATTGATAAGGAAATCGCTAAGATGGCCAAATCATACCAGATATTCATGAGGAAGTAGCTGAACGACACAGAGGATTGGCTAAGACCACTTACTAATGGATCTGGACAGACTCAGAAAGAGAGAGTATTTTTACTTTCAGCATGTCTTCAACAGCAACAAGTAAGTTATATTTTCCAAGACTCCTCTTCTGCTCTTTGTATCTTAGGATTGTTTTGCAGAAATTTTCATCCATCTTTTTTGCTATTTCTTCCTATCCAAAAGGCAATCCTTTTGAATTCCATATAGAAGGTAGAGCACATACCGAAATTGGTTAATTTTTCTGGTTCACTGAATACCATTTGGACTTTTAATGTGGTAATTTTTCCATTTCATTCCACATGTTGTTGACCAAGAACGTTCTTCTGCCTTGCGGTCTATAAATTTACACTTTTACAAGTCATAAAGAAAATAAAATGAGTAAGTAATAAGGATACTCATAAATGCTTTTTTTATGTATTTTAAAATGTGTTTCCCAGCCATTGCCGGCATGGTAATGGCCGTAATAAGAATATACAACATCTATAAAAATATTTCAGGACAATTACGTTTCCTATTTTCTCCGTACAACAAGGAGTATAATAATGTCAAAGCTCTTTTAGTAATATTGTGTCAGCGCGGCACTTTTTTTGGGGCATCCACTTTGAAAGTCTGACCGATCTATAATGAGATCTCCGACAGTCATAAAACAGAATCACCATTTGCTGGGAACCCTCCTCGCAGCAATCAAAAGTCCTCAAAGCAATATTTCATCTCACCGTGAAATGATTTGAAAATAAAGACGTGTTCATCAATAAGTAATAATAACATTTTTGCAGGAGGAGATTTAAGTAATAATAATTATAGATGATTAATTTTGTGAGCGTTGTTTTTGTGTGAGTCACATGTCAAGAGCTCTCTGCGAGCTTGACCGTCGCTATAGAAAGCGCCAATTCTCAAGCAAGACCTAGTTGCTGTACATATTGTACTGTTGTCGGGGTTATAGCCGCGGGGGCCAAGAGGGCTGATCTTTCTAGCGTGTTTCGAATGGAACAACGTTGGTTCGATCCCCGCTTGGGTCACTTGACTTTAACTTTGACCCTGGTTCAACAGATGTTATTGGGTAATTATTATTTAATAATAAACAATAATGAATTATTAAATGATGATATTAATACCTGTTTCTGGCCAGGCAGAAAAGGTTGGTGTATTGCATTTCTCTTCACAAATCTATTTTTTTTTTTTATTAAAAAAAAAAAGTAAAAAAAAAAAAATTAAAATTATATGGTGTAAGGCTGGATGGATCATTGGTGACCGGTCTTTGGTAAAGGTATATGATTTTTTCAACCCAGCAAAGAGCATATTTGAAAACATAAATGGTATATTTGTCTGCTCCACCGGGACTCGAACTCATATCCTTTCATTTACGAGTCTGAAACGTTAACCACAAGACTACAAACTGGGAAATATACAAAACTATGAAATGTCTTTGAATATACAATATTACTATACGGATTTTTTTGATTATCGTGGCTCTACAATAATGGATTTTTCAATGAAAAAAGCCCATAGATAATCAAATCGGATGTCACACAGACGGGTTGCGAGGGAAAAGGCAAACATTTTTTTTTAATGAATGGATTCTTCAATAAACCAATTCCATTTACAACAAAATTACGTCACGGGGTCGGGTTGCCAGGGAAAAGGCAAACAAATATTTTTTAATGGTAGCTAAGGATCAAAGATAAATAAAGGTATGGCGTTTGCCAGCCGAGAAGTCCATTATCAGTGGGAAGCCCAAGGAAAGCTGCCTGGATGGAGTGGAGGCAGATTGTTGTAGAGGAGAGTGGGACTGGAGAAAGAGGCGACGCGACGGATGTTCTATGAAAACGAATTTATTGCATATCAATTGTAAAAATGTATGAAAAGTGAATGACGACACTAAAAAACACACATATTATGATTGACACCAAAATACATGAGTGAGTATATTTTTTTTGTTCCTTCATTTTTTCACCAATTTTCAGTCGGCTCTTCCCCTAGTTTTAGCCAGTACACAATCAAACTAAACCGTAGTGTTTTAGCATAAATAAATGAAAACTAAAACAACGCTTCTAGAGAGCGTTTGAGTTTTCACACACTTCCACAAAACTCTATGGTTGAATTTGAACATCAAGTCTTATACTTGGAGAAAGTTGAGTTTTCGAGTTCAATATACATTTTCTAAGCAAGGATGATATAGCACAGAATAACAGTATTACGTTGGGTTCATCCTGCAAAAACGTTCCACCATGCCACCTGCGACTTCAGCACCTACTTCAAGTATAAAAGCCTTACGGAAATACTCTACCATAAATGAATGTTAACTTAAACGTTCACAAGAGGTACTATTTTAGTTTGAATATATTTTTTAGTAAACACTATAGAAAAGTTTACACCAAAAGTTTTATTCTTAGGGTAAAATTTTCAAAGAAGAAAATATGATCGTAATATGTATACCCTTTCACATTGTGAAAATTCCACTCCAAAAAGGGAAGGACGTAAACTAATGAAAAAATATTTTTTACACGTAAAGTAATATATTATTGTCATCCCAGGGCGATGATAGGATTAGGACCTTTTTTTGTGAATCAGATCCAAGATCAGTAACCGTAGTATAAAACATCACGTGAATTCCCAACCATCGAGTAAACAGAATTATGTATGGAAGATGCAACGTCACCCCTTGTGAGTGATTTAGTTTTCATATTTTTTCAATCTACGCGATGATGGAGAAAATATGCAACCTTCTACACTAGAGGAACAGAAAGAAGACTTGGTAAATACTCGCATGAAGAGTGAAAAAGAGAAAATAATTTCCTACCTGATGATGACTGAATAGTCGAAAACGTTAGTAGAATTTAAAATTTATTTTTTTAAATTATATTTATATTTGTGAAATAAAAAACAGTGTTCAAATAAAGTAAAAGGTGTTGTTTATTAAATAACCAACTAAAAAACATGAATTTTCACAGTGTTAATACACAAACCATAAAAAATATAAAAAGAGAAAAGATCTTTTACATAAAAAAAAAACGAATAACGCTTCGATGAGTTTTAAAAGAAATAATTCATTATGTTGTCCCTTTTAAACGATTAATGTGAATTTTCAGACCAATAATAGTATAGTGGTTCCTTTTTTGGATAAAATTCAAGGTTCAAATCAAAATTCTAAACTCAAAAAATACAACTTCATTTCCAAAATGAGTTTGGATATGAATGTATTAGGAATGCGCTTATTTCAGACCGTTTGCAAAGGTTCACTAATCCTTCAGGAACTTGTTTTTTCTTGAATCGGTCGGTCACTACATATTTGTTGTATTATTTTTACTGAAAGCACTAACTGTGCTATTCACCCCCCGCAAATCTATGGCTCAACCGCTACCTACCTAACGTGAAATTTCTATGCAAAAAAAAACACGATTAATGTATCAGCTATGGATGCATGTGTTGTGAATAGTGCTGTAACGGTTTGTAATTTAATAAGCATGTTTTAGCGTATGTTGTTTTAAGCTTATTTTCGTTCATCTTCATGCTTTTGATGACTTCGGATCCGACTTCGAAGACACGTTACAAAGCCGTTGTTCTCCAGAACAAGGTTCGTAAAATCGTTTTTTAAGCTATCTATTTTGTGATTTTAAAGTGAAAGAAAATTACCTAGATTTTCACAAGGCTGGCCAATTTATTAAGTATCATATCGCTATTTAAAGAATGCAATACCTCACGAGCTGTGGGCTATGGAAAGAACAAAATATGGTTAAATTTATAATTTAAAAGCGTGTCTCTTTACGGAATGCAATAGCTATGCAGTGCCGTTGCACTAAATTCCCAAAACGGCATATTATTAAGTTAAGTTGGAAACACCTGTGCCCTTGTGCAAGATGAATGTGAACTATAAAACTTACAGCAGAGGTCTTTAAGTAATTGGAGAACAGAATATAACACGAGTGCGCTAAGAAAAGCACTTTCTTGAGAACAACGAAGCGAAGAGGGTTGTTGTTGAGCGATATAAAGCCTTAGTTATGAACATTACTTGGGAACTTTACGAATCACATCAAGTAGAGTCTGATGAAACGTGAACTGGAGGACGTGCAATTTCCTGGAAGTTATGCTTAAAGTCAATCTCTGGAGAGATTATTAGGAATGCAGGGAATTATGCTCCAGAAACGACGTATGCATCAAGTTTGCTACGAGGAACTTTACAGCGCATTGTGATGCGTAAATTCAGGTGATCGTAAATCCTTCAGGGGAACTATCGTTAGATACATGGGGCGAATGTGATAACCTGAAGGGAGAAGTCAAACGAGGCTGTTGGAAAACTATTTTAAGTCCATAAGACTACGCGGAATATGAAAAGCTTTAATCGAGGATTACACTCTGTGCATATATACAAGTAATAAGTTTATATTATCTAGGTTTTTGGCAGTTACTTCGTGAAAGTTCATTTTAATAGATTAAAATAAAAAACTTCTTTGTTACAATTCACATGAGCTTTTATTATTTTTTAAACACTACCGGTTTCGGGAGAAGCAATACCTCCCATCTTCAGGTGTAAATATAAACTAACATACAAATACAATACATTATGACGTGAGGATTTGAATTACTGAGAATTATGAATCACAACACTTCTCCCCTACTTTCTATGTTTCCTACTACACCCCGCCCACATAACACTCCCCCCCCCCCTCCCCCTCAGTAATTCAAATCCTCACGTCATAATGTATTGTATTTGTATGTTAGTTTATATTTACACCTGAAGATGGGAGGTATTGCTTCTCCCGAAACCGGTAGTGTTTAAAAAATAATAAAAGCTCATGTGAATTGTAACAAAGAAGTTTTTTATTTTAATCTAGTAATAAGTTTCACTGAACACAGAGAACGTGTGAACGTGCAATCTGATGGAAGCAAATAGAGACAGCAAATTAGATGATAGTAGATGTAGATGATATATAGTATATGACAGTAGAGCAAAGTAAGGGCATGGCAGGTAGATACAGAAATTCTAGAAACACTTCTGAAAGCAAGTCTCTAAAAGAAAGTAAAAGCTGCGCTGAAAATGAATATAAAAGATAAGTTTTAAAAACTATTTTTGGTGTTCAGTTTACATCGATCAACATAAAAGAAATGAACAAAGATCTCTAATATTAATCGATGTCAGTTTATAAAAGATATTTGCTTTTGATATATGCCCACATTTGTAAAGCAGTTTCCTTTGCGTACAAATTTAAAAGTGAACTTATATTTACTTCAATGAAACCCTGATACTTAGATATTCTTTTCAATTATTTATTTGAAAGCTAATATTAAATATATTTGGATAGCCACACCAAATGGTACGCAATACCTAAAAATACCAATCAACTTTAGGTGGAGTGATATTAAACCAGATTTGCATGAATCCATAAAACTGTCATTAGATTTATGAATTCGCGAAGTTCAGCATTCGCTGTGTAAAACAGTTGAACCATTAAATCGCTCGTCGATTCCCCATTATAACCGATACGCAGTAGGTAGAGCTATAGGTACTCGCATACATCTATTGCCACCCACAAAAGTTTGCCCGGTCGAGGATTGTTTTATCGTAGAAGTAATTTAATCTATCTTTCCGGGAAAACTGTACAGTCACGGGTTTAAAATTAATGATACTTAAAATTACATTAAAACAATACTTACTTTCGGGGCAGCAGAAAGTAACAATTATGGATTTTAGTACAATTGAGACACAACCAGTTGTGCTATTTTGCTCTATACGATATTTTAGCTGAAAATGGTCACTAGAATGTCATGTGCTATCGAAATTAAGGCAAACAAAAATATCTTTTTTTATTAGTCGCGTTTCTTAGTTTTACTGGAGATTGATATATTTAATGTAACTTTTCAATGAAGATCTATAGGCTCCAGCACCACACCAAACATCTTCTCAGGATGACGCGAATAGAGAATGTGAAGCCAATATGTCAGGTCGTTTTGCGGGATAGAAGACATTTCTTGATTTCACATAGCAAGAGAGACCACGTGAATACAATAGAGTTTAGAATTTGATAAATTTCCACCAGGACAAAAAAAAATACACCAAAGATACGGAGGGATAATTGGGTGTTATTTTCTCAAGAAGGCTTTCTGCCAAAACGAATACATCAAGAGAAAGAAGGAGAAAAAAAGTTTTCTAAGTTATAAGTTTTTTCTTTTAATTGCGAGCTTTAATATTCTGTTATGATAGTCCTACATCTGAGAGCTTTAAATGAATATATCCTTGCAACTTAGATTATAGATTATAGATAGATAGTCCGCACTTTTAAGTATAGTACCGCGTTATAACCGTATAGGTACTGTAATAATGATTATGAGTTGATCATTTCTTTATAGCGCCGTTTCGTGATGTAGTCACTCCAAGGGCGCTTAAATATATAATAACCTATTCTGTGACAGTTATAATGCGACCATAACGTTAAAAAAGGTTAGTTCATTAAAGTTAGGATCGACATGCCGTTTTAGGTTCTATGTCCTATGTCACACAACGAGCTTTATGATGTAAAACATTTTACAAGCGATTATAATTGTGATTCAGGACGGGCCCGCCAAAGCGTGAATTTTATTTTATCTTCAGAATAATTTTACGGGGCGTATTTTAATGGGCGGATTTTTCGTACGGCAGCCGGTGACTTGACATTGAGGCGGTTATTAGCGCGAGGTAGGCGTCACCCTGAAATCATCCCCTTTCATACATTTAATTTTGAGAGATTCAGAATTAAAGGTTTACAATTTTTAATTACGTAAACATAAAAGAGGCGCTGCTTCTTTTGAAGTCTTCCAAGAAAAAAGCCTCTCCGTTTTAAACTTAAAATTGCTCGCGATGAACCAAAAATAATGTTTGATTTTAGATTCCCTTTGATTTTGACGGCCCGAATTTTTTTAACCTAAAAAACGCTTTGAGTGAAAAAAAATACATACTAAAAGAATTTTCACTTATTTACTTATAAGGGAAGCCGTATATAATTTTGTTACTTTTAATATGAAATTTCGGCATGCCTGGTAAACTACAGGTGGTAAAAATTACATCCGTTGAATTCCAAAGGATTCGGCGCAAGCGTTTCGTTTCTACAGACCTTATACAGGTTTCCTTTTGTAGCACCCAAAATAGCACGTCTCGTACATTTACATGAAAGAAAATCCTTACATTATGTGCTGCCAAATGGAACCTTGTATGTGCATCACATCACATAAATAAATAACATCTTAAGAACCAAAAACGAAAGCGTCTATTTATTTTACATATGTTTGTCTCACATACATTTTGCAGGATCGATGCGTACTCAACGTGTAAGATATAAAAAAATAAGGATTGTTTTGTTGATGGTTCAATAAAAGGTATTACTAACTGAGAAATTTATGTACTCTATCAAGAAGTAGATTGACGTAGTCAATAAAAGTCAGCAAAGTAAAACGATGTTTCATTGGGATAAAGAGAGGTTAGTTGGGAAGACAGATCTTGAAGAACGATATGCAGCGGGAAGACCTAGAGAATTAAGGCACCTGGATGAAGATGTAAGAGTGTAAAATTGGAGAAGAGAAACTATGGATAGATTGGTGAAACGGTTGATAAAGGAAGACAAGACCCAAAACGGATTGTCCCAACATGGATTATACAACGAACGTAAACTCAGAAACTCCATGATGAAATTATTACGGAAAGCACAAATGAAAAGAAAGTGAAGAGTACTCGTTGATGAAAAAAAAAAAAAAACTTGAAAACACAAACCGTTTATATCAGTAGAATAAAACAGTGTTTTGTTTTCATGTTTATTATTTTTTTTTACATAAAGTTCTACAGTTTCCGCTGAAACATTTCATAAAATGTAAAATGATTTCAAAATAAAAAAAATAACAAAATTAAACAACAAATACTTGTTGCTAAGTGGGCTAATAAAATGTTGACTTAAAAATAAACAATAAATATTATGTATTCTTCTCAGCAATTATGCAATTTACATAAGTTACAAATTCTCGATTGGGAATACAAACTACAAAATTTTGTACATTTTCCGGGAAAATAAGTTATTTTCGCCACTGCCGATACAGCTGGAAAAAGCGCACAGGATTTGAATGAAACTTTTCTTTTGAATCCCAACGCAGTAATGGCCGTATTTTCGCATAAAATTTATGAAAGTCCGGTCAACAATGTTGACAAATAGATTGGAGGGATTTATGGGGACATAAAATGTTTAAGGATCCTCCCTGTTTTCGCGCTGTGTACCTAGATGCTATATCCAGACATGTCTCGAGACGCCTCTTAAGATGCATCTCGTGAAAAATGGCATTTTTCACCTGAGTAACAACAATACTATACTACCGCAGATATTTGTAGTATTTTTGCAACAAATATAAGGAATTTTCATTGAAAAATAAATGCGCTTGAACGTGAACAAAAAGACTGCGGACTATGGCTGGATAACAATCCAAATCGCTAGAGCATTATATACTCTAAATCTAAGCAGCAAAGATATATATCATTTTAGAATCATATTAAACGCATTTTCACAAGCAGACATGTTCAAGTTCGCGCTAACACATGCCGCATGTGGACCTACCATATAAAAACCCAATCTTAAATGAACATAAGCCCTGCAACTCTTGCCGACCTTCCCTGAAACAGGGGTGACATTGGCAAAGTGAACCATTTTTTACAGTTTCGGTGGTCAGCCTCATACCAACCTATAAGTCAAGGAATAACTCAAACTCAAACTCGTGACAATAAACTTTTTATGTGTTAATCATTAAATTAATATTTTAAAAATGACTTTCCACCCTATATTTGTGCTGACTTTAGAAATTTTCTATGCACTTAGTGTATGCGTAAAAACTACCCAATAAGACTACCTACATATCAGAACGATTCTTTTTTTTATCTCGAAACAGGTAGGTAATCTATTTAAGCAGTATAATAATATTATGATGATTTATTTGGTGAGCGCTGTTTTTGTGTGTATCACACCTCAAGGGCCCTCTGCGAGCTTGGTCGTCGCTGTAGAAAGCGCCAATTCTCAAGCAAGACCCAGTTGTTGTAAGGTTGGATGAACCTTTCAGTGACCGGTCTTTGCTAAAGGTTTATGAATTTTTCAACTCAGCGAAGAGCACATTCGAAATAACAATGGTTTATTTTTTGTGCTCCGCCGGGATCCGAATCCACAACCTTCCATTTACGAGTCCGAAGTGTTGCCACTGGACTACGGACCGGTCCAAGATGCCAACGACACGCGGTATACCTGAGCGGTAACCCATCCAAGTACTATCCGCGCCCAATGTTGCTTAACTTCGGTGATCTATGGGAACCGGTGCTTTCAACATGGTAAAGTCGTTGAAGTATGGTTTGTATTTGCAAGCCACAATGTAGTTAAACGTATGGATTTGAATTTGATAGATCGCAGATTTTCGAGTATGTACATATTGTAGGTACATCAACAAAACGAATTATTCAAGAAGACACTTTATTTATTTTTTTTGTATGTATTTGGTTGATTTTTTTTTTCGAAGCGCCGTTTTCACTAAGATTTAGTCACAAGGACCCTTTATTCCGGGTATGACATCTGTAACACAAGTATAAAACTTTGCGTTTCAACTCAAAAATAGCGTTTTAGAAAGGCATATCGTCCCCTTAGTGCTTGTTTGTCCTATGTCGCAAAAAAAAAAAAAAACGCAACTAAGCTACACATATAGTGTAACTTCTTGCCGCGTTATCCCCGAAGGAGTCGCATGTGGCGAGTTGAACCTATTTATTTTTACAGGTAAGGGGGCCGGCCTTACACCAACCACTTCAATTGAAGTGGTGTTTTCCCAGCTCCCGAGAGAGCTGGTACTCATTTCTTGTGAAGGCTGAGTAAACCTTGCCGGCATTATTATTTTGGGGTTTGAAATAAACACCGAAACGGGAAATCATTTCTGACACCCTCGCGCTCGGTGGGATTCGAACCCGAGCTCACGGCATGGAATGCAAGCACTCTACCAACTGGGCTATCGACCGGACATCAGATGTCCATCAGAGGTAATATCACATGAGCAAGGTTTGTATGTGTACTGGACCAATGTGCCTTCAACTGAAAGAAAACTGGAAATCGTTTTAAAAAATATATAAAAAACAGCTTTCACTTTATCGTGTTATACGTTTTTTTCTTAGCTAAGATTGTGTGGAATGTGATTCTTAAGACAGTTTCTTTGAAAGGTTATCTTTGAATCAGATGGTAGATAAGTCTGAGAACTGAGTGAACGGTATCGTAACTAAGATGCCTCTTAGAGACAGTGGTGTACTTGTCACACGACTTAGGTTGCTGCAATATGGCACCTGCCTGGAGCTGAATGCCACGGCGTGCCGCGCAAAGGAAAGCTTACGGATGAAGAGCAACAGCATATTTCCTCAGTACAAAGTAGCACGTGAGCTTACGAACGGGTTGCTTTCACGTTTTACTGGAGATTGGCTCCGTTCAACCATACAATGCTCCACACTCTGTAGCGCGCCATTTACGAAAATCGTGGAAGTTATTGATCCGCACAAAATAAAGTAAGAGTTGAAAAAAATGCAATGGTGAAGTGAAACCTTGTTTTGGGTATGAAAGTGCCGTGAAAATGAGATTCATTTTCTTTAAAAAATATTAGAACACGGAAAATTATTTTCTCATCATTTCCATATAATTATTTACCTCATTTGTGTAAAATATACTAGAGCCGCCTCTTATTCTATCTAGACTAATTTATACAGTGATGTTCACAATTTTTATCTTTAGCAGATCCATATTCATCGTTTTTTGTATGGAAAATTCACTTTGTGCGGCGGATGAGTCATGGATTCGCTGTGAGAATGACACAGTTAAAGTATAACGTACAGAGCACATGGCAAAATTTTACCCATAAGGGCGCCTAGGTACACAACAATCGTCGTGTTTATGTAAAAACTTGCAAAACCATGAGTTTTGTGGTCTAAATATCGCACAAAGTTAGCTGCAAATAATGCAAACATTTGGGAGAGAGCCCATTAAGGACAACGTTCTACGTGATTCACAAAGAAGAAGTGCAATTCGTGGAAAACATAAGTGGCAATTTTCATAGTAAGTACCTTTAGAAGGATTTTTTTTAATATACAAGGAAGTCTCAAAAAATACGCGTTAACATAAAAAAAAGAAAATCAAAAGGGAGTAACGAAAAAATCATCTAGGATACGTATATACAATGTATGTACGTAGAGTTGTTGCCTATGAATATGCGAATGTCGTATGTAATAAATATGCATGTGCTTATAAGACCATCACAATGTTTTGAGTGAGAAAGTATGATGAAAATGGCAAAGATTTCGAGAGCCTCTTGCCAACCCTGTTTAAATGGTAAAAAAATAAAATATGAGGAAATATGACATAGGTAATTTCAGAAAATCTCAAACATAATTATTACACGAAAAACTCTCATTCCTCTTAATTAGTTACATCTCGAATTAGAAATTAAATGCTGTAACAATTTCATTAAATTTTCAATTACACCCACTCGGCAATGCTGAAAAAATATTATTTTAATATTGCCAGTATTCTCTGAACACCTTAAATATCTTATTTTCAGCTGAAATATTTGAAAATGTTAACAACATGATTTTTTTGCTAATTTTATACGACACATTTGAGAGCATACTTCAAGTTTTTTAGCCAGTAAAAATTACACACACGTGGGTAGATAATATCATTAACCTTCGCATGATCTCCTGTCAAATATAAAAAAGATTTAAGGCTCACCTACTCGCATGAAAAACATTAATAACCGGTACGGAGTAAGAAGACTTGAAAAAAAGTTGTTCGGGTGTGTTCGTGTTTCGCGAGACGGTTTTTAGACCAATAATGAACGGTGACTTGCGATAATAGGAAGCACTTATCGGAAAAGCGATCTCTCAAAGGAATCCAGTATCCAATAAAGGAAATGAAGCAGCTCAAAATTTAGCAACTTAATGAAAAACATAGGAGGAGCTTTCATATTGCAAAACACACTGATTCAAGTCTGATATGAAAGTTTAATGGAATTTCCTTGAAGTGTTGACAAGTTAATTTAAATCGAATCTGTTCTTTATTATCTGCAGGTCTATGAGAACGCAATACCATAATTTCTATAAATAGGAGCCTGGAATGAATTTTCAGACTTATTTTCATCAAAAAGTTTACATCGGATAACGTGATTTTTTAAATAAGGTATTGTTTTGGATTTCAATCGAATTTACTTATATGAAAAAAATAGTTGTCTTTCAAGATGGACGGAAGAAGTCCGATAGCTCTTAGGTATTAAGACTAAATAAGCTGTGAAAATAAAGCTGTGTTCTTTCATCAAAAAAAATTATTTTCAAAAAATTTACAAAATCAGTATTTAAATGTGTCATGAGAGGTTAAAAATACACATATTATAGTTTCTAGGCTCTAGTCTGTATTTTTTACTATTAAAAATTGTTGCGTAAATTAGACAGGTACTTTCTGCTGACGACACTACACAACATTGAACAATGAGATCCGAACATCTTTAATTTTGAACTTTTTTTCTCCGAGCAAAAGTCAGTTTTGTGTGGGACTCCTTAGCAACCAATAACAAAAAATTTGTATACTTTTGACGACACACTATATTGTATATGCCAATTCATATGCGGACCTCTTATGCAGCATTGAATTTATTTTACGTATCTTTAAGTTATTAAAACACTGTTTTTATTTTCACTCTTTATTTTTTAATTATTTGGCCACAAACGTTTTCGACTACACAGTAATCATCATCAGGTAATAAAAGAAATGATTACCTGATGATGATTACTGTGTAGTCGCAAACGTTTGTGGCCAAATAATTAAAAAATAAAGAGTGAAAATAAAAACAGTGTTTTAATAACCTAAAGATAAGATGAATTTTCAGTGCTAATGCACCGACCATCCAAAATATTATCTGACGTAATTTATTCCATTAGATAAGTGAATGAAACCAAATACTTTCTCAATAGGAAAATCTATTTCCTCACAGACAGACATTATTATAATGTCTTCCATTTTCTGTGATACACGTTTTAAAATTCCTCTATAATTTATGAAATATTTTTGCTCATAATGGTCCGTAGCAAAATAAAGTTTTAACTTTGAAAAGACAATAGGTTTTCAATATTACAATCGTTACTTTTATGTATGTAGGTATATAGTGTTACGAACGTGTGTCTGTGTTTTTTACTTGGGTAAGTGCATTGATCTAAATAAAATAAGTGTGTCTGTAGATGTAAGTGGTTAAATAATTATATCTGTAATTGTTCGATGGTGTGAGTATTCGCTCGAATTTTCTAAATAGAATATTTTCTCAAAATCAAGCATGTTCCAGTTCCCAATGTCTCAAGAACCATCCGTATGCCATGCTATAAAAAGGGCCAAAGCTGACTTGACTTCACTACCTCTGAAAATAAATAGGTTCCAACCGCCACACGCTTCCCCTTCGAGGAAAACTCGGCGCAAGATTTCACTACGTTCACAACTTAGTCGCCTTGCGTTAGACGTGATGAACCCCTATAAGAGACAATGCAATTTTAGTTTAAGATGCAAGAATTAGCTAAGCTGAAAATGCAATCGGTAAGCACGGACTAGCCCAGCTCTAAATGCAATCCAGTGTTACGAGACGCAGGCAATATCCTCAGGAGACTGTTCAGGCAGCGTGTTCATTAACATAGCGATTTCATTACGCTGGATTGTATTATGTTCCAGGTAATCAGGTGACGCGCCCAGTGCTTGCTCCCAATTGCTACAGAGAATACTAATCAACACCAGCTCATGGGGGGCTTGCATTGCAATCAAGGTGCCCTTCACGGTGCACCCAGTTTCCAGGATCATTTATTGGGTACTTCTGATAATTTGTAACTGACAAGTCCGGTCGACGGCTCAGTTGGTAGAGTGCTTGCATTCTATGCTGAGAGCTCGGGTTCGAATCCCACCGAGGGTGTCAGAAATGATTTCCCGTTTCGGGTTTTATTTCAAAACCCATTTTTTTCCTCAGCCTTCACAAGAAATAAGTACCAGCCCAGCTTAGAGCGCCCATTTAATCCGGTTGTCCCAAACAAAACAAGATGTGATAGAAAAACTCTGAGCACAGATTTAGAATCCCTTGATTATAATCAATTAAATTAATATATAATCCCTTAATTAAATTAAATATTTAGAAAAAGATCCATCCAGCCTTACAGCAACTGGGTCTTGCTTGAGTATTGGCACTTTGTAGCGACGACCAAGCTCGTATACACCTACGCGGCACTACAACAAGTGTCATAGACCCCTAGAGTTTCTGAAATGTAGGGAGTCTCCCGCACAGGATTTCTTACAAAGACAAAAATAACCTCTAGCATGCCTAGGATTTTTTTTGACCAGTGTAATCACAAAATGGCAATAGGACCAACGACGAAAAGTACATTTATGTGCCAGTAAAAATCATATCTGATACCTACATATATTTTTAATCCAAAAGCCAACAACTACATAGATATATCCGACACTTTAGCTACATCGCTATTTTCTTAGTTCCAAGTTTAATATCGCGCTCAATATCCATACATTCAGTCAAAGATAATAATTTTATCCTAAAAATAACATCATTTTCTAGTAAGATAAATGTAGAAGGTATTAAATGAAAGTCATGAACATATCGCCACCTTCAAGGTAAAACTGAATAAGTGCCGATTTACTGATTTAAGAAATCGTAGATACAACATTTTACTGGGTGTGACTTGTCATAGTAAGGGAACTAATTATAAGGAAGTGCTCATGACTACAGGATTTTCACACTTTTTAAATATTTTCTCTCATAGGAAACAGGGGAAAAGTGCACTTATCTGAGAAACCCATGTTAGCTTAATATGTCACTTATCTAGTTTTCCCTTAAAGGTATCGATATACTTTGTATATAGCCACCGCCATAGGAAAAGTGCCTTTTAAGCTGTGGGCTTAGGCACTGTTTTTGCATACCAAATATGATGTTGGTTTTAATCAATTCCTTGGGAAGTTTTGAAATTAGATATCATCCTGCAGACTGAGCAAACGTGGATCTTATTTCATATTACAAGTATATAATATACTCATGTTTATTTTACGAATGGGCACCAGCATATTATATAACATCAGACATGCTGAACCTTTTAAAATCTTGTGTGCTGGTTTGACACAACCGGCCCAGATAACAGAGATTATACTTTTAAGTTTTTTAGCCGTTAACCAAGATTTGTCCCTAGGACTATATTTTAACAAATCCAATGCCTGATAATGTATTGTACCTAATGATTAGGTCGAACATTCGCATAACAGGGATTCTGTTCGAGAAGAGAGTATAAATCACAAAAATACTGTGCCCACCTCGATTGCGTAAATCAACAATATATTATGAACTATCCGAGGGCACTCCTAGAGAGCGATTTACATTTCATACATTTTTTCGATTTACGCAATCGAGATGAGTTAACGCAATGTTTTATACTAGGGGCACTAGTAGCTTTTCCAGGCAAAAATGAGTTGCTAAATAGACTTGGAACATCTTTGAATTTGGATTTTTTTTCTCAGCGAGCAAACGTCGGTCTTGTATGGGACTTCCGTTATTAGCAACAATAAAAAAATGTTTGCTTTTCCCTAGTAAACCGGCGGGGTGACGTCACAATTTTGTGTATGACAATTCACGTGCGGACCTTATCGTACCTGGGATGGAATCTGATGCTTATGAATATTTATAAAACCAGTTCTACAAGATATTTCAATTAAACCTGCCTTTTCTCTACGTACTCTCTTGAATCTATTTCATCTTCTTCTGACATCTTCTGATCTACTTTCTGCCATATTTATTAGCCCACCGTTGCAGCAGCCAGTACTAACCGTACTTATACTTAAGCATAGAATTCGCTACATATACAGTTATACAATGTACCCTATTATTCAGAGATATTTAATCCACAAAAAAAACACAAAATACGTAGCTTAGATACATTTTTTGAAGACACCCGAGGCACAGGTTGTGTATCCCTACTACATCACTGGTATAAGACTGAAATATTTTCAGATAATCTGTGGGCACAGATCGGTAGGTATAGAGTCCTCGGGCACAAGAGGCCTCTGATAACATGAGAGAGCGGGAAATCAAAATTATGGCGCCAAAACAACTCGCACCGGCAGGCCCGGATTAAGGGAGGTTCGAGCGGTATAACCGAACCAGGGCCCCCACACTCAGGGGGCCCCCACAGGGCCAACAAAACTCTTATATTTGTATTAGTGCCCAGGTCTTTCCGGGAATTTGTGACCAAAGGGGTCCCCGATGACAGACTTAATAGAAATTAGTTTACAAGCATTACAACAAAATATCTTTGGGGTGTAAGTCTTATGAGGCATACGCTACCAAGGGGCCCCCCAAAAGCTAAAAAATATTGCATAGAAAAAACTTCAACGTACTTTTTTTTCGGAAAATATATGCATCTTTGAGGTTATGAAAAAGTAGGAGAAATGGGGGGGGGGATTTTCATGGAGGGTGGGGGGGCATATAGGGGGCCCCTGAGCCATACCTCGCACCAGGGCCCCCAGAGGGGTTAATCCGGGCCTGCGCACCGGGCCTGTAATTTCATGTAGGTACAAAATGAACATCAATCCAATTAGAAATCAGATTATGTAGGAGGAATAAAGGCATTCTCATGTTAACGTTTTCCATAATGGGAAGGGGGACAAAATTTCATGGCAACAAATAATTTAACATTCCTTGAAAGATTAAAAATAAAACATTTTTTTTTTTTTATAATGGCATTTTCCACGGCAGGTTTTGCAAACAATACGTTTGCATTCTAAGTGGCTAAATAGTTTTCGCCGTGATTAGAAACAAAGTTGTGTTATTTTATTTCTTTTAAGATGAATGATTACACAGTGAATGCCTCTACAATCAATAAAATTGAAAAAATCCTTGGCTTATAGGTTGGTATGAAGATGACCACCCATAGGTACTATAAAAAATGGTTCACCTGGCCTATGTTACCCCTATTTGAACGAAGGCCGACAAGAATGTCGGAATTTTTTTTGTGGGTTTTTATTTTGTTATCTAATCTAATCTAATCTAATCTAAGTTGCAAAGATATGTTACATTGGAGATTCACATTACATGCATTCTCACAACCAGACACGTACAAGTTCGCGCTTGCACATGCCTCATGTGAACCTACAACATAAAAACCAAATCTCAAATGGACATACACCCTGCAACTCTTGCCGTCCTTCCCTGAGACAGGGGTGACATTGGCAAAGTGAACCATTTTTACAGCATGGGTGGTCAGCCGCATACCAACCTATAAGTCAAGGAACACACACACACGACAAATTACATTTTATACATCACTAAATAATAAAATCCAAACACAAAATATCCATTTACAAATAAAAACAAATTCCAATTTAATAAACCCTAGCCGCCAACATTACAGATCAACCGCCATTTCTTTCTGTCCTTACATACTTCTTTCATTTCCTCCAGAGTCATAATTTTCTTCATACAGGCTCTTCTTTTATTATGACTCTGGATATTCCATTCATTCGCAATTTCGGATATTTGGTCCATCCATACCTTTCTCGGTCTTCCTCTACCACGACATCCATCTATTCTACCAACATATACTTTCTTCGTCAGTCTTTCCTCATTCATTCTCTCCATATGCCCAAACCATCTTAACAAACTTATATATTTTTTATTATGTTCGGACTATTCCGGGTATAGTACGCACGCAGCAATGCTGCCACCTTTCTATAAACATTTTTACATTCGTCCGAGATTTTTGTACACATGGCAACGTAGCTGCATTTCCATGTGTACAAACAAAGAAAGAGAACAAAGCACTTCACAGCTGTGAAGTACTTTGTTCTCTTTCTTACTAAGGACATTTTCGTAAATAGGTTTCAACAGATATGTAATGTCTATTTTAAATAAAATAATTTCTAGTCCACAATATCATAAGTCAATGCACAATTTACTGGGTCCACCACACAAAGCTCTGAGGTTTATATACAGAAGAAAAGTTATAAGGACAAACCAACACCAATCTGTTCCCAAATGATGATATACCTACAAATATAATTAAGAAGCATTATAGCATAGAAAAAATCATAAGTTCTACAATGGGTTTTGCACAGAGAATAAATTTTGCCTTTCCTATGCTTTGAGAATCATCAGTTCTCATTATGGTAAAAAATATTTTGTTAAAGTTGTATGCGACATCATCAGGTTTCTTCTCCGAAGAAGAAGCATAAACTAAATGTCATAAACAGTTATTGTCCTTAATGATAAAAGCATCATTGAATTTGAAACTTTTTTCTTGGCGAGCTAACGTCGTCTTGTATTGGACTGCCATTCTTAGCAACCAATAAAAAAAAAACATTTCCTTTTCGATGAGATGACGATACAATTTTGTCTATGGCATGACATGACCTTTGGTAATTCATCAACAGATATCATGAATGCTCCATTTTTTTTTTTAAGAAATCCTGTGCGGGAGACTCCCTAGATTCTAGAGGCTCTAGGGGTCTATGACACTTGTTGTAGTGCCGCAGAGGTGTACGAGCTTGGTCGTCGCTACAAAGCGCCAATACTCAAGGAAGACCCAGTTGCTGTAAGGCTGGATGGACCTTTGGTGACCGGTCATTGGTAAAGGTTTATGAATTTTTCAACCCAGCGAAGAGCAAATTTGAAAATATAAATGGTATATTTTTTGTGCTCCGCCAGTATTCAAACCCACCACCTTCCCATTCAGAATCTGCAGTGTTACCACTGAGCTACGGATTGGTCAAGTCAAAACTTATAATTGTACCACATTGTTTGTTCAACGAGTAGATGACTGAAAAGATTGTGGATGTGAAAACTGGCCTCCATACACCTGCACTTCCCCTGCTTACAATCTTCAATCATTTAATGTGAAATGTTTGTGGATGTTCATTATATTTTGATTATACGAGTAGTATATGCTCTACCTGTACACTACCATTGCTTCATATTTGTACTCAAGAATTACGCCAAGAATCAAAAAGGTGAAGAAACGTTAATCCCGAGGAGATTCCTACTGGTAAAGTTTTCCCCGCATAATATATCCTGTCAAAATACCATAAAGTAAACGGCACCACAAGGTGAATTCACATTGAATATGATAATCATAAACGGTAATACATCAAAATATATTATGCTCACAAAACTTTCCAGGTAAAAACAATTTGTAATTCTTATTATGATAAAACCAAACTCAGTATTTCTAATATGAAATTGGCTTTCTGCTTGGATTAAAGGTACACCAACAGACCATTCTATTACATTGGTATAATTTTTACCCACTTTTTTCATTTTATTTTTTCATTAGTATGCACCAATGCTTTAACTAACTTACGGCATTGATGCATACTATGGGGCATAGTTGTCCCCAGTCCTGTCAAACACAGCAGTGATGTAGTCATACAAAGCATGTTCTTACCCGCGAAATCCCATGTTTTCTTGTTTTCTCCATTTTGTGTTTTGACACCCAATAATTACATATGCCATGTTTATGTTTAAAAATTGACAAATCTACCGATCAAAAGATTTATAATATGTGAGCACAATATTTGTGCAGGCGTGAGTTTCAAAGCTACCAACTTTCTGAAAAGGTTTTGCTGTTAGTACAACCAAGTTTTTTTGTTTACAACAAAATGACACTGTGAAGATCTTTGTTTTCTTTCTAACTAAGAACGATTTGCGATAAAGTAAATTGAAAGGGATATAGTGTATATTTTCATTAAAATACTTTCTAGTCCACAGATATCATAAGTAAATGCAATTATCAGTATTCATTGAATATATGTATGTACTTCCGTTGATTTTTTGACTCTCACTTACTAAACTTTTATGTACCTTCTTTAGTATGTGCTTCATAAAATAAAATATTGACATAAATAGGAACCAGTGTCAAAATTTCTTTAGACGTAGGTACCTATTATGTATGTTAAATAAATACTCAAAAGTTTTACTATTAATGAGAAAAAAATATGAGCAAAAACTGGACAAAAACAAAATCCCGTGCATAACGTTGGAATGGCCCCAAGGTCATTATAATTCGCATTTAATTTATTGTTCATTTTTTTTATTTTACCCACAACCAAGGAGAACTTAAAAAAAGTGTAATGAAATATTAGTAATACAAAGCAAATAAAAGAACGATCGCCATCACACTTTATACAAGCTTTCTCTCTTTATGTCTATCCTCTTGCACACAACCTAGCTCAACACTGGCGCCCCTGCTCTTAGCGCGACTTTGTCATCGCAAAGAAGAAGAAGATTAAAATCCAAATGAAAATCTGTTTTCAGGTTCAATGTTAAGTTTTATTATATTCTTGTTATCATGGAATTAGGTTATCTTTATTTAAAAATACAATTATCAATATGTATGCAATAAAAAAACATCAGTAAAAATCAACAAAATTATGAATAAGAAGAGACATGCAAATCTAATCGTTTATACATGTTAATATGTAAATAATTCATGGTGAGTTGTGATAGGAAGCAGTATTCTGACTCTAACAGACTAATTTGTACATGGACCAGTTAAAATTTGATTCATCAATAAATAGATGTTCGGTCAAATGACTATATTGGAATAACATTATTCAACAGTAAAACTGCTCATCCTGATATTGGTAATTCAACTAAATAGTTAAAATTGGCAATGTCATTATCACAGATAGAATCAAGCTGAAACGGTGTCAAAAAAGCTTTCAATTTTCTCTCAGCAGGGTGACATCACATGTCTAGAAGACTAGGATCTTCATCAACCAATAACAAAATATTAATTAGTTTTTCTCTGGAAATCAAGATGAATAGCATCACAATTTCATTAATTTGAAAGAAACATTGTTTACTTCAATTTTTGTGTTAGTTTTTAAGCAGTTAGATTATAGTTAGAGGTAGATTTTTTTTGTGAGCACAAATCAGTCTGTTAACAGCCAGTGAGATATAAAAAATATTCAACCATTGGGATTGTATTAACAACTATTTATCTGAGGCATTGTTGAGGTAATGAAGTGTAATGTATTATGCAGTCTATTATATTTGCTGCATTTCAGCGTTCCCTGCTCCATATCTATTTATAATGTTGTAAGCACCATGGTAACTGTATAAATACTATAACTAACCCGTCATTATTGTAGCAGTACACTTAATTCATTAAAAAAAAACTTATTTCTATGTTGTGAGGCACGCTGTAAAAACAAGGCTTATTTTATCAAATGTTGAATTGTAGGTCGAACCAAAATTTATATCTAATTCATTTCATATTTACTGATTACCTGATTCATTATCGGTATGAAACTGAAAAGCTGTACTAAGAGAATGTCAAAGGGAAGCGTAGAAGGGAAGCCGAAGAAAGAATGGATAGATTGACTGAATGCAGTGATTATAAATGACTGGAATCTGCAGAATGAAAAAAACAAAAGAGCATGTTTGAATAGAGTGACAAAAGAAGTATGCAAATACAGTACAAAGTGGAGATGCATCTGCTAAGGTATTTGCCACTCCTGGCGGAGTTGCAGTTGTACACAAAATACCAGGGGCATGCATCCCATACAGGCACATGCCCCTTATAGGTAGGCAATATATGGTAAAAAAAACCATTGAAGCTTGACATTCAGATTTAAAATTCAAAGTTTAGGTTCGATCGGAGCCATCGATAGCATTTCAGTCAATTTCAAATGAGTTATTTGAAAGGAACGGGAGAAAAAAATTATACTGAAATGTATTTGCCTATACTCTATGCACGTGCCTGCCAAATACTCCTTTTCATAGCTCTTACTAACTATTTCAACACAAATAATATTGAAAAGATTGAGTCCCATAAAAACTTCCTAATGGATGCCCAGGTGAAAAGAGACTGGTGCCAAGGCCCAGGCTGCAGTGGGAGGATGGAGTAAGGAGAGATGCCACTCAATTATTCCAGGTAGCAAGTTTGAGGACAAATATAGGGGACACAAAGAGTTGAAGGCAGAGAAAGCCTCGATTTGGGCTGTAGCACCATTGACGAGAGACCATGTCTCATGGCTTCACCAAGATTTGCAGCGACTTGAAAATATAAACAGTAAAAATGAAATGGACAAAAATATTCATCTCGCATACAATTCAACTTAGTTTGATAAATTAAGTTCTCAGTAAAGACATCAATTAAACAATGACATAAAAATATACTTAAAGATATAATGTGTGATGAAATGCAGCAAATATATAACAAGGTATTTATTGATTCCGTTAGTATAATCTATTTCCATGTGATGCAAAATGAGATCAGTATAAATGTCATCATTTGACAAATTATCATAATTGTTTAGCAGGGTAATGCATGCAAACATATTCATGTCAATGGTTTGTGTGATTTGCCAAAATGAGTTATTCAGTGATGAGCCGTAAGCATTATATTTGCAAGCCTGGATACAATTAGGGGTGGTGAGCGATGACGGGGACACGAGGGGGTGACATGCAGTCCACCGACATGTTTTAATTCAATTTATGGATGAACGGTCCAACATGGCAAACCACAATGCTGAAATTTGAATATTCACCTCTGCAATTTTAACTTGTGTATCAGCAAAACTCTGATTTTTGTAAAGCATGTTTAAATTTCATGTTTTTGCAGATGCCATATTTAAATGGGAGAGGTCAATATGAAATCTCTTCAGATTACAATTGATCTGAATTTTTCTTGAATTGTAGAAATAAAGTATCAATAGTTTATGTACATATGTTGTAAAATAGAGCAAGCAGTTTTTACTGTAAAGCATTGCTGTTTTGCATGTTTATTTCACTGCAAAATAATTGTGTTTTATTTTCATCCTGCGCCTGCCCGGTTTCTATTATTTAAGTTTATAGGTTAATATACTATTATTAATCACAATAGGATTCTTTCTCCAGCGTTTACGTACAACTAATGTTGTTCCATTGACTATTGTCTGACTAGAATGGATTACACAGACTAACAAAAAATAAATAATTAACATCTAGGTATTCAAGTTTTCTTTAACCCTATTAATTACGGTAATAGCTTGATAGGTACATATTTTTTATTATAAAATATATTATTATTAGCTTTTCTCTTTCATTTTACACGATTCTTACAAAACACAATCTATAATAAGTACACATTGTACCACTAGTAAAAAGTTTTACTTCACTAGGATTTACACAAGTACAGAAATTTAGCAGATAAAGTTTAAACCAATTATAAAACATCATGTGAATTCCCTTCAATTGTATAAATAGAATGTATGGAGGATACAACAGCATCCTAGTGAGTGATTTGGTTTTCATTATTGTTTTCTATTTACACAATCAAGAGGAATTTATGCAATATTTAAACTTGGGGTACTTATCATTATGTTTAAAAAACATATTTTCTGATACTCGGTTACTCCCTAGTGAAATAAAAAAAATACGCAAGAGTAGGTACTGATTGCAATCATGCAAAATTATTCATAGTTTTATTATTATTGAAAGGGCAGAAACCAAATAATTGGTTAAGCCATCTATACTTTTTTAATTTAGTTCAAATACCTGATGAATAATAATCTGAAAGATGAATATGAGATCCTTCAGGATATTGAAACAATATTTTTCCTCTTCAAAACAGATCTCTTTAAGGACACCAAGTTTTGAAGGTCTATATGTCAGGACAAATCAACAAAAGAATATAATATCTTGAACAAAATTAAACAATATGCTGAAATTCCCAATAATAAAAACACATGTATGGTGCAAAGACATCTACAAGTTTAACGGTCGCTAAACGTTTTTACAAATTAAAATTTACTTTAAAACTAATTACACTTCTCAGATATTTTGCAAACCGTCGTAGAGAACCCTCATATTACAGACAAAGCCAACAAAACTTCTAGAATAATGTAAGTTCTCTTACAAGGGTTTGTCAAATCTTCGAAAAGTGTAATTCATTTCAAGGTCAATTTCAATTTGTTTAGAACAAAATTCCTAAATTAAGATTCACACAACATCCTCCGCATCCATAATCTCCTCATCAATTTTCAGCACATCTTCATCAAACGACTCCGAGGTGATGTCCCCATTCGCACTCTCATATCCACCGTTAGCCACAGCAGTTTCCTCCTTGACTTGGTCGCTTACATCTGCAGTGGTTTGTTGGTTAGGGTGTGGGTTCATGTTTATGTTCATGTTGATGAGCTGTGGCGGGGACTTGTTGTGGTTGGTCCAGCTTGTTCTGTTGATGATGTTGTTTGTGTTAGTGTTTGTGGTGAGTTTGGTGTGCTGGCTGAGGGTGTGCCGGCGCAGGTACAGCTGGGTCTTGAAGGAGCGCGCGCACAGCGGGCAGGCCACGGGCTGGGAGCGGTGGATGAGGCGCACGTGCTGCCGCAGGTTGGACAGGTTGGAGTAGCGGCGGCCGCACTCGGGGCAGCACACCTTGCCCCCGCCGGCCGAGCGACCCACTTCAACAACACACAACATTGATAGTGCAAGCTGACGCCATCTTGATTGTTTATGGTGAGTAAAAGGAAAGTTGCACAAATAATTTATTGACAGTAGGTAATAATATATAAGGCTTTCATTTTCGATCCGTTTCACAAAATGTACATCTATATTTTTTTAATGCTCTGTATTTAAGATATAACTCAAAACTAGCATCAAGACCATAAAGGATAGAAAGATTCAAACAAAAAAATCTCATGATGATTCTCAGTGGAAATCAGTTTGTTTGACATCAATGAACTTGAAGCCAAAATAAGAATTAGAATTGTTTCTCGGTAGGCAAACCTCACAGGTCTACATACCAGGGTCCTTACCAACAAACAACAAAATTAAGTTTGCCTTTTAATAGCAATGCCGCCATGTAGTCAGAATTTTTTTATAGAGTTTTTTCATGAACTTTTGCTGCATCAACTGAAAAAAATTGTAGACTTGTCAAAATGGAGCGGTTGAAAGTATTTTTAATCCAATTTAATTTGATAAACAAAGCCATTTTGTATTGTAATATGCAACTTTCCTTATTCATCACCAAAAATGAGATTATTTACAAAAGCAAATGTTCAAAATAAAAATGAGAAAATTCCTCACTTTCTTATTCACTTGTTGTAAAACCAATAAGAAAGAGAAATTCCCACATGAATGCAATGCTAAATTTGCCATTGGAAGTATTCTCGATAAGTTAAATTGAAATTGCACTATAAATGTTGGAGCTAAAATACTCTATTTGTAGTTGCCGTCAAAGTAACAAAAACGGTTAAAACATAAATTCTATATTCAACACAAGTTAGTAGAAATTTCCGGCAAACTACAATAGTGTACTCAAGCAGCCAACAGGGCAAATATGTGAATATAATAATATAATTGTCTAATATACAACAAAAAAGATAAAGAAGCAAAATAATATAATGAATAGAGGTTATAAAGTCGGTGCAGCTGTGAACATTGTACATCAACAATGTAGATTATAAAAATTTGGTTTTTGAATAACCAGAAAGTACATGAATGAAAAAAACTGTTAAAAACACAGATTTTACTTTCACAAAATGAGTATTATGCTCAAAATCTTTCGATTTGAGCAAAACTACATTCAAATTATGTGATTGTAAGGATTAATTGGAATTATCTTTCCAATACTAACAATGAGATATTGAGTACTATAGTTCCTTACTATCTGCAATAAGTCGGCTTTGATAAATGTTGGAACAACTAATCCTTTCATTTTACATCATCCTTTTTTGTGAAATCTTAAAACATAAATTTTCGTATGATAACATCATCAAACTATTATATTACCTTGCAAATGAGAAATTTGCGAGAAGTCACAAATAGGAATGGTATTAAACAGAAGTATTTATTTTGTCACAGCAGACTTACGCAGATACAAACCACAAGATTCAATTGATACTTTACAGAGTTTAGGTAGTGATATTTGAAAAGAAAATCACTGTTTGGGTAAGGAGAGCGGCATTGAGGGACTAAAGGGATTGAAGATACAACATGTTTGCCCTGTTAGCTGTTCCCACCCCGCCCCTGCCCCCGCCCCCCCTGCACCAACCTGCCCCGCATCCTCTCAAACCAAACAGCCCGCGGCCAACACCGCAGCCCTACAAACCAAGCTCGCCAACCATCCCACACTTGCCAACGGGCCACGCAAACCATCTTTCTGTCGCTCAAAATATACAAACAAAATAACATAGCAAATCAAACTGGAATATAAAAAAACACATACAATAAATAATATTACAAGTATGTACATGTGATAAACATAAAATTCAAGAAATGATATTAAAAGTAAACCTGAAAAAAATATATCACTCATTTTTTTTCATTTAAAAACATTATGTCAATGTAGAATTATAATTCACGAAATATTCAAAATAACATCCTAAATGGTGGGTAAAAAGATGTTTTAACAACTGGTAAAACATGGTAAAGATCATGGAACAAAAAAAGGATTACGAAGAAATGAAAGTTGCAAAGGTAGACATGGAAACAAACAAGTAAAATCACATGGTTATTTTGACTAAGCATTATAACAAAAAAATTAGGAATATTTAAACAGAGGATTATTTTAAAGGGAGTTAAGAAGTGCTGTATTTAAAAGGTCGCTATAATTAAAAGTTTGGACAGTGAGAAACGGTGAGACATTAGATTAGTTCAAATTGTTGGCACATTGAGGTGATATATTAAATTCATGAAGAAAAATAATAGGACAAATTCTAATTCATCTCTAGTACACAAAATGAAAATCATTTTAAATAAATATTTTGAGGCTACATAAAATCAAACATAAATTACAATAAAATAAATAAAAACTTGGATAAACTAAAATACAATGTCAAGGTAATGAATCAATAGATAAGGCTAATTAGTAGATAAAGAAAATGTCCTACCTTCTAATTCTCCTTTGATATCTTGACTTGGACCTGCCGTGACATCTCCTGTAATGAGAAATGTTAAATTATTAAGTGCATCACAAAAGTAATGCTAACAAAGTTATTTTATTTTTGAAGTTTAAGTACCTTGAAGGGCCATAAATGGATTGGACAACTGGGCTGATCCATCAGATCCAAATAATACTTCAGGATTGAAGGCTCGTTCTTGCCTCGTGTCATCCTCACTATTGTAATCAGGCACTTCTATCTTGGGCTCCAACATCTCATGAGAGAACTCCGTGTCGTATCCAACATTCCCAACGGCAAACGGATTTATTTTCCCTTGATTATCAAGCTCGTTCAATAATAAAGGATTGTTCTCCGACAAATTAAAAGAATAGTTTTCGTCTTCATTTTGATTGGTCATCATCAGTCTCTCCTTTAATCTGAGCGCTTCGTCTTTCATTTCACAATTGAGGTTAGATCGTGTTGGGGTGGTGTAGGAACTGTTTCCCGGGATCCCGTTGAGGGGCGGGATCCCGCGCGCTGCTTCATGCTCGTGCCGCCCTCTCCTGCTTTGGCCCATTTGCTTTGCAGTCTTTTGATAACTTTCATTGAATTCATTTTGGCTAGAATCTTTGGCGGGCGAGACTTGTTGCCGCAACTTCCCACACAGCAAGTTCCGCAACTGAGATGACTGTGACTTAGGAGGAGGAATCTGAAACATTTAATAACACATGCGTCAGCCGTCTTTTACATTTCACCTTTTGCCCCTTCTTCCTCTTGTATCGAAGATATTATTACAGTACCCTTAGTACGAGTTGCAAAACTTGAGTAATGTAAAGTTTACGGCAATTATTAAAGAGTGATTTCCCCCAAAATCTGCCGTTTTTGTTTGTTTGAACTTGATTTTCTTCATGATTGTAACTCTTTTGCTAAGACCATAAAACGTAAGAAACAGAAATGGCAGATTTTGGGAGAAAGCACTCTTTAATATTTTCCGTAAACTTTACTTTTCTCAAATTTTGCAACTCGTACTAAGGGTACAGGTCATCTTTACTTAGAAGCCGACGTCGAAGTACTGGGAATGAGAGGACAATGGAGGAAAGGAGCACAAGACAGAGAGCCCTGGAGGATTGTGGTGCGGGGGACCCTAAGCCTTCAAGGCTTCTGAGCCAAAGAAAGTAGAGTAAAGTATTTTTACTTAAGAAGCTGCAGATCTAAGTAAGGATTTGATACTTTAGTTAAACCACTGTCATAAGTTCTTAAACCACGATGTTCATCCCCACTCAATCTTTCCTTGGATGATGAAATGTAATGCGCGGTAGTTTTAGTTCCTCATGTGTCCAAGACACATGCTTTCACAATAGAAGGTGCTAAAAATGGTGTTGTCATCGAGCCAACTACACTCTCCTCCTGGCATTAGACTTATCTCTGTTTATTTATATTTATTAATCCATGCAGCACTGACATTAATTTTGCTCTGGATCTTAAATTGCATTCTTAAAATTCCATTGCTCTTGTGGCTCTATTTATATTTTTGTATTCACGTCATAGTTCCTAGTCCCAACAGAGAAAAAATTATAATGGACTCCGATCATTTTAGAATTTGGCACTTTTTGCATGGCGAGCAAATGTCAGTCGTGTATCCATAGCAATCAATAACAAAATATTTGTTTGCCTCACAATATTGTCTATGTCAATTCACATGTGGACATCATTTTAAACTTTGTGCCAAATCCATTTAAAGAAATGTCCTTTTCTTAAAAAATAATGTATCAATCAAATAAAAACATACCAAATTACACATGTAGTATTGTCAATATAGCCTCTTAAAGTCCCAATCACTATCTCAACAACTCTTTGGAAAAAGCAAGCTCTATATCGCAATATTGCCAATAAAGTTCAGTCCATAGCCCAGTTGGAAGAATGCTTGCATTTAATGCTGAGACTTCGGCTTCGATTCCCGACGAAGATGTCAGAAATGACTTCTCGCTTTGGTGTTTATTTCAAGCCCAAAAATAACCGCAATATAAAAAATATACAAAATAACCGTAAGGTTTATGCAGCCTTCACAATAAATGTGTACCATTCCCCTAGGGAACTGGGAAACCCCCACTTTAACTGAAACAGTTGGCGTAAGGCTGGCTCTATAATCTATCTATAATCTAAGCTGCAAGGATATGTAAGCATTTAAGGCTCATATGAAATGCATGCCTACAGACAGGCACATGTAAGTTCGCGCCTACACATTCTGCATGTGTGCATACAAATAAAGAAAACCTCACATGGACATAAACCTTGCAACTCCTGCCGCCGTTCCCTGAACCGGGGTGGCATTGGCAAAAGTGAACCGAGTTTTACAGCACGGGTGGTCAGCCTCGTACCAACCTATCAGTCAAGGAGCACAAAAAATTATAAATGATATACAGAAATTCATAATGAGACACATTACAAATTAAAATTAAAATAAAGTAAAATTAACGGTAAAAATAAATAGGTTCCACTCGCCACCTGTGACCCCTTCGGAAACAACGCTGCAAGAAGTTACACTATACGTGTAGCTTAGTTGTCTTTCAAATAATGTTGACATGCGGTTTCGATTTACACACAAAAAAGTTGTAAGTTGACTCAAAATACTGAAAGTAACGCAAACACGTCCTTTTTGATATATCAACCAAGGTTGATATCAACTTTTCCCAATACATTTGGTTAAATTTTTGGCACACACTCACACTGTATTTCCTACCTTAAGGAAAGGTAGCAAAAAGTGTAGGCATTTCTGTTTGCTTGTTTGTAGAAAGTGCATGTGCAGCCTGTGTAAGCGGAAACCTACTTGAACTTGCTTGCATTCTATGCCGAGAGCTTGGGTTCGAATCCCATGGAGGGTGTCAGAAATGATTTCCCATTTTGGTGTCTATTTCAAACCCAAAATAAAATACCAGCGATGGGGTTATGTATACCTCTGAAATTTGGAGATTATTAAAGCACAAAATAAAAGAAGGAAGATGAATACCTTGGGTTCATTTTTATTTTTATCTGAAGAATCAGTCAGCCCCCGGATCTGCAGGGCCTCTGCGGTGCGCAGGAAGGCCGTCAGCTGGGCTTGAGCAATGTTCACCTCTCCCGCGTACATGAACTCCAGCAGGGCAGTCACATGGATCAGCTCGCAGTCTCTCATGAAGATTATTGGGTGTGGGCAAGGATTGCTCTGAAATAGAACATCAAATTTATTTTAAACATAATGTGTTAATACAGTATTGTTCAAATTAATGTGAACACTAGTGAAAATTTGAAAAAAGGAACATTTATTAGTTATGGAACAAAAAAACAGATACATGAATACAATTGAAATTGTTTTAATAGAAAATGTGTTCTCCCTTGACTTTTATAACTTCTTTAACACGTTTCGGCATAGAATCGACAAGTTTTTTACAATTTTCTGATATTCGCTGGTCTCGAAACCATGTATGGATTACAGCCTCAATCAGTTTTGTTTTTTTGTGCAATCTGTTTTACGAAGTCTAGCTTTTACAATAGCCCACAGATTTTCAATGGGATTAAGGTCCGGTGAGTTTCCTGGCCATTCAAGGCATGATATATTTTTGTCCTTGAAATATTTCATCATGATCTTGGACACGTGGCATGGAGCCGAATCCTGTTGAAAAACTTCTTGACCGTTGGCATCAACTTTTCTTAGTTCAACTTCCAATCTGCTTTATAAAGGTACCGGATGCCTTGTGTTGATCGAAGAGATGATGAACTCGCAAAAATACAGAGACTTGCTAGAAACCCAAAATAAAATACCGGCAAGATTTACTCAGCCTTCACAAGAAATGAGTACCAGCCCCCCCGGGAGCTGGGAAGCCCCCTATTCAATTGAAAAGGTTGGCGTTAGGATGGCCCCCTTAGCTGTAAAAATAAATAGGTTTCACTCGCCACATGCGAAACCCTTTGGGGATAACGCGGCAAGGAGTTACACTATATGAGTTGTTCAGTAATGTAGCACGGGCACATGAATTGACAAAGACAAATTGTATTGTCACATAGCCAGGTTGTTGGGGAAAAGGCATAAAAAATGTTGTTATTAAAGGAAGGCAGCCTCATGTAGGACTGATGTTTGCTCGCTGAAAAAATGCTCCAAATTAAAAAAATGTTGAGTCTATTGGATTTATTGTAAGTTTGTATTTCAGTTTAAATATGGCAGGTATAATTATAATAGAGATGGCCATAGACAAAAAAATATTTTTAAAATTTGAATTAAGAACAATAGAAGCAGATTCTAATGTTTTTTCCACAAAAAGAAACCACCATGATGAAAATACAGATAATTTGACATTTCCAATTTGCAACATTTAAAACTGTAAAAAAGTTAGGAAGATAAGATAAAAGCAGAAAGAGAGGAAGTATAGAAATATAACAGATATTGTTGTAAATGGTTATAAAATAAACAAGATGAAGTTCAATCAAGAAACAATAAGACAAGGTATGTGCACATCATGAGTCATATAATGTAAGATGTAGCCTTCGATCAACATGAAAGATATAGATGGAGCATCTGAGTTGTATCGCATATCATAAAAAAGTACACCCTTGGGTGGACGCTTCATACAAAAGAGGTCTGTTATAATTAGTTTCCAGCCAACCGTCATATTTATGTTTCTTATTAAGTAATGTGTGACGTGTAATATCTTCTCATTTTTTCGCAGTTTTCCTATAATCTTGCATTCATGGTATGTTTGTTACTATGGAAAGAAATAGACGTACGACATCTACATCTCTTATATTGATCGATGGGTGTAGCAGCGGAGAGTCTGTTATTGATAAATTTTGATAAAGAGCCTCCACCAGCAGAGCCAGGTAGACATACCAGGTAGACACACACAGAATTTGTCGTAGCATAGTGGAATGTGAATGTAATCTAAAATACTCGCTGGCTCACTGTTTGCAGTACCCCAAGTATAAAACATATTGCCGTTGTGTCCTGTAAAACACACATATATCCTACATGCTGTGAATTAGCATAATAAATAGTGTTGCCATTTACGCTTACTGGAGGCACTGTTAAATCTTCCCTACAAATGTTCATTATAATCTCCAGTGAGCACAAACACAAACCTCCATACATTTATTACTCCAACAACATGTACGTGTCCCGAGTTATTTTATATTGGAGCCTGAAGAAAGGAACACAGATTAAAGACATTTTTTTTCTCCATTTAAGTATGTTTTTGATTCATTATTGATAGTTTTATTCTGAATGTTTATTCAAAAACGCATTAGGTTGTAGTTAAAAAATGTGTGTTTTATTTTAAACACTGTTATTACCCATCAAGCACTTTGCTGAAAGGAAAATGACACTATGTAAATAGATATACATTTACACAGACTTATTCAAATCACCAAATTTGGTACGAAATAAAATAATAAAAATGACAAATTAATGTCCGGTCGATAGCTCAGTTGGTAGAGTGCTTGCATTCTACCCCGTGAGCTCGGGTTCGAATCCCACCGAGGAGGGTCTCAGAAATGATTTCCAATTTCGGTGTGTATTTAAAACCCCATTATATAAATACCGGCGAGGTTTACTCAGCCTTTACAAGAAATGAGTACCAGCCCCCTCGGGAGCTGGGAAATTCCCACTTCAACTGAAGTGGTTGGCGTAAGGCCGGCCCCTTACCTGTAAAAATAAATAGGTTCAACTCGCCACATGCGACCCCTTCGGGGATAACGCGGCAAGAAGTTACACTATATGTGTAGCTTAGTTGTTTGTTGTTTACAAATTAATAGTCAATCAAATAATACATGGGATGTAATTTGTTTGCTGACGTTTATCTGTATGGGAATCGCCAAGTAAAAGGTTATCACCCCGTGAGCAGTGATTAGAAATGCAGGAAATATGTTGTGAGTTGGGCAACGCTGTCTGTCTGCTGTGGCTGACTAACCTTAAAGAGCTCCTTGAAGTAAGGACTGCAGGCCGACAGCACCACCTTGTGCGCCTGCAGCCTGTGCCCCTCGCACGCGAGCGTGACGTCCACGAAGTCCTCATCATCGCGGAGAGCTTCGAATTGGGAAGTGATATTCGCTTGAAAATTGTTCCATCGCAAACAGAACTGCTGCTCGCCACCCAATTCCAGCCCTTCCATTCCTCACTAACATGCCTCGGATACAAATTTCATGAATATAAATCACACAGATTTCAATGTTACACTCGACTTTTCCGATGCGTTTCTCTCTTTTTTCCTTTCGTCTGGACAAAACTGGAGAAAGAAAACAATCAATAAAATGTTTTACCAATGTAACGAAAATAAAAACGTATGTTTATTTTGTCATTTTTCACGAGTGTTTCCGGATGTTGCCAAGTTATTTTTACAGCCACATCATGATTTTCTTTCATAACAGTTTCACCTGAAAAATGAAAAAAAAAATTTTAATAAAATACTTTTGTTCGCTCCTCGTTTCACTTCAGGGAATAGAAAATAATGAATGGTTTCCCTAAAAAATATGTTTATTGAATTTTGTTTCCCCTATACCTAAAAAAAATATTTCCCCTACTCTGCGATTTCAGCATCAAACGTCAAATAAATCTGTCAAAAGGTGGAGAAACGTCACTTTTTTTGGCAAGCGTAGCCTAACCTAGAAGTGGATCCGTTATATTTTAAGAAATTTTACACAAGCGGTCTTACATATTTATTATTTCAATGAAAACATTTTCAAAATCTAAAATTCTAGTGATTTAAATAATTTGTCACCAATGAGAAGTTTTCGATGGCGTTTCCGCAACCAAATGCTCAACGAGGTTTTTGTGAATTGATTTCGTCCTCATAGTGTACTCTTGTTTCTTGTTCTTTACAGGAACTCATTACAATGTGCTTACATTTCCAGAACTGACGAATCGTAAAATTCTCGAAGAGCTCCAGATCAGAAAACAGATGCTCCTGAAGCAAGGCGCTGCGCCCTCGCAAACCAGCTCAGCGGCTTCCCTCGCGGCCTCCACAACCACCACACAAATACCCACCTCAACCATCCCAGCGATAACTGGGACGGCGGTGAGCCTCTTTTTATTTTAACTTAATAAACGTTACAAAAAAGTGATTGCCTAAAATTAATAAAGTTTTAATGAACACCTGCATACCTATCTGGTTTCCCCTCCAATTCTCCTACTTTCCTTTATTCTCGCTCAGAAAGCCACTTTGAAAATTATTTGTTCATTTCTATATTGGTTAACGTACTGACATATGCCCTAGTTTTCAATAAAAAATAAGTAAAAAGATAACTCAAGAAATTTACTGTTTATACATTGTTAAGATATCATGCTGGGAACCAACATTGAAGTCTGATGTACTATATCTGACCTATTAGGCTTAAAGTGTTGTTCTCGAGTGGCGGCCGTGTATAGTAAACGCAGTGTTTGATGTCCTCCCACAAGATGAGCAGATGTCGTGGTTAGGTTCACAGGGAGCCGTTACTTATAAATGTCTCACAACCATCACTGTGGAGGGGAAGTGATGAGGAGTGTGTCTAGAGGTGGACAAGCAAGGGCTGAAATGAGAATGAGGCTTCAAATTTCAGGATTCACATAGACCTAACCTAACCCGAAGTCAGTTATAATCAAAATGTTGTTTACTTTTCAGATATTTATGCCAGAAAACCTCAACATCAACACTTCACAGAGAGCAGCCCTTAATAACGCTAACGCTACGTCTTGTGGCTTTTTCGTGCCACAAGACTCGTCATTTGGCAACCAAATCCTTCCCGTGTTGCCAAGGTTTGATAGCAAGTGATCCCACACCCTTCCAACATGTCAGTTTCTATGAAATTGAGGGTTCTGGAGGAGTGGCTTCAAGGATTAAATGGTTTTGTGAAACCAAAAGTTGGTCTGGAGCAGTACGAGACACCTGCACACATAGCAAGCTGCATGACCCACACTATGCAGGTAAGAAATATTATTGTAATAACTTCCTATTTGTTGCCATTGGTTCTTATCTATTAACATCATTCTGGTGTTACATATTATGTTCTTAAATTAACAATGTAAAATAAAACATATAGTTTTTCTTCACGAGTTGATTTTATTTCCTCGAGCGCTTTTGATGTTATCACATCATTATCAAGAGACAAGAGGATAACTTGATTGGTTTTAAATGATACACAAATCCTAAAACTTTTATTTTGTTCTTATTTATTTTACTACCTTCTCATTTATTTTACTAGGTTCTTATTTATTGTGTTACATTATTGTCATATTGCACTAAGTTCTTATTTGTTTTACTACTTCCCCATTTATTGTGCTATGTTCTCATTCCTAACAGTCAACGTTATTGATGAGCCCAGTATATATATAAAATGAAACTGTGTTTTATTGATCTGATGTGTTTGTTTTTTCAGGGCTCATTTGAAGATATTGAAAGCAGAACAATATGTGACTTGGGTGCGGGGTGTGGCATGCTCTCATGTGGTGCTGCTCTACTAGAAGCTGGATCAGTCCTCGCTCTGGAGATAGACCCTGATGCCCTGCAGATACTGTCACAAAATGTCACTGAATTAGAGATGTCAACAGTTGATGCAGTACTAGTTGATGTATTCAACGGAATCTCTGAAAAGTATTATTACAACTAAATTGCATTTTGAATTCTGTGTCTTGTGTTGTTCAAAATAATAAATATTTTGTTTTTGGTAAATTTTGCAGATTAGAAAAGAAGTTTGATACTGTAATGATGAATCCTCCATTTGGTACAAAGAACAACTCTGGAGTGGATTTGGAGTTTTTGAAAGTAGCAACAAAGTTAGCCACAACCTCCATATATTCCCTGCACAAAACGACTACCCGGTTAGTATGATTTCTGGGGTACTCAACTACTAAATAATGCTTGCAATATACCAGCAAGATACTTAATTATTTTTCTCTTTTATTTACTTTTACAGGAACCATGTTATGAAAAAAGGTAAAGAAATGGGACTGAAACCCAAGGTGGTTGCAGAATTAAAGTATGACCTCCCATCGACATACAAGTTTCATAAAAAGTTGTCTGTGGA
Source organism: Agapetus fuscipes (assembly GCA_951799405.1). Classification (NCBI taxonomy): domain Eukaryota; kingdom Metazoa; phylum Arthropoda; class Insecta; order Trichoptera; family Glossosomatidae; genus Agapetus; species Agapetus fuscipes. The sequence goes on from OX637350.1 coordinate 7,687,828, forward strand.
CATTGCTGTTGATTTCTGGAGATTTGAAATACCTGAATGTAGTGAGACATAAATAATTGAAAATGTGTGAATGTATTTAGACTGAATTATAATTGTTTATAAATCATGAATATGGTAAGTAGGTATATTTTTATTTTTGTAAAGATATGAAAATAAAAAATTGACTTATTTTTTAAAGGACTGGTTTTGTTATTCAAATTTGATGCCCTGCGCCAGAGGCAGCTCCTTGGAGTGATTGATGGTAATGGTGGTGCGCCGCATGTACTGCTTCCAGGAATCACTTCCCGACTCCCTTCCTCCTCCCGTGTGCTTCTCTCCCCCAAAAGCTCCGCCAATCTCAGCTCCAGATGTAGGGATGTTTATGTTGACAATTCCACAGTCTGATCCCTTGGGTCCGATCCACTACAAATATAATAATAATTATTGGCCATTCTTATACAGTGCCGTTTAGTGGAAATTGCCAGTTTAATGACAAGGGTCATTGTAATATTATGTTTGTATCATTGATAGTTGAATTGTTTTAAATTATTGGGCTGGGGGGGAAGTCTCGACGACTGCCGATAGATCTTACCGTATCTATTTGAATATAGGATGGAATAAAACATGGCGATGCATCATCAGCTGATACAATGTGACAGGTTTATGGATACAAATGAAATGTGACTAGAAACAAAACCCCATGAAATCAGGACTATTTAGTCCGAAAAACTTAAAAAGTCAATCGTAATTGGTGAATGCAAATAAAATTCATACTTGACTTACTTGAAATACATTTCCCAAATTTTGAGTGAACAAACTTGAAGACAGTCCCTGATCTACTTCATTATTCCAAGCAATAGCTGTGTCCAGATCTTTAGCTTCCAAACAATACACTATGGGAGCAAAACACTCTTTGAAAACAATGTCTGCGTCATGCTTCAGTCCAGATATTATAGTTGGCTCAACATAAAAGCCCGGCCTGTCAATAACCTGCAAGAAAAATAAATATTCATCTGTACTTTCTCGACTATTGTATTGTGTATTGATAATCCAAGATGTTTTTTACTTACTTTACCACCAAACTCAATTTTACCCCCTAATTCCAGGGCTCGTTTTATTGTCTCCTTGTATTCATTTACAGAATTCTGTGTGTGCAGAGGTGCATAAAGTGTTTCTGAATCCAGGGGATCTCCAATGCGAGTGATCACTTGGGCGTATGCTTTTTTGAGACGGTCAATTACATTTCTGTAAACCTATAACATATATTTTCACTTGTCAAAGACCATGTATTATTTGATTATTTTGTGTATTATAATGTTCTGGTTTAGGACTTTGTATACCTTTGTATGCAAGATGAGACGACGAGTAGTTGTGCACCTTTGACCAGCTGTTCCGACACAAGCAAACACCGCTGCACGAGAAACCATTTCTAAGTCAGCGTCCTCATTAACAATGATGGCATTATTTCCACCAAGTTCAAGCAAATGCCTTCCAAAACGATTCTGAACTTCCATGCCAACCTTGATAAAAAATCATGAACATTGAATTGAGTTTTATAAAGAATGTTGATACAAATTTCATATGTTCGATGATGACTTTCAATATAAGTGCATTTTTAAATACCTGATGTCCTACAGCTGTGCTTCCAGTGAATGATAACAGTTTGATTCTCGGGTCTTTTGACATCATTCTCCCGATTTCACCTCCAGCCACACAAAGTGATGCCACACCCCCAGGTATATTACAATCGTTCAAAACTTTTTCAACAATTTTAGTAACTGCTACAGCGGCTAGTGGCGTAGTGGATGCAGGTTTCCAAAGAAGAGTATCTCCGCACATCTAAAAATGGTAATTTACTGAATGTTATGTTTTTGATTCTGTTTCATTATTTTTTACACATATTTTTTTTGATGTATAAGTTGATTTTGAATTTAAAATAAAAATATTTTTTCAAATAAGTAGTTTTATTTTCACAATAATTAATCTTATTTGCCTCAAGTACTTTCGACCTTCAAGTTTCAGGTCATTATCAAGAGACCTGAAACTTGAAGCTCGAAAGTACTCGAGGCAAGTAAAATTAATTATTGTGAAAAAAAAACTAAGTTTTTGAAAAAATATTTTTATTTTAAATTATAAATGAATTTTCACTGTGTGAATACACAAACCCAAAAAGTTTAAGTTGATTTTGCTTTGTTTGTGTTTATTTGTACAATAATAAACTTACCATTGCTATAGCGCTATTCCAGCCGTAAACTGCAACTGGGAAATTGAATGCTGAAATCACACCAACAATGCCCAACGGATTCCACTTTTCTAGAAGAACATGTCCAGGTCTTTCAGAAGGTAGAATTGATCCTGGTAGAGTTCTTGATAAGCCAACAGCATAGTCACAAATATCAATGTATTCCTGAACCTCTCCGATACCCTCCGGTAAAATTTTACCTAAAATGTGAACATAATAAAATGATACCTGATGATGACCTTCTAGGTCGAAAACGTTAGTAACTTACTCTAAAGATTGTAATCTTTTTAAATATATTCATGTGAAAATAAACAGTGTTTTTGAATTCCTCAAAAAATTTTAAACTATAATAATAAAATGAGTTTTATGAGTCATCTATCTTTATTTCAATGTTCAAAAATTGTAAAATGTACCCAAATAAAGACGCCACTGAATCATTTGAAAAGAGCATTTTGTTTAGGATGAATTTGAATGAAGAAAATAAAACAGATTTTTGAAAATGTATGATTTCCCTTAAATACGCTTGTGCAGGTTCCCTCAAAAGAGTTGACTCAAGAAAACTAGAAAAAATATATGAAATCATCCGTCAACTATCTAACTAATAGCATTTTGCATTTTGGAAGACCTTAGTCACCTGGGTCTGTGATTTTATATTGTTGGTCCAGAGTGGAATTTCTGACTCCATTGATTATTTTTTTAAGATGAATTTACATAAATAAAATGCTGTTTATCCACATAAATTGATTCATTTTAAGCATGTACCCATTGTATCCCTCTTTAATTTTCAATAGTGATAAAAATGGTTGTGTTAACAGGGATATGATGTTCTTGGTGATAAAATGACCGTGACCTACCCATTTCCAGTGATACCAGTTTTCCCAGTGGTTCGAGTTTTTCTCTCAGTGCATTTCCGATTTGTCTTACAACCTCGCCTCTTCTTGGAGCAGGGAGCTCCACCCATTCCTGCCAAGCAGTCTCTGCTGACTTGACACAGGCTTCATAATCCTGTGCATTGCCTTGCTGAACTTCGGCAATAAGTTCTCCGTTTGACGGACTTGTGGACTCAAGAACCTGGAAAAGGAGATACTGGTAAGGGTGCTATTAAGAGACAGCAAAGTCATAGATCGTTCACCACCTAATGTGTGTTTAATATGAGTAATCAAAGGTGCTATACAAATATTTGAATGTACTGAATCTGTTATTTTGAAAAAGTTGATTGTTGTCGCAGAAGTACTTACAACATCTGCCATTTCTAAAACAACAGATTCAATCATGGTTGCAAATATATTTTGACATTTAAGGCTCATAATTAATGTATGCCTGCAAGCAGGCACATGTAACTTCACGCTTGACATGCTGTTAGTTTTCAGAGATAGTACCTATTGTGTCGTCACCTGACCGCGTTGCAAAGAATATTTTGTTATTGGATGCTAAGCACTTGGCAGTACCATAGGTACAAGAGAAAAAAATTCCAAATTATATTGCTGTATTGTCTATATAATTTATGAAATCACGGATCCATTTGTAGCAGGAGCCTAAAAATGAGCTCAGGTAATTTTAGCTGATGGTGGGATATTTGGGAAGTTCTAATAAACTGACTGAAATCGAAGTAACAATTGTTTGTTATGACGTTATGAGTCAAATTAATGGAGAGTTATATCGTTTGGTTGTTTTCTTGCAGGTTTCATAATGTTATCATTCAATAAAAGAAGAATGAAAATAAGTTGTGTGTTGCTAATACTGAAAATTAATTTTATGAAACTCAAGTTTCAATTTTGTAAAATATGAATAAAAGATTTTTCTTTATCATATAGCATAGCCGGCCCTGTGCTGTGGAATGCCCTACCCGATGCAAGTGCGTTTAGGTTGGAATTGAAGACATGTTAGTTGCGGAAATGTTACAGTTGAATAGTGCCCTTGCAGTGATTATCACAAAACGGCACTATAAATATTGTCTTATTATTATATTGTGGATGTGTTATTTATGTTACATAATAAGTTATTTAAATTTTATACTATAGGTATCACTAGCATTTTGTTTCATAAAGGGTTTGTTTTCTTACCTCTCCCGATCCTGACCATTTCCCATTGAACACTCCCAAATTACACCTTTCAAGACCCAAGTCTTTCAAAAATGAATACTTGGGATTATCAATTAGGGCTGGTTTTGTGGAAAATTGAAAAGCCGACATGTTTTGTGCCATTTTTCCTGTCCTTAAGAAAAGTAATCTACACCCGAGAGATATGCTCATTTTCACTCACACCAACAAGCAATTACTGAAAGATAATAGAATCCAACATTACATGTATTCCAATACAACTATTCATTAGGGGAAATTATGGATATTTTGACACTGTTTATGATAATGTTTTAGTTGTAAAGCTACTGAATGTTTGATTATTTGTACAACCATACCTAACATTCCTCTGAAAGATAATTTTTCTTGTGATAACTTCTATGACACTTGGGATATGATAAGCTCATCAAACAAACAAAAGGCACTTAGGTACCTACATAATATTTACTTTTAAAAAATTTTTTTATCAAATAATAAACATATCATTATGTACTGATGTAATAATGTTATAAATAATAAATAAACAGGATCATGGCCACTTTTTTGCTATAGGAAGAGGTTGGTGTTTTATTGTTTACTTATCTATGACTGGTTTGTGGACAATACTGAAACTTCATCAGAATGTATTTTATTTACTCATATTTGATTATATTGTGGACTGACACATTTCCATGTTGTAGTGATCGCAAGCTTTGAAAAAGTACCGATAAATGGTGTTTTTTTCTAACCTAACTAGCAAGCAAAGTATAAAGTTGAACCCCCAAGACCTTACTTAATTCTTTAAAAACATGACAAAAAGCTGAGAAGAAAGCTTTTTCAGAACAAAATTATTAAATATCCTGCCTCTTTATAAAAATAAAGGAAAATAGAAGACATTTGGCATTTATATTCGATTTATTGAACTTGTATTTGATTTATTGGCTTTTTTTAACTTCCTATTATTTAGATGCCTATTCCAGACGGGATAGCATTAATGTGTGCCCCCCTTTTTGCTAACTGCATGATTGAGAAAGGGGGGCTTAACCTGTTCTCAAACCTTACCAGTACTTTAAACTTGGGTAAGTACCTATTTAGATACCTATTTAGTGCTTACTTTTCTTTTGTAAGTAGAAGTAAGTACTCAACTATAAAAAGCTCAATAAATTTCCTCTGATTGCGTAAATAAATAAATGAATGGAAGCAGTAATTTTGTTGTCGTTCATATTTTTGGCAGTAAATGAAATGTTTTATATTTGGGGACCTTGGGGTACAAATTATGTGCTGCATCTTCGAACCAAAATTCTTAACTCTACACACGGCGCAAGGCAACTCAAAAAAGGAGTAACGTGTGGCGTGTGGAAGCTATTTATTTTTATAAGTAAGGGAATCCGCCTCACGGCAACCACTTGTTTTTTTTTTTTTTTAAGGAATCCTGTGCGGGAGGCTCCCAATTCTTAAAAGTCTTGGGGGTCTATGTCACCCTGGAAGGGTGCCGTAGAGGTGTTGCTTGAGTTCTTGGTTCTGTCGTAAGGCGCTGCAAGGAAGTGGTGATTGATGTTGGTTTTGAATAAAACCGGATTAAATTGGGAAGGGAACACAGATATTGGTAGACCATTCCACAAACGGGCAGTTTGGCAAAGGAATGAGTCATGAAAACGCCAAGTTCTCATAGTTTTGAGATCGACTGCAAAGGGATGAATGAGAGTCGTACAACGAGTTCCCCTTTCTGAAATGCGAGGGGGAGGGATTAATGAATGGAGCTCATTAGAACAAGCTCCGTGGTAATATCGATAAAAAAGACTGAGGATTCCAACTTTTCTTCTGTGCTGGAGCGGCTGCAGATCGAATGTCAGAGAAGGATCATTGATCAACCTCACTGCCCTCCTTTGCACAGAATCAAGTTGGTCACTCAACTTCTTGGACATACCACACCAGAGATGGCTGCCATACTCGATAATGGGGCGGATTTGGGATTTATACAGTCAATAACTGGGCTGAAGTAAAAAACCTACGGGCTCATAATATGCCGAGTCGCCGGAAAGCGGAAGTTGTGCGAGACTCAAAAGCATCATGGTATTTTAACTCTGATGACAGAGAAACACCAAGAAGATTTAAGTGTTCATGGTTAGAGAGGGAGACATTGTCGAAAGTTGAGAGATAGTTGTTTGGAATCCTCTTTAAGGATATCAGACATGTTGAAGTAAATCTTAGCTCTTGAGGGGAATGGTTTTAGACTTTTAAAAGTTTGTGTATTCACACAGTGAAAATTCATTTTTATAAAAAATTATAAAAAAAAAAAAAACACAGAGTTTTATTTTCACAAATTGAGTATTTTATTCCACCTCAAGTTGATAATGACGTGAATAAGTCGAAAGTACTTGAGGTGTAATAAAATACTCAATTTGTGAAAATAAAACTCTGTGGAATGGTTTTAATTTTATTTTATTGACTAATTAAATATAGGTATTTTTTCCCCTGCGATGATTTTATTTTATTGTATATGTTTAGAATAATTCTGTTGTATCTACTTATATTCTATTATTTTGCTCAGCTAAGCATAAAAAATAAAAATGTTAGAAAGTGTAAAAATATATTTTCGCTGAATCAGGGGGACAAACGTTTTCGTTCACAGCATTCTGATAGCTGTCAAACTAAAAAAAAAGTGACGTCTGCGAGTTTCGATAAATCTGGATTTTACTTTATTGAATAATATTGCTATTGTTTGATTTTGTGTTAAAAAAAGCAAAACCGAATGACTATCACATCGTATCATTTTATTTCCTCCAACGAAATACGCACTGTTCATTCATAACATCCTTTATATTACCGTTTACTTAAGTGCTATGTTACATTCTGTAAACATATTTACATTTTAAGTTTCGATTGCCTGAAGCTTACATTTAGTACTTATTGTGATTATAATGGATACTGCTAATTCTTCAAACACCAGTTTAGATTCCCAACGGATCAAAGATAAAATAATCTACCAAAATACATTCCCTAAGCCTTCAACAATGAAACAGCGCCATCAAAAGTCTAAAACCAAACAGCCGGAAACGTGGAAGAAGCAAAGGCTAAAACTAGAAAGGTTCATGATTCATTATTTATAACTGTAATTCTGTCGCCGTTCCTTAAGGTTGGCCAGAGCCTGTGTAGAGTTGACTACACTTGTTCTTCTATCTTTGCACACATGTTTAATTCATTCATCTTCATTATCTTTATCACATGTATTTCTTTCAATTGAATCATTCTCTATATCCTATTATTTCACAGATCTGATCCAGCTACACCTGTCCTTGATATCTTCTTTCCTCTTGTCTGTATATAATAATATCTTGTTTCATTAAAGGGTATTCATTTAATTTAATGATTTATTTCAGACATTCAGCAAAAGAGTTGCCAACCCAGCCAAGTTGTGGTCACAGGGAGAAAGGAATGCATTGCCTGCAGCTGTCCCCTCAGGATATTCAGCATTTTCAGAAAGATTTCTACAAAGATCCCAATAAAGTAAAACAGGACATATTTATACTTAGGCATTGCTCAGTATCTGCTCCCAAAAGGTAATAATGATGAAGTTAAGAATATTTTTTAAGCTAGGATTGTAAGATGGGTTTGTCAATGTCTTGTTGCATGTAATCCGGTGGAAACAATTCAATCTGCTCCGGTAATTTATGCTACATGATTAACAACACAAGTTCCTGCAGTATCAGTAACTTATTATTTGTGAATAAAATTAAAGCTCTGCTTAGGATGCCTATTGATGCTTGGGTGAAACCTTCGTAAGTCAAAAACTAACTCCTTCTTATATCTACCAAATACATGAGTATGCTTCCCTACTAGAGTTTATGTTCAAGATTGCGGAATATATTTTATGGGATGAGCGTATCTGAAGAATAACTGTATTGTATTGAAAATTATGCTCCTACATCACATGCAGACTTGGTTAAAATAATTAATCAAGTATTGAAAGAAATATGAGTGATTTACATGCAATAAATGAATATTTTAATGTAAGTTTCATGTGTATTGGTACTTTTGTACATTGATTAGTATTGGCTTTTCCTTCACTTCAACTCCTAGCTGAAAAGATATGCGGCGTTACTTTCAAACAGCAAAGCCATGGCTCATCCGCAGCCTACAGTGAATTTTTCATACAAAAAATTATGATCTGTAGATCATCCATGGATCAAATGTTTTGTGAAAAGCACTGCAAGAGCCTAAGATGGCCACTTGAATTTTGATACGCTGCATCAATCATTTTCACAGATGCAGGTCAAAGGATGGGATTCAAAAGAAAACCATGGTTGTTCATTATAATGCTGTCAACACTAAAGGACATCTAGTTCCTGTTTGTAGGAAAACATTTACGCAACTTCTTGGTGTGAAATTTGGACGAGTCCAAGGTGTTTTACACAGGTACCGTCAGGGTGAAAAATATTCAGTAATCAATTTAACTTGAGTCAAAAAATACTCGTTGGTATAAAATAATATTGTATGTCTTATTTCAGATATATTCAGTCCAAACAGATACCAACTGAAAATCGAGGCGGCGATCGTCACTCGAAAAAGTTTGAGAAGAAGTTGTTGTCTGTGTGTAATTTCCTGGGCAGCCTTCAAGGGACGGTCTCTAGCTGCAGCAGATGTGGCGGAAACAGGACTATCATATCTCCTGAATATGATATCAGGAAACTGTGGCATTATTACAACTCCAACACTCTCCACGATCTGAGGTTACTTCATGATCTTATGTACTTCTGGCTTTTCTTCCAATGAAATTTAAAAGTTCTATACTCATCAATTGATGAGGCATTCACTTTGTAACCTTTCATTTTTAAAAAATAAAAATAAAAAAAAACAAATTGTATTGGGTTACGGGGCATTTAAACCTTGGTGTATGGATACTCATCAACACTATTGGGGCTATTCTTAGACATTTTAGTCGTCGGTTGAGCCCACGCTTTGACAAGCTAATGGTGCCTGCGCTGGAAGTTTCATAAGCACGGTTATTGATGCTGGAGTGATGTTTACCGGGATCTGTTGCCGTGGTCTGTGGGAGCTGGAGCACGGTTATTCTTACCTACCGAATTTTGTAATATTTGTATGAAAACAAATCAGCTGTTCACTTGCAGCCATCTTGGATTGACAGGTCTTCATACAAATTTATTATTAGTTTGTCAAAGCGTGGCCTCAACCGACGACTAAAATGTCTAAGAATAACCCCGTACGCAACGCAACTAAGCTACACATATAGTGTAACATCTTGCCGCGTTATCCCCGAAGGGGTCGCATGTGGCGACTTGAACCTATTTATTTTTACAGGTAAGGGGACCGGCCTTATTACGCCAACCACTTCAGTTGAAGTGGCGGTTTCCCAGCGCCCGAGAGTGCTGGTACTCATTTCTTGTGAAGGCTGAGTAAACCTTGCCGGTATTTTATTTTGGGGTTTGAAATAAACACCGAAACGGGAAATCATTTCTGACACCCTCGGTGGGATTCGAACCCGAGCTCTCGGCATGGAATGCAAGCACTCTACCACCTGAGCTATTGACCGGACTTATCGACCGGTGTATCTTTATAATCTTCATACTTATGTATATTCAATCATCTCAATTAAAAATAAGTTGGAAATTTGAAAAACTATGTGCTACTAAAGAGGATCAATATAATACACCAACGGAAATCATTGTTAATCTGTACATAAGTTACTGAGCACTTCCTATTACTTTTCATTTTCAGAGTTGTGGAATCTTATTTCCGGAATATATTCATAAAAAATTACAATATTTCTTTTGGTGTGCCAAAAGAAAATGAGAAGGATAAAGAATACTGCTACAAGTAAGTTGAACCGGTATATATTTAAAAAAAAAATACATGGCTAAGAAAAGGAAGTATCATTGTTGGGCTTCTAGGACCTATACAAAATATTCAGTGTATAAAAGATGTCTCCTTTTCAGATGCTATCCTGGAAAAAAAGAATCAGCCACAAGTTTGAAAAAGAGGCCGAAAAATGTTGTAGATGAAGACCTGGACTTAAAGGTATTAAAAAAAGTTCAGATTTTAATTTTTTTTTTTTTTTTTTTTTTTTTTAAATTGTACTATTGTTTCTAATAATTTGAAATCGCAATATTATCTAACCATCCTTATGTAGATTTTAGAAATGTCTTATCCACCCGGTGAACATTTTCTTTTTGCACCGATACCATCATCTAGAGAACCACTAGGACCTCAAAAAGAATGGAGGTCTGGTGATGAATCAGAATACGCAAAAGACGACAGCATTCAAAATACACAAAACGAGACTGCGGAAAATATATCAATAAATACCCATAGCAATTCTGATCATTGCAGGGAAAATTCATTTGTGGCAAGTAATTATTATATTTTGCTTTGTATTGCAACACCCATTTTCTGATAGTTCTAAATATTTTCAACTATTTTAATTTGTAAGAAATACTTGATATTTTCTATTTTAGGAGACTCAAACTTCAAGTCAGCATGCGCCTGTTTCATGTGATGGTTTGAATCAAATTCATTACCAATCGATTTCAAATATTACAATGCCGGCTAATCAGGAATCTGTGTCTGGGAACATGTCAAATGTAACCCAACAAACATTGACAAACATTCACATCCCTACCAGTACCAATTATATCATTCAACCTCAAACCTCAATCAATCAAAGCATTAACCTACACAATAATACCAATATTTACAGCAACAATATGTTGATTAATGTTTCCAATTCTCAACAAACATCTCATTTGAATCCATTACAAATTGCTTCCGTTATGAATTTAAATGCAAACATCTGTAATGATGATCAGTGTAATGTGATTCATTTGGGAAACCATTACGAAAACCTTCACAACATGGAAAGCTTGAGTTCTCAAGAGATTACTGAACATCACAATTTGACTCAAAGCCTCAAATCAAATGTTCAACAAAATTATACTGTCCTCAGGTGTGTTGTTTTATATACATTTAATCAATAATCTTGTTCTTTACTTAAATAACTCGTGTTAATATGTGAGGGAATTTCTGTTTTTTACATTATAAATTTTTGATTTTAGTCTAGGTGAGCCATTGCCAAATAATGAACAACAATATCAAATTGAATATCAAACTGCTGTCCATTTGAAGCCGCCTTGTAACAACAAAGTTAATAAAAAATCAACTTACAAATGCTTACCATGTAAATTGACATTCAAAACCCAAAGTACATATTGTAGCCATATAAAACAGCATTCAGATACCAAGTATGAATTTTTAATTTAAATGAATGCATTGGAATGAAATTTTGAGAATGCTTAATGAACTGATACTGTGGTTTTAGATTTCATCAATGTGACATTTGCGATCGTAAATTTCGACGCGTTGAGATTCTGCAACAGCATATTCGGACCCATTCCAAAGCCAAGCCATTTGAATGTTCAGAATGTAGTTTGTCTTTTGCCCACAGAATAAATCTTGATATACACATGAAAAGACATAAATCAAATCCTTCAGAAGAAAACCAAAATCATCATTCTCAAGAATCAAGCCCTCAAAACAGCGGTAAGACTTGATTTGATTTGTGTTTTTACTAAATTTTATTCTGAGCACAAGAAATTATAATTTTGTGTTGGGTTTTAGAAAGCCAAACCGAAACATCTTCAATGCTTGAGCGTCAGAAGGAAGATAATGTAAATAACATGGAATGGAAAGTTTACCATAAAAAAATGACTGCGCAGCATTATTCTTCCGGAAAGAAAAAAAAGTGTGATGCTGAGAAAAGCTATTCAAAATGCAAGGTATTTATTTTCACAATACTTATTGAACAGGCCTCCTATGTGATTGATAACAACTTTAGTTTTGGATCGATGGAACCAAAATCGATCAATCGTGTTTGTAGTTCTGAAAGAGTAAAAATATTAATTTCAAATTTTCAATTACAGGTTAAGCATATTGTTCACCCATGTATTTGATGTGGCACACATTGACTCATTCTGGTGATTCTGGGGGTTAATGGGTGAAGAGTGATGTATGTGATATCCTTTAAAAACATCTCTGATCTTAAGTAAGATTTTGTATCAAGTTATTTTAAGTTATTTTGTGTAAGCAAGAATATTTGTAATAAAATAATAAATTTGTGCTAACTTCCATGACTTTTATTATTGTTTAAAGAAAACTATGGAGCTTGTAATAATTAAATGCTTTACCTGAAGCGCTGTTCTGCTAAACTCCTTACACTTTGGACAGGAGCATTTTAAGCTATTTTGGGTAGGGTCCAACGCTGCTCATGGGGGCCCCCCCCCCTCCCCCCAAATAAGTAGGTAATGACATTTTTTTAAACACAATTTAATGGCAATTTTTTAGAAAAGTAGGTAGGTACATTATTATAGGTAGGTACCTACATTAGGTAGCTAGGCACAACGTAACAGTTCAAAAGATTTTTTTTCGTAATTTCGCAGTCACGAGTTTTTCTAGTATAGTCGAAAAATCTAAATTGTATAAGGTGTCGTAATTTATGTTCATCACTGACAGGTGATTTCAGTTTGTGCTGGGAAATTGTAGTCCTGACTCCTGAGGTCATTTTTAGTCAATTTTAATTTTGAAAACACCCTTTCTCCCGTTGCGTTACTGACCATTATTGTCTGGTAAATTTTTAAAGCCGCAGCAGTACTCGGAAAAACAACTTCTAGGTTGTTTTTTAACATGAATTTGTATGTCTCTGCCGCCCCCATTGGTTCCCCGATGTCTTGAACAACCTATGTACCTACCTATTTTTTTTTATAGTGAAGAATTATCTCATGTTTTTTTTTTTTTTCAAGAGGAGCTAAGTACTGTAAAAAAAATTACCCAAAAGGGTGCGCGCGGGGCCCCCTCCGGTGGCCCCGCGGGGCCCCTCGGGCCTTGGGGCCCTGTCCGCTGCGGGCACTGCGGACCCCCCTTAAACTGGCACTGACTTTGGATATCAATCCACGTTGGAGCTTACTAGCGCTTGCGAAAAAATTCCATAGATAAAAAATCACAGTACAACTTATTTTTGGACACAAATCGATATCTCGTCGCCTTAAGGTCGTAAGGAATTTAGCAGAATAGCACTTAAGGTGGTAAACAAATGCAACAAATCAAAACGAGTTTAATTTTATTCCTTACAACTAATAACTAACATAAAACATTTGTTTACTTAAAAAAACATAGTAATTTACATGATACTGCATATTTTATAATCTTTTAAATCTGCTGGGACCTCCTCTCCCCTCAGTTTCTTGGCTTTGATGCTCAGGTAGGTATCGGCGTCTCTGTCCACCATCCACTGGGGAAGGGGCTTATTCCAATCAACAGGCGGGGAGTCTCTTCTCTTCCAAATGTCATTGGCATAATGCGCCTTCAGGCGAGCATGCTTTCTCGCTTTTTCACTTTCGATAAGGGTGTTCTACAAAAAAAATATGGGAGCATTGTACAAAAAAACTTTGTAATGAAAATTCGCATCATATAATATCAAAAATGTTATTGTATTGATTGTAGAGGCATTCACTTTGCAATCGTTCATTTTAATAGATAAAATAAAAACAGTTTGTATCCGATTACTGCTAGTATATTATAATTCCACGAGCGGTTTCCCAAACGTTTACGACGTAAGCCATGTTGAAAGCACCGGTTCCCATAGATCACCGAAGTTAAGCAACATTGGGCGTGGTCAGTGCTTGGATGGGTAACCGACTAACCGCTCAGGTACACCGCGTGTCGTTGGCATCTTGGACCGGTCCGTAGTCCGTAGTGGCAACACTTCGGACTCGTAAATGGAAGGTTGTGGATTCGGATCCCGGCGGAGCACAAAAATATACCATTTATATTTCGAATGTGCTCTTCGCTGGATTGAAAAATTCATAAACCTTTACCAAAGACCGGTCACTGAAAGGTCCATCCAACCTTACAACAACTGGGTCTTGCTTGAGAATTGACGCTTTCTACAGCGACAACCAAGCTCGCAGAGGGCTCTTGAGGTGTGATACACACAAAAGATACACCACATCTAGGGAGTCTCCCGCACAGGATTTCTTAAAAAAAAAAAAAAAAACAATCCATTCACATCCTATTTATTTTGTCACCTGACAATGCAAACAGATTGTTTGCGAAACCAGTCGTGGAGTTATAATATACTTGCCGTAATTGAATGCAAAATTGTTTTTATTTTATCTATTAAAAATGTTTTCTTATACACATTGAAGATTTGTGTAAAATAAAAATGAAGAAAACAAAAAACAGACATTGTTTTTTTTTAAACCACTTAAAGTAGATTTTTTTGATGTTAATAAAATGATTTATGGCTGCTGTTTAATTTTTTTTTCTGGATTCCAAAACTGAGTACAAAATATAAAGTCAAAAAGAAAAGGTAAGTAAGGTATAGAGAGTAAGTAAGAGCAGAACGGGCTTTGGGGATAGGGCGTTCAGTTCGGCGGGACCGTTGTGCTGGAACCGGCTGCCTTTGAAGCTGAGGACAGAAACCAGCGAGGAGCGTTTCAGGAAGGAGCTGAAGACCACCATCTTCACAAGAAGAGAGTGAGCGGTGGGCGCCCTTGGGGTGGCTGGAGCCACTAAACGGCGCCCAAAAGAAGAATAAGTCATCCAAATATATATATAAGTCATTTTTAATACCTTTGCTGTGACATCTTCACCATCTGTCCATTTATTGCAGTTGCTTGCATCTTCTTTCCACTGTGAGCAGTCCAGCATTTCACCGTAAATAAAATATTGGTGAAAACGTGCTTTGAAACTTCTGCAATCTCTCAGTTCTTCTTCATATACTTGACATGGTCTCACCTGAAATGAATAAAATATTTAGCAAATGAAGTGGTGGCTTACTCCTAATGTATCTGTTTTTTTCATCCTATGTATCAACTGATTTTTTAAAATAAATCAAGAATATGTTTTTATTTAAAAAGGAATGCAACTTTTTAGCTATTGAAATAGAAGTGGATTGGCAAACAAGACTTGACAGCGCATACTGTAGGTGCTCAAGGATGGATCTGCACCATCAGAGGAAACGGAAAGAGAAGAAAACGCTTCTAATCTACACATTTAGTGTAACTTCTCGCCGCGTTTTCCCCGAAGGCGTTGCATGTGGGAGTGGAACCTATTTATTTTAACAGGTAAGGAACCGACCTTACGTCAACCACTTCAGTTGAATTGGGGGTTTCCCAGCTCCCGAGGGCGCTGGTACTCATTTCATGTGAAGGCTGAGTGCAGCCTGCCAGTATTTTTTTATTTTGGGTTTGAAATAATCACTAACGGAAAATCATTTCTGACAACCTCGGTGGGATTCGAACCTGGACTTTCGGCATGGAATGCAAGCACTCTACCAACTGAGCTATCGACTGGACTATTAAATGGGTTATCGACTGGACTACCAACTGAACTATCGACCGGACTACCAACTGAACTATCGACCGGACTACCAACTTAGCTATCAACCGGACTAAGAGGAAGAGAATATTTATTAATCAAAATGAAGGGTCTCTGGGGCTTTGCATGCCATATTTAAAAGTTGTTTGAAAATGTATATATGAATCTGTTTTCAAATAAAATGAGTTTTAATTGAAAGGAAGACATATTTTGAGGTTATGAAATTATGTAAGAAATCAAATTTAAAATGTCATGTCTTCGTTTACCATCCAATCATACATGGAGTCTTTCGGAATTTCAAATTTTTCTTCTTGTGCCATATTTCAATAAAATGTAGCCGATTTAACAATAAAATTTAGACAGACTTTGACGGTTATTTTTATTGTCTTTTTCTTCAAAACAATATTAAGCGGCAATCCTTGCGGGTAGAGATGGCAATACATTTTTTGTAGTCACCTATCTAGTCACATTTTCTTGAGAAAATAAAATGTGTTATTAATTTACGCTTTGAAAGATAGGAAAAATATATTTGATTTCAATGATTGTTTGTTATTTTCAGGATGTTTTAATTGTACAATAGTGTGAGATTAGTCATTGAGGCTGTCGCTCGTTTCCTGTCAGAGCATTCATAGACAACCGAACTGACAGCTCCGTGATTGTGTCGGGCGGACTCGGAAGAATTTGTTTGTTGACAAGGATGCTTGTTCTTTTTATTCGAATTTATTATTTTGACGTTTCGCTTGTGACAAATCTCGAAAAAATCATTTAATTGTTGTACCAGTGAATCAGTTGTGTTTCCGAAACAGTTTATTGTTCAATTTTGTGTTATGAAATAAGGTATTAAGGTTGAATATGCAGATGATACCTGCCAGTTTTTGATAGTTTCTGTTAATTTAACCGAAATATTTTAATAATGCTTTGTTCTTTTAAAACGCAGTAGTAAAATTTATTCAAATCGTACATTCTTAAAATGAAGTCATTATTTTGTATTTCAGTTTTCAAAAAATACCCCCCTCTCTCTTATTTTAATTTAAATTTTCCTAGAATCCTCTCAATGTCATATTATTATTGATATTACTAGCTTATTGAACAGAAAATATTTATATTATTCAGTAACTTCGTGTAACAGTGTCCTTAGAGCTTAATGAAAATAAGCTATATTTTTTATTACTTGAGTCCTAATCAAGGAAAGATTGCAACTTTTTTTTTAAAATAAATAAATAGAGTTCATCGAAATTCGCATTGTGTTTGCGCAATATAATTATGCCATTTTCGAAATAAACCCTAGATTGCCGCCTTTGTTTCCATATGACTGCATATAATGTGTAATGCATACCATCCTGCAAATATAATATATTCTTACCCTCTACCTATATTTATTTTTTAATATATTTTTAAAATTTAAAATTTTATTTTTCTTTTAAAATACTACACAGTGTCCTTATTTCATTGAGTGCATTCATTATAAATATTATTTATTTTAGATATTCAAGTTCAGACTGCAATATATTTGTGTGAAAGTTTATATTTAATAAACAATACAATCTAATCTTCAAGTAAAACAGTTCTCAGTTCGTATTTCATAGTTTACTTAGTGTGTATGTGAAAAACATTGTGATTCAAAAGTTTTTTTTCTCAAAACCAGTCAACATGGCCAGCAATGAAGATTGCTTTGAGAAGGCAAAGAGTGAAGAAAAGTTTGATCCTATTGTCTCCGATAAGGATGACTACCTTTCGGAGTACCGCAAGTTCTTTGAAAAGTTTGCCAACATTGCTGATGCAGAGGACCAACTTCCCCTCAAGGTCACTGGATGCCTGTCTGCCACAGAAGATGAGCTTCCTGGAGAAATTCTCAGCTACGCCTTGCAGTATTTAGATTTGAAGTAAGTCTTACCTGTCTTCATTGATCTTGAAAATCTTCTTGAAATTCACAATGTCCTAAAAATATTACATTTTGAACAAACCTCATCCCATAATGGTATTTCCCAGCTTAAACTCAAAGAAAATCTATTTTAAATCCACTTTATCCAAATATATATCAAATTTGGACAATAAAGGAATATTTTGAATATTAAGTTAGCACTTCAATGTGAATAGTGAATTGACATGAAAACAAGTGAATTCCCTCCTTTTTCTTTAAAATACTACCAACTGCTTTTTTGAATTTGGAACAAAAGAGTAAAAAAATATAAACCTGCCATTTTATATGGACTGGCCACTTACATGCCACTAAAATGCATACCAACCTATTTTATAAAATGTAGAGCTGTAAGAAGGCAATATTTTAAAGTGATCTATAATCTATAATCTAATTTGCAAGGATATATTCATTCAAAGCTCTCAGATGTATGCCCACAAACAAACACGTGTAGTTCACGCTTACAAATGCTGATTGTGTACTTACAAATAAAATCCAAACCTCAAATGAACATAAGCCCTGCAACTCTTGCCGACATTCCCTGAAACAGGGGTGACATTGGCAAAGTGAACCATTTTTTACAGTATGGGTGGTCAACCTCATACCAACTTATTAGTCAAGGAATGAATAAGGTGATAAAATAAAAATTTGTCATGTATTAGTTATTAACTATCAAAATACATATGAAAAAATTATTTATGATACTCATATATATAAATGAAGCTGTTATTCTTACTACGTAACTATAAAATCTGTCTAATAAACATTAAACAAAAGTTGTTTATACAAACCCTCCAAAATATTTTTATGCCTTTACCCTAGCAACCTGGCCGGGTGACGACACCATATTGCTAATTTAGGACTAAGTCTTTGCTTCCATAAAAAAACATGGCTGATACTTCAGCTTTTAACAAATTTGTTTTTTTTTTCGTCACGATTCGTCACGCGACCATCCATCAGCTGCTATAAGCATGCGTCATTTTTATACGTCATTGCTTGGGCTTTGCGAGCAGTACCTCGAGTATAAAACCTTACGTCATAACTCTACCACAACGCTTACCAAAAAAAAAAAGTATAGATACTAAGGCAGTGCCTACAGAAAGCGTTTTACTTTTCGTACATGCTTTCGGTTAACGCTATGATTGAGTTTAAACGGAAAGCTTTTTGGGTACAGCCATTTTACAACCTTCCCGCGTACGCCTCGTTATCCGTATCGTTGTAAAACCATTCATGCCCCCTCCCTGCAACCCCATTCTCTGCGTTTTCCCGCCCAGCTTACAGAATACCTACCACGATCTCATCGCCGCCATTTTCTTCAGGGTGAAATATTAATTCGTAAAATTTAAATTTATTCCCTTCTCTCAGACGGTGGATGCTTTTTTGTGTGTTTCTGGTTACTTCCTCCATGTATCCAACATAAATTCAAATTTCATTTTATTTATTGCCTTTAGTTATTTTTTTTTTCATGAAAAGGTGATTTATAGAAAAGCAGTTGATCACATTTCTTAAAGGAAAATATTGCTGTAACTGTAACTCTGTCGCCATTCCGCTAGGGGTGGCCAGAGCCTCTGCAGAGTTGCCTCCATTTTTTCCTATCCTTACATACCTCTTTCAATTCATTCATATCCATCACCTTTTTCATGCATTTTCTTCTTTTACGCTCACTTTGTATATCCCATTCTTTCACAATCTCCTCAATCTGATCACTCCATACTTTTCTCGGTCGTCCCTAGATGGCGTGATGGCTAGATGGCGTGTTTCATTAGTTACATTTCAGAATAAATATTTTCTCCCAATTCCTTTAAAGTTTAAAATAACTACTTTGAAATTGACTCAAGTGCCAACGATGGCTCCAATCAAACTTAAATTTTGAATTTTAAATCTCAATATCAAGCTTGAATGCGTTTATTACCATATATTGCCTACGTATTAGACGCATGTGCCTGTACGGGATGCACGCCCCTATCTATAATCTAAGCTGCAAAGATATAATAACATTTAAAAGGCTCATATGAAATGCATGCCCACAGACAGATACAGGTTCGCGCCTACACACTCTGCATGTGGTCATACAAATAAACACAATCTCACATGAACATAAACCTTGCAACTCCTGCCGCCTTTCCTTGAAACGGGGTGGCATTGGCAAAAGTGAACCAATTTTTACAGCACGAGGGGTCAGCCTCATAACCTATCAGTCAGGGAGCCCCTGATTGCTTATAGATATTGAAGATTATTCCGAAAACTTTTCTGTGCTTTTAATCAGCTTAGTACATACATTATGAAGGAGGATAAGGGACATTGAAATGTACTTATTTAAAGTACAGAAGGGTAAATATATTTAGATGTTTGTGGACGCGTTTTCTAATATTGTCTCGCCAAATAAATTCACTCTCAAGCGATGGGAATGCAAATGGATTTTCGTCAAGTATTTATGTTATATGTACTTGTACCTACTTGTACTGCTCGTGATACGAATGCATGCCAGAAACTGTTTAGTCACGGGGCATTTACATAGGTACTTAGAAGTATATTTAAGTAGAATTAAAGTCTTAGGCACACATTTTTCATTCAATATTCTAATTTCAAATAAAGAAACCAATTGTGGAAATGCAGTCTAACATCTGTATTCAGGAGCAATGCTCGTATTCTAAAGGCGTTATACACACACAGCAGATCCATGGCTCATCTGCCACCTAACGTGAATTTTTTGTACAAAAAAACAATGATCCATGGATCAGCTGTGGGTCAAATGCTTTGTGAATAACCAGAATAACACTGTTATACTCATTGAAATAAAAATCATTTATAATAACGATGAAATGATGTTCGATGGTAAACGCATCACTCGAGGATGGCTGAAGCAATTTAGTTGTTTTTTTTATCATATTATGTAGGTAGGTATATTATCATGTTTGTAATATTGGACAGGTGGCATAAAAAATGGAAAATTATCTCTTAAGATTTTCATACTACGGAAAAGCTGAACATTCTGTTTTAGTATGAATTCTTCTCATTTTTGTCATTTTCTTACAACAAATTTACAAAACTATCACTACCAAAATCATTGTAATTTCGACAGATCAACGTCTGTCGGGTCAGCTAGTAATAAATCATTGATACTTGCATTTAAAAAAGTGACATAATACGTTGTTTAGCGATCACGCAAATCATCGTGATTTCTCATAGCAATATTCTTGAATAATAGCATTAGATCCCTAAATGGGATTGCGAGAAGATTCGAAAATGATCTAATCTAATCTAATCTAATCTAAGTTGCAAAGATATGTTACATTGGAGATTCACATTACATGCAATCTCACAACCAGACACGTACAAGTTCGCGCTTGCACATGCCTCATGTGAACCTACAACATAAAAACCAAATCTCAAATGGACATACACCCTGCAACTCTTGCCGTCCTTCCCTGAGACAGGGGTGACATTGGCAAAGTGAACCATTTTTACAGCATGGGTGGTCAGCCGCATACCAACCTATAAGTCAAGGAACACACACACACGACAAATTACATTTTATACATCACTAAATAATAATATCCAAATACAAAATATCCATTTACAAATAAAATGAGATTTAAAAAAAACTTTGTTCATAGCACTGAAATAGTATCGATTTAATTTTGTATGGAACATCAAGATGTAGTGAATGCAATTTTAGTTGAAATTTTTGGTCGAATGATTTTGGTATAATTGTATTTTTCTAAGCAATACATTAAAGTGTAAACAAATGCGGCAACTATATGTAAGATAATGTAAGTACGACTATTTATAAACTGATGGAAATAGAAATCTCCTGCGTTACACTGATAGTATTAAATTGTTTTCTTATACGATCACAATCCAAGATCTTCCAAAATTTACCAGCACACTCCCAAAAATAGTCATTTCGAAACACTGCAATATCAGGTTCTTTAAGTTATTTTTTGCTATACTTGTGATTAACTCTACTAAATTAAGCATTTTTAAAAGAAATTGACGAAAAGGAATGCAATAGTCAATACATACTCCATAGAAAAAAATCGTTAGTGGTTGCTAAGGGCTCTACTTACATCGGGATTGTTATGTTAGCCCGCCGAGAAATGTAACATAACAATTAATAGCGTTGTATTTCTGGGAGTGTTTCTCCGAAGTTTCATCTACAAGGAGAAGAAATCTTTGAGGGAACAGTCAATGATTCTTATCCCTGTATTACTGCGTGAGGGCTTTATTACTCTCATGGACAAAGTAAAATAAAACCATATGTTTAAACTATGGGCAATTTGTCCGTCATTATAAGTAATACCGGATGTGAAAGGCGGAAAAGTAACAGTTACATTGTGTGCGGTGAGATAAAAAGTGATTCTCTTTTTAACGCGGAGTTTATAATAGTAATGCTGTTTGTTTTTATCCAGCGCGGTTCAACCAACCCAAACACGATTATGGAAGCATTCTATTTACATATTGAACAGCTACATGCGTGCTTTCATCTTTCAAAATGTATGCAACAATTCCCCTGGTATGAGTTTTTACGTAACTAGGTAGTAGCTATGTGAGTATTCTGGATTTTGTTTTATAAGCTGAGCACTTCTATCGCACGACACTGCCACATTCCGTCCAGCCACATTAATCTGGATCTTCCCACTGTCCTTTACTTACCTTTGGGTCCGTCCTTTTACAGGTTCTAATAGTCCATTCGCTGTATGTGGCTTGGCTTGGTCAACTGCAGCCATAGATGGTTGCTCCTCCTATGCATTTTCGTCTATTACCATACACGACAGCCTGCAACCATTCCATCAAGTCAATGCAGGCTTCTGACTTTTATTGGCCGGACAATATCAACGTCTTGTTACAGCTCGTATAGTATAGTTCAGAGTAGTAACGAGACTAGCTAGCTCCGAAATACACAACTTTTAAATATTTCCTGCATTTTAGCGCATGCTTCTTACATAGGATCACCTTATTTCGCCATCGTCATCGAGTGTTATCTGTAGGTATTCTAGTTGAAGGCTGTGCCCATTTTATTTCTTTCCACATAGACTAACCTAATTCTTCCTTGGAAAAATATTTAATACGTTTATTTATAATGGGAATCCCAAAATAAAATGATCTCCAGGTGGTACTCGATGACGCAAGAATTTTTTAATGGCCAACTCTTGGAATAGAGTGAAACTAATCGTTCACACATTACTCACAGCAAGGTGCGAAAACTCAACTAACAAGAGGTGTTTAATTATTGAAAATGTACCTGATGCCTACATCGTTATCAAACCAATTATCTAGTCTCGTTATCTTTCATACGTTATCCTTGTAACGTAGCACTTACATGTTTTACAAAATGTAAACAAAGGTGCACTCCATGGCATTTTGTCATTGATGACATTTTCATCATCGACATCGCTGGCACGACAACCCGAGATGGGGGTTGGCTTTCTTGATCAACGCAGACCTCGATACTTGCTTCTTCTTAGTCTTTTCGTCTAGTCCCATGCTCCTGCTGCACGACTGTCTGCAACCAATCCATCTAGTCATCTTGATTTGGGTCTTCCCACGAATTGGTATCTTTTGCAGATTCTGATCGTCCATTTGCTGGATATCAGTAGTGAAACCTCAATAAAGGCAAATAGTTGATGCCGTCCTTGATTACAAAAAAATATTGGAGAAGATTTTAACTGATCTTAAGCTTCAAGTTGCCTTGAAACGCAAAGCATCCATATCATTATGTTACCTGCACGTATTTGTACAATTCATCTATATCTTGTCTTCCAGGAACCTGAAAAAGTCTTTACAGTTTCCTACCCATCCTTGAAATTCAGTGCGAATCCCCACTGTGTCCACACGTGTCCTAGTTAATGGAGCTTGCTGACTTTTATTGACAGGAACCACACGGACGTCTTCTTGATTCTTGATTCAGGGTTGTGACATCTTAGCCATTTATGTTCCCGTCCTCTTTTTGACCATAAATACGGCGGAGAATTTTTCATTCAAAAGGTTGAGAGAGTGCTTGAAAAATTGAAGATTGACATGTTTGTTTTATTTTTCAGAGAATGCCCACCTGGTTTAATATCTCCATTAGGAAAGGAGGTGCTGGAGGACGTCCGAAGGTCGTGTGCGGAAGATCCTCAAGCATTTGGCTACACTCCAGGAAAATGTAAGGATTTTTTGTTGTTGTAAATCCTCTCAAAATATCCTATTATTTTGATATTTGTGGGACATTAATTCATATTTACATTTGAACTCAATGTTCACCCAACAAGAATATATAGTTTATATTCCCTTTACATGTATGCAGTAGACATGCACGTTTGGCAAAGCTTGCTTGGCTTTTACATTAGGTACACGAGAGCCTGTTCCTTTGGGAACAGTAAAATTCGTTCCTGAATAGCGCAATTTTTTAAATTAGGGGAAAAGTTTCACTCACCAAATGCCACTTTTTCGGGGTGCATCTAGATTTGATACAAACGTTTGTATATGTATGCTTTGAAAATGAGGTAGGTTCAGTATATTTCCTTACAATTTTACACCGTCATGTTTTCAAGAATTTCGCTGAGGTGACCGTCAACGTTGAGAGAATCCTACAGGGCATTTGAAGAAGAAGAACGTGTTTTGATTTATTGCTTGTTATCCACAATATGTTATCTAAGTTGCAAAGATTTAAATCGTGATGAACGTGGTTGAAAACGAAACTATCGGCTCCATCGTGTAAAACATCACTTTTGACGTAATGTTTCGCTTGTTCGTATTTTGATTAAAAAAACTCGTATAACACATCAAGGAGTATTTTAGTGAAAAAAATACTAAATGATGCTAATTTATTTTATCACTTGATGTCCCCGTATATCACATACCAACCTTTTAGTCAAGGAGCATTAGCGTATAATAAGTTTTATGTAAGTAGGATAAGTTTTCCGATTTGTGTGCAATCAGTCAAGTCAATGCAATGGTAAAACGATATCTAGCCATTAGAACAAATTATTGTTGCTTACATATTGCATTTCATACTTGCTTAATCTTATAGGTTGAAATAGAAACCGAATACTTCATATTGTCTTCTATTTACTACATAAATTATGTACGACACTTTGATTGATTTGTGGCTTTAATAGTTTTTTGCTTGTCTACTAAATATGACACTTTATTTTGAGTAATATTTGAAAAAAAATGCAATAACAACAAGCGAATGAAAAGGTTGTTTACTATATTTTTGTATTATGCAGATTAAGTTGACCGTTCAGTAGTAACACTTCGGACTCTGAATGGGAAGGTTGTGGGTTAGATTCCCGGCGGAGCACAAAAAATATACCATTTATATTTTCAAATTTGCTCTTCGCTGGTTTGAAAAATTCATAAAACCTTTACCAATGACCGGTCCGGTCGATAGCTCAGTTGGTAGAGTGCTTGCATTCTACCCCGTGAGCTCGGGTTGGAATCCCACCGAGGAGGGTATCAGAAATGATTTCCTGTTTCGGTGTTTATTTCAAACCCCATAATAAAAATGGTTTACTCAGCCTTCACAAGAAATGAGTACCAGCCCCCTAGGGAGCTGGGAAACACCCACTTCAACTGAAGTGGTTGGCGTAAGGCCGGCCCCCTTACCTGTAAAAATAAATAGGTTCAACTCGCCACATGCGACTCCTTCGGGGATAACGCGGCAAGAAGTTACACTATATGTGTAGCTTAGTTGCGTCAGTCACCATAGGTCCATCCAGCCTTACAGCAACTGGGTCTTGCTTAAGAATTGGCGCTTTGTAGCGACGACGATCAAGCTCGTAAAAAGGTCGATAGCTCAATTGGTAGAATGATTGCATTCCATGTCGAGAGCAAGGGTTCGATCTCAAAGGTTTACTCAGCCTTCACAAGAAATGAGAAACAGCCCCCCCGGGAGCTGAGAAACCCCCACTTCAACTGAAAGTGGTTGGTGTGAGGCCGGCCCCCTTACCTGTAAAAATAAATAGGTCCCGAAGCGCCACATGCGACCCCTTCGGGGAAACGCAGGCAAGAAGTTACGCTATATGTGTAGCTTAGTTGCGTTTTTTTTAAAGTTAATAATTCTGTACTAGCTAATTTTTTTACGATAAATCAAGTCTTGCCTACTTATGTGTGAAAAGCTATGTACGACACTGGTTTTAAATAATATTTAGGAGAATACTGTAACTGTAACTGTTACTCTGTCGCCATTCCGCTAGGGGTGGCCAGAGCCTCTGCAGAGTTGCTTCCATTTTTTCCTATCCTGACATACCTCTTTCAATTCCTTCATATCCATCACCTTTTTCATGCATTTTCTTCTTTTACTAGATTGGTAATTGGAATTAAATTATTACTATTTTAATTTTCCCGTTACAATTCATTGGAATAAGAATGGAAAACAATGTAAAGGACATTATGACGTCATCCTTGGAATTCCAGAATTCATATGGGTTATTAGGTCATTCTATAACATAATAAAATCTATAACATCTGTATAGATACAAAATTGTTAAGGAAAAAGTTTTTTTTATAAACAAAAGATTTGAGTTTTCACAGTTTCAAAGTATCTACGCGGTCAATAAACCCCGAGTATTTTTTTTCTTTCACGTTTCCACCCCTTATTTTTAAATGCTATTTCTTGCTGTCTTTTTTGTTCAACTTCGTTATATTTTTTCACAATTCTTTGCCCTAGATATCGCTTGAAAAAAAATGCTCAGAGATGAGAATCATTTCCTCGTAGATTTTATTTCGTCTGACGTCGCAGCTTCTACTTCAGTACTTACGCGTATTTATTACCTTCGTCTCGGAAAACGCTTCCCTTATTTTAGTATTCTGGAAGCATTCCATGTTTTTATACAACTCAATGTAATACGTACATGCCTACCAACTTTTTCAGACCTTTACGAATGTATGAATTATACCTCACCAAAAGACGTAATAATAATAATATAATCTAAGTGGCAAGGATATATTCATTTAAAGCTCTCAGATGTATGCCCACAAACCAACACGTGTAGTTCGCGCTTACAAATGCTGAATGTGTACTTACAAATAAAATCCAAACCTCAAATGAACATCAGCCCTACAACTTTTGCCGACCTTCCCTGAGACAGGGGTGATGGCCAAGTGAACCATTTTTACAGCATGGGTGGTCAGCCGCATACCAACCTCTAAGTCAAGGAACATACACGACAAATTACAATTCCAACGTGTTGTAAAAAGTATAAGAAAAAAGAGAGATTCTAAGCCAAATTTTTAAGAGGAAAACCAAATTCATAGGATACTAGATTAGACATAGGCATAGCACCTTTCTTAGCAACATCTTTGAAGAAAAAAATCTTAGACAAGAGGTCGCCCAAGAACTTAATACTTCCAAGATTTGAAGCGGCTCATTGTGCCTCCTCCTATTCGCAGCTTAAGAGGATAGCACAACAAGGAAATGCCTTTAGAAGATGATGAAAAGGTTCTGAAAGCTATTGAAATGGGTATTTTAGATAAAGAAGACGTCAGGATTGAAAACAAAAGCGATATGGTATTAATAATATTTTAATGTCTGAAAGATGGCTACAAATCACAAAAAAAAACTTTATTTCTCTTCGCAAATGTATGAAAAAAAGAATAAGTTAGAAGTTGAGCCATTATAGGCCATTTTCTTAATCTCATCTATTGTATCTATTTCTGTTTATTAACACTTAACAAAGGGAACTGTTTTAAACTCTGCTGATCTATTTAAAGACTCCAAGGCATACATACTTTTCACACTTCATTCAATCGAAGTGATTCTGTTTAATAGGTATATAGTGTTTTCAGACTTAATGTTTGTCACCGTTTTTTACTTTTTGTTTTCTGAAACTCATCCCTTCCTTTCATCCCTACCTTCTATCATTAGATCTATAATTTAAGTTGCAAAGATATATTAGCATTTAAGCAAGTTTGTGAGCATGCATTATATGAAACAGGCACATGTGTACGTACAGAATAAACCACACCTCACATGAACATGAACTTTGCAACTCCAGCCGCCTTTCCCTGAAACCGGGGTGGCATTGGCAAAGTGAACCATTTTTTACAGCTCGGCGGGTCATCCTCATTAGTCAAGGAAGGAGATCATTCCATAATTTAGCGAGTCCAAGCTATTCACAAATTTTAGAATATATACATTTAGTTGTTGAAATTTCACAACGCATGTAATTTTTTATTATTATGCAAGTTTGTATGTGAGAGAGACATCACGCTGATTCGTGACTCCCATCACAATGGATTTCTGCGTTTCAAATGATTTTACTTTCAAGAGATTATATCCGCCCATGTTTTCAATGTAGAACTCCACTTAAATGGCTACACTATAATTAATGTTGAATTTACCCAACACCTTCAAATTTTGCAACAGAACATCCTTACTTAAAATTGCAGACTGCAAGGTGTGACATCACAAGATTTATTTATATATTTTTTTAATTGCATGTTATGTACTCGTACTTTAGATTTTTTGAACAAGGGTACATTTTTGTTTTGACATTTACGTATTAAAAATATTGTGGTTTTGGATTACCTACTCGCTTCAGATTCGTAAATGTCGTGGGTTCAAATCCAGGCGAAGCACAAAAAATACACCATTTATATTTTCAAATATGTATGCTCTTCGCTTGGTGAAAAAAATCATAAACCTTTACCAAAGATCGGTCACCAAAGGTCCATTCAACCTTACAGAAACTGGGTCTTGCTAGAGAATTGGCGCTTTCGATAGCGACGGCCAAGCTCGTAGAGGGCTCTTGAGGTGTGGTTCACACAAAATAGAGCTCACTATAATCAATTAATCATCCTAAAAATTATATTATTACTCAGTAGATTGTTTTAGTACACTAGGTACACATACTTACATCCACACAAAGCTAAAATCCCAAATGAAGTCTACAACTGGTTGAGTCACGTTTTTTATTGCCTTGGAAAACTAGCCCAAAGGTCCGTAGTTCAAATCCCTGTTGTATCACTAAAATTCTATTTCCTCTTCAAAATTGGTCAGGGGTAAATATTTACGGGTTTTTATGAAGACCAGCTACAAAGGTTCACCCCACCTCACAGAAACTGGGTCTTTCTTTGTTCAATTGGCTTTTTAGCTCGGAAAGAGCTCCATAGTAAATAAATCAACCATTTTTTTTCAAAGAAAATACAATAAATCCGCCTTATTTCACAATTTCCGTCAAAATCAATCGTTCTTATTTATTTGTTGCGCAGTTTTTTTGTTAACTTTATCTGCACGAATCTAGCAATTTTCACAAAAGAACAAGGTGCGCTTTCATGTTTTCAGGATGTTATTGTAGCCAGTAACCTTTTACAGAGCCAGTTTTATACCCTTCACAAAACTCGAAACCTAACTTTGTTACGTACTTTTTTTAGGGCGAGGGTTTTCCCAGCCTGGGGACACGCGTTACTTATGGTTCAGACCGGGATAGTAAGCCATGGATCAAAGTTGTTTTTTTTTCAGAGTTTATTTTTCAAATTGTTTATTAACACGCCGTCATTACACTAGCGTATGACTTCAAGGAAGGTGTTGCCATAACTTTAAAATATAAAATAAGTCATCTTTTAAATTACTCGCGGGAAAGAAACACTTTTTCGAAAATGATATTGAGAATTATTGTTTCACATTTATTTATTTATTTACTAGTTCACGAAATTCGTATATTAGATAAATATTTTTATTTTCATAGAAAAATATTTTTATTGCAAAATATAATTTATTTTCTCGTTCACTCCTTGTTGACATTATTCCTTGATTATCATTACTTAATTGAAAACAGCTTATTCAACACTGTTTTATTTTTTTAACTTGCTCATTTTATTGCACTTTTTCGAACTGAATAATAGCTCTTGCAGTTCAAACGATTGTCACTTCTATATGTCTAGATGCTTAGACAACATACTATTTATTACTTACCTCCTATCATATACCATTTTCCTTATCCATAGCAGACATCACACTTTGTGTCTTCATATACCTAATTTGCTTCTTCGTCTATTCTTGACATTTTAAACCACTCACCACTAACTATTTATTCTTCATACACATTATACATCCTCATTCAAAGCATTATAATTCGTGAATTCTCTTGCTTCTTCTTTATGCCTCTACACTTTTTAGACAACTTCCCGCTTACTACTAGTACATGTCTCTAACAGCTTGTATGTACACTATCTCCGTCTGTGTCACCGCCTACGCACCGAAGGGTGACTCCGTGGAGGGCGGGGAAACGGCACCGGTATGAGGGCGGCGCCCCCAGCTGTGGAGGGCTGGTATTACCCAGGGTTGGTATTCAATACCGGATCCGCTCGTAAATATTGTGCTGTCTGGGCGGAGCAGACGATACCGGGGGCGCCCAGACTTATCTATTTTTAAAACGCATTTTTTCTTATGAGAGAGACTGCATCCATTTTTAGTTTTCTTAAGGTTGTTTAGGAGGCTCACCACCTATACTGTAAAAAAACTGAATTGTTGCAAATATCTTTCGCGTTTAAGGGAAACATAGCTAGAGTAGAAGAGTCCATGTTTCAATGCTTCTGAGCAAGAACATTTTAGAAAACATATTTTCGCCTTTGTTTTTAAAATAACAAGGTGCAATACAAAAGGTGAAATGCAATACGAAAAAATATTCAACGCGATGCAACTGAGCTACACATACAGTGCGACCTCTTTACCTTAAATTTAAGTTCAGATCATTATTTTTACGATAGATGTTTTTTTTTTTTAACTAACGTTGCCTACCTGGCATTTGTATAGAGTACCTACTCGCTTCCGGTAAAATAATGTTTGGTTGGATTTCCTTTAAAATGCAGCTCTGTTAGCGCGAACTTACACATGTTGGCTTTTGTGCGTACATTAAGTGTGAATCTTAAGTATCTTTGCAACTAAGATTGCGGTGAGTCTGCGTACATAATTCTCCGTGTACCAATTAACAAGCATGCCGAAGTAATGAGGCGCGTCTATGGTTTTATTGAGTCTAATTCGCACTCAAACCGCATGAAATGAATCATGGAAATGGTGAATAAAAATGATATATTCTATTGCAGAGATAATAGCTCTAACCTTCTTCTGGTTCTTCCCATGGCGCTACAGCCATATCTCTCCTAGGCTTCCTTTATCATTCGCCTCCAGTACCCTTAGTACGAGTTGCAAAACTTGAGTAAAGTAAAGTTTACGGAAAGCATTAAAGAATGATTTTCCCCAAAATCTGCCGTTTTTGTTTCTTACACTCTATGGTCTTAGCAAAAGAGTTACAGTGATGAAGAAAATCAAGATCAAACAAACAAAAACGGCAGATTTTGGAGAAAACCACTCTTTAATACTTTCCGTAAACTTTACTTTACTCAAGTTTTGCAACTCGTACTCAGGGTACAGTTCCTCCTGTCTTCAGCGGCTGACTTCCAATTTGTGTCCTGGAGAAGTTGCGCTGCATCCTCTCTCACTCTGTCCTCCCACTTCAGTCTGAAGTCTTTTGAAGTGATCGGATTGTATAAACTATGCAGTTGTAATTTTTTTTAAAGAGATATTTTATAAATAAAGGCATATTTTATATACACACCTAAAAACATTTACTTGAAAAAAAAATGTTGTACATGGAGATATAGTTGTGTAAAAAATGCTGGTAGTTGTAAATCAGAATTTGTCGTAAAACCCGCATTCACAGTAATGTTTTACTCCCACCTCGGATAATAATTGATGGCAATGTAGGTCACATGATCACAATAATTGAATATCATCATCATCATCAGTACATCCTTGGGACAACGAATCTTGATGATTCCTGGTTTCCTTCATCAAGCGCTACCAACATGCTTCAATTGGTTAAGGAAAATGTTTAAAAAAATGTTTTTATTCTCGGCCGGCAAACGTAATAAGTGATAGTGATTAGTGAATATATAAAATAAAAAAAAAATCATAAAATAGACATCTGTGGATTATCAGAAACGAAAAAGAAGGGCAAAGGAACATCAAAACACTCCAACTATATTCTAATATATAGCGGGAAAGATAAACACCAAAGAGCCAGCTCAGGTGTCGGAATCCTGCTGCATGAGAAGTACGAGAACTCTATCGACAACATTGAATATATCAACCATAGAATATTAAAAGTATCACTTAAAATGGATAATAGCCGCCTGAACCTAATAAATGTGTACGCACCTGACATAACGAAACCGATCGAAGAGTCGGAAGAATTTTATACTCAGCTTCAAGATGCAATATCTCAAACACCCCATACAGAAAAACTAATTATGTTCGGTGACTTCAACGCTCGCATTGGAGACACACCTCTAGATGGCAGCAAACAACGATTCAATGAATCAACCATAAACCAAAACGGCGAAATGCTAATAGACCTATGTGCTCGAAATGAGATGAGAATAGGTAACACATATTTCCCACACAAACTACAGCACAAGTATACCTTCGAAAATTCGCGAGGAGATAGGTCTATGATTGATTTCATCATAACAAACAGAAAAATCCATCCTTCTATAATAAATGAAATCCGAGTTTTGGCCTCGGCGAACATTGGCTCTGATCATCATCTGGTTCTGTGTAAGATAATTATGAAACAACCAAAATTAAATAAAAAAGAACCCAAATACATTACAAAACTAAATATAAAATCCATCGAAGACGATAGCACAAGAGGACTTTACATAGACCGAGCCACAAATAAAATAACACAATGCGAAATTGA
Organism: Agapetus fuscipes; assembly: GCA_951799405.1. Lineage (NCBI taxonomy): Eukaryota > Metazoa > Arthropoda > Insecta > Trichoptera > Glossosomatidae > Agapetus > Agapetus fuscipes. The sequence continues at coordinate 7,720,102 of OX637350.1, forward strand.
AGAAGATGATAGTGTGGAAGACGCATGGTTAAAAATAAAAAATAACATTAAAAATGCTGCAAACGAAGCACTGGGCCAAAATAAGATAAACATAAACAGTACAAAGAATTCGAAGCCATGGTATGGAGAAGAGGTGAAAACCCTTGCGAAAGAAAAACGAGACAGCTATCTAACATACAGAAGTAACCCTACACCAGAAGAATACAGAAGGTATAAAGAAATACGAAACAAAGTCAACAGCGACATAGATAAAATAAAGAGAGACTATTGGCTGAAATTCACTAAAGATATGGAGAGGGATCTATATGGGGCCCAAAGAAAAGTTTGGAATATGCTCAGAAAACAGAAAAAACCAATCTGTGAGTATACACAAACCAATAAAATTACAATTACTGAATGGGAAAACTATTTTGAAAATCTATTTAGGAATACAACGCAGGCAAGATCAATAACAACAAACAATGACGCAGAATCGGAGATGATTCTTAATACTGCTGAAGTAGCTGCCGCAATTAAAAGACTAAAAAACAGAAAATCCCCAGGTATTGATGAAATCCCCAACGAACTAATTAAATATGGAGGTGCTAATGTGATCACAGAAATTACAAAACTGTTCAATAAAATACTTGAACGTTCTGAGATACCAAACGAGTGGAGACTGAGTGTAACCATACCAATATTCAAGAAAGGAACAAAAACTAACCCGGAAAACTACAGAGGAATATCCTTACTATGCACCACTCAGAAACTATTCACAAGTATCCTAAGGACGAAATTGGAAGAAATCATACAGAATAGAGATGAACAGCAGGGATTCAGAAGAAATCGATCAACAACCGACGCTATATTTGTACTAAAACAAGTAAAAGAAAAATCAATTGAATACAATAAGCCTGCCTATATGTGTTTTGTAGACTTAACCAAAGCCTTCGATAGAGTGCGCCTAGAAGACGTTATAGATATCATGACTCAAAAGAGTATACCAAAACCAATTATAGAATCCATCCACAAACTGAACACACACAATAAAATGAGGATAAAAGTAGACAATGAGCTCTCAAAAGAAATACCAGCTGCAGTCGGCATACGACAGGGAGACAGTTTAAGTCCATTCTTGTTCAACATCATCATGGACAAGATGATTGAAGATATAAAATCATTGGAATTGGGCTACTCTCTCGGAAAAAAGAAAATCGATATTGTATGTTATGCAGACGACGCAGTCCTCATAGCTGATTGTGAAGATGACCTCCAAAGACTCCTACACAAATTCCACATATCGGCGCAACAATTCAACATGAAACTTTCCATAGAAAAGACAAAAAGCATGGTAACTTCAAAACAGCCAGTACGATGCAAACTTGTAGTAGACACTAAGACAATAGAACAAGTGATGCGATTCAAATACCTAGGCGTTGAAGTATCAAGCAGTAGTGACCTTTACGAAGAAGTCTCGGAACAAGCAAATAAAGCTGCCGTTGTAGCTGGATGCTTGCGTACTACTGTATGGAGAAACGAACACATGCTGAAAGAAAGTAAAATGAAGATATACAAGACCTGCGTTAGACCGATAATGACATACGGTATCGAAACCAGAGCCGACACCACAAGAACGAAGAGTCTCCTACGAACCACCGAAATGAAAACTCTCCGCCCTATCGCAGGATTGACCATGCGAGACAGAATACGAAATTCCGAAATTCGGAGGATCTGTGATGTCGAGGATGTCGTGCGATGGGGTAGAAACAGAAGACGTTACTGGAGAGATCACGTCGAAAGAATGGATCCGGTGAGAATGGTGAAAGTGGCGGCAGACGAGATACCATCAACCAGCAGACCCCCTGGACGACCACCAAAGAGGTGGAAGGACAGCTGGACATCCGCGTCCCAGGAGTGAAACCCGAGAATAAACAGGACCTAGTCCTAAATCAAGATGAAGAAGAAGAAGAAGAAGATTAGTGAATAGGGTCCTTCGAAAGAAATAATTAGGTAATAGAAAAAAAAAAAATCCTTATCCTTTTATTTTCTCATTTCCTTTTATTAAAGTTAAATTTCTCTTTAGAAACCCAGTCGGGCGACATCACATTTTCTTGGTTCATGTCTTTTTGTCGAATTCATTGTGAAATTACATGGACTTTTAATTTTGATTATAGAATCGATAAGAGTGGAGTTTCTTGCCAGTAAAAAATATCGGTTTTTGAAACAACAAAAAAAGCGTTAGGATCTAATCTAATCTAAGTTGCAAAGATATGTTACGTTGGGGATTCACATTATATGCATTCTCACAAGTTCGCGCTTGCACATGCCGCATGTGAACCTACAACATAAAAACACAAATCTCAAATCGACATACACCCTGCAACTCTTGCAGTCCTTTCCTGAATCAGGGGTGACATTGGCCAAGTTAACCATTTTTTAAAGCATGGGTGGTCAGTCACATACCAACCTATAAGTCAAGAATGAATGGAAAACAATATTATGCGGTTAATGTACTTATGCAAATATTTAATTATTTATTTAGTACTTATTTACAATGAGTTTGAAACTGCGATCGCCACAGCGGAAACCAGATAACAACACACTGATTTGGATTTTAGTTTTAGATTACCTAAAGCGCATTGTACTTTATCCAATTGTTAATGAATTTTACAATCTACAGTGCTGAAAATAAGTTGTAAAAAGACAAACAAACGTTGTTATTTACAAACATTGAATCGGTAGCAGGGGCGTGCATCCCATGAGACACATTTACCTACAAGATAAGCAAGATATTGGGAAGAGAGCATTTAACGATTAAATTTAAGGTTCAAATCGTGTCCTTTTTAAAACTGAAATTGATTTCTAATTCGTTATTTCAAATTCAAAGGTTATTTTTTATTATTATAGAATGTATTTGTGTCTACCTAGTGCACGTGCGTGATCCATAGATGACCTAAAGATCGAGATTTTTTATATTCAAAATTCACTTTAGTCAGAGGATGATTCATGGGCTCAATGTCTGAATAACGCTAAAAGTATTAAGTTGTGCTACATATTTTTTTGTGATGAAAAACCCACAAGGGTGCAGAGAATAGAGAAGACCCAGAGCGAGTTAGATGGAGTAGAAATCGCGGTTAAAATGTGGATCTGGAAGAGCAAGGCGTTCGACTGGCAGCGGTGGCTGTGGTTTATCAAGGAGGCCAAGACTTACGTCATTTTTTGCTTCAGTAATGGTGGTCGTGGTAATGGCATGTATTTAGTTATAAAATGATTCACTTGGCCAATGTCAGCCCTGTTTCAGGGGAGGTCGGAAAAAGTTACAGGGCCTATGTTTATTTGAGGTTTGGATTTTAATTTGTAAATACACTAAAGCATTTGTAACAGCTAACTTACACGTGTCTGTGGGCATGAATCTAATCTAATCTAAGTTGCAAAATATATGTAACATTAAAGATTCACATTATGTATATGCACTTTCACAAACAGACATGCACAAGTTCGCGCTTAAACATGCCGCATGTGGTCCTACAATATAAAAACACGAATCTCACATGGACATACACCCTGCAACTCTTGCCGACCTTCCCTGAAAAACAAGGGTGACATTGGCAAAGTGAACCATTTTCTACAGCATGGGTGGTCAGCGGCATACCAAACCATGCATCGAATATTAATTTTAAATGTTAATATATCTTTGCAACTAATCTAATCTAATCTAATCTAAGCTGCAAAGATATATATCATTTAAGTTTTATATTAAATGCATTCCCACAAGCAGATATGTATAATTTCGCGCTAACACATGCCGCATGTGGACCTACAATATAAAAACCCAATCTCAAATGAACATAAGCCTTGCAACTCTTGCCGTCCTTCCCTGAAACAGAGGTGACATTGGCAAAGTGAACCAATTTTTACATTATGGGTGGTCAGCCGCATAACAACCTATAAGTCAAGGAACCTACAACGATTATAGATTATATTGTTGTAGCTGATAACATTGATTTTGGCGACCTTTGACCTACCATCTGTAACTTTTGTGCCAAGGCTATCGTTTGGCAATAATAAGCCTCTGCAATTCTGAGAGAAGATTCGTAATAATATTGTCGGTCCTTCACCTTCTAAAGATCGATACAAAAATCTCTCGTCTTTTACAAAATATAATGTAAAAAGGTGTCTGTATGTTTATTCCATCTAGTGCTTGTCCGAATGTATCTGGCTGCGTGCTCAAAAGGAGACAGCTCATAAGTTGTTCAGGTCAGCTATTAAGTAGTAAGTTACCTAAGGTGTTCAACATTTCGCACGCTTAATAATAAAGAGAAATAACTCTAAAATTGGGAAAATCGAGATTTTGTAATAAAACGCAAGAACAATGCGAGAAGAATAGGCAGAATGCGACAGCCGTTCAATTTGGACGAATATGACCGAGATTAAACATCGGTCGCCTTTTTCATCCCATACAAGTTGTACTGGATGTCTGAACTTCAAACGTGATTTCCCAACATTCATGTTTTTTGAGTTATTGCTCTTTATTATTAAACGTGCGATTTGCTAGAGGCAATCCTGCTACCAGCTCGATAATAGAATATTCTGGCTCGTTCAGTGAAAAAATCTGCAGTAAACCAAAAATAACGTGAAAGGCTTAAAACCGTACAATGGCAATAACTGTAAAAATCGTCCTTCGAAAATTTATTTATTTAATAATAATGTGTTAAAATAAAATGTTTGTTTAATAAACAAAACATTTGCGCAATAATGAATGTCGTAGGTCGAAATTTCTTTTATTGGCACACTTCATACATCAATACCCTAACGTTTAAACTAAATAAGTGAGCTTAATACTAAGCTAACATGTTTTTTTTAGATAAATGCACCGTTTTTTCGTATTTTCTACTTGCGAAAACACTACAGAAGTTTGAAAATCCTGTAATTTAGAAGTTTGTCATGAGCTCTGCCTTATAATTAGTTCACTTGCTATGAGAAGTTACACCCAATAAAATGTTTAATCCATGATTTCTCAAATCAGTGAATCAGCACTTATTCTGTTTTACCTTTAAGGTGGCGATATAATATTTTTCTTGCAGTTAACAACTAATGCGACAGTTGCGACTACTTTTCGTGTTTTGCCCTGATGACAACATCTTGCTTTCCTCAAAAAATATGATCAAATCGGCGTTAGCATACTTTCTACGCTTGATTTTTTAATTATGTCATTAAATATTCCGTATTACGAATACCAAAACATTAATACTTTTTCCATTTTCATAAAAAAAATGTAAAACAAACTTCTTCCTTCAAGTTCGTACTGATTACTTGAACTGTGTGGATGGTTGGACTCTGTAACTGCATCTGTACCTACTCACAAATACGTACATAGGTGATAGTACGTATACATATGCATGTATATGTATTCTGTCTGAAGGGCGTCCATTCATGTCCCGGCGGCGTCGTAAAACTGTTCAATTAACCTGTGCCGGTACTTTCATCCTTTTCTGGCGCACTTATCCCATCGGATGGATGAGAGAGACGTGCAATGTCAGTCGTACCCTTTGCAATGATTCACCCGTTTCCCGTAACCGTTTTTACGTGGCACCAACATTTTAGGATTCTGCCACTTCTATCTGTAATCTAAGTCGCAGTCTGCAGATTTTAAATTATATTTGTTATCTTTCTGTGTAAAAAAACATGAAGAAAATTCCTCACATGCTACAGGTGTACCTACTAACATAAAAAACTGAACTTCCAAAAAATCCTGAAACAAAGATTGCATTGGTAGAAGTTCTTAGTTTTTTTTTATGTGTGTAGCTTGACTTTTTTCACCTATAAGTAGGGACTGGAAAATAGTGGTGTTATTTTTTGGGAAATTCGCGTTATTTTTTTGGGAAATTCGCGTTATTTTTGATCGAAAACAGGAAAATTCGCGTTATTTTTCATGATAAACGAGGAGATTCGGGGTAATTTTTAGGGTTGATTTGATCAAAATAAAGGTTTCTATAATTGCAATACAAAATATATTACTAATATTTACAATTTATTATATAAACGACAATATGTACTTTAAAAAACAATGAATAAACAACATCTGAATCAATACGAGTACCTAGCTTACAACAAAACCGTTGATTGAAAAAAGTATAAATATTTCAATGACACTCCGAATACCCTGCAATATCCTTTTAAAATATTGAATTTTTGTGCATTTAGTCTCTAGATAAGGGTTATCTAATATTCAAGAGATGTTGGCTTTTATGAAAGCCTCAAGTTGTGCTCTTGGCTAATCCAGCAACAGCTTCACTCCATGAAGTATTTTCCTTCATTGATGTCACGATTCAAGTCTGTTTGGATTATCCAGGACAGTTCTGTTTCAATCATTCATTTTTTAAATAAAATAGATTTGTGAATAGGAATGCAATTCACCAACCTATTCTGCCTGGCCAGAAACAGGTATTAATATCATTATTGTTTATTTTATTGAATTATTAATTTATAATTACCCAATTACATCTGTTGAACCAGGGTCAAATGACCCAGGCGGGGATCGGACCCCGCGTCTAGCGTTCTAGCGCGTTTCAACGTCGAAAGATCAACCCACTTGGCCACCTCGGCTATAACATCGGCCAATTTTCCTGTGCTTTGCACCTTGCAAAGGGTTTTCGCAGGAATCTTTTCTTTCCCACAAAATCGTTGCGTTGCAAAAGCGACACATGACAACTTTTTCGCACAATTTCTACCAAAAGTACGAAAATTCGCGATATTTGCGTAAAATCTTAAAATTCGCGTTATTCGCGTAAAAACATCAAAATTCGCGAATAAATTCGTTTTATCGCGATCGCGAAATTTTCCAGTCCCTACCTATAAGATATGGTTTAAAGTAATGCGGTAAGGATATCTTGCAGTTCAATTTCATTCTCGCATAACTTGAAAATTGAAATAATAGAAAATTCCAAAAATAAGTCACTTACAGGTATACCACCGAAGAGATGGAAAGACAGCTAGACTTCACAGGAAACCACATGATAGCCCACCTTCCCTAAAAGGTCATACAACCTAGAGTAACAAGAGGAAGAAAAATGCAATATAAGTCGTCTTTTACCCTTTCGTATTTTAGTTATTATCACCTTGGATTATTTATCAAAAAATATACTCGATTTCTGGTCCCCAGAGTCGAATATACCTTTGCTTTGAAAATTGGCGGTCTTTGAAAACAGGGGTCTTCCCCCAAACTGCTCTCTCAGGTCCTTCAAGCAGTATGTTCGACTTCGACCTGGAGTCCGTCGTTCTTTTACTCTTCTCTATTTGATGAGATGTGGGAACAAAATTTCTCATTTTTTTATATTAAATTTCACATTTAATTTTAAATATCAATAGGTCACTCAGCCACACTCAAACTGGGTCTCGTTTGTTTGCTTGTTGCTTAGGAATGTTTATAATACCGACCCATAGTCACACAAAATGTAAATTCCTGTACCGCACCGAGCACACGTTATGATTGCATTAATTGTGATTATTTGTACCACTTGTATGCTATTACTATTAGGATTTTCTCTTCTATACCTATGTGCCTGCAAGTACAAGTACTGCACGTAACATCTGCCACACACGGACATCCACGTTTGTCATTTTTGCGCGTCAACTTATGTAAAGTTTTTGTTTTAGGTAAAGAATTTGAAAGTGATAAAAAGAAAACAAAAAGTAGTTAGGTATATAAATGAAATCGACTCTCCTTTGTATGCCATTTTATTTTTATCGATCGGTCGATAGCTCAGTTGATAGAATGCTTGCAGACTATGGAGAGAAATTTGAGTCCGAGGGTATCGCGATACCACATAATTTGTACATGATTTGCGTGGTGGCTTTTATTTTAACTGAGATGATAAGATACATTAATTAAGTTGAAAAAAGATATATTAACATTTAAATTAATATTAAATGCATGCCCTTAAACAGGCACGTGTAAGTTCGCGCTTACAATGCTGCATATGAGGATGATGATGGATAATTTCTTTCCTGTGGCGCCATTGAATGGTCCAGGACCATCTCAAAGGCGCCATGGCTTCTGGAGAAAAGCAGTGTCTTCAGTCCCTTTCTGAAGGTGGTGGTAGGCTGGTTCGCGCGAACACCGACGGGCAAATTGCTCCAGGCAATCGGCCCGGCCACCGCAAAGCTCCTGTCTGCAAAATTTGATGTGTTCGCTCTTTTGGGCACTATGACCTTGTTGACAGCAGTGAGGGCAGAGCGTAGTGGTCGTTTTGAATGCTTATCAACAGAACATAGCTCAGCGAGACATATGTACTTACAAATTAAAATCCAAACCTCAAATGAACATAAGCCTTGCAACTTTTGCCGACGTTCCGTGAAACAGGTGAGACATTGGCATAGTGAAGCATTGTTTACAGTAATTTGTTTTTATTTATTATCATTTTATCAAATGTTGTAAAGCGAGTTGATGTTTCATAATATGATTGAATTTTCCAATAAACAAATAAATGAGCGGCAATAACAATTTATACTTATTTTATTTTTCTGTTGTTATGATTTATATTATGATTTTGACATGCAAAAATGGCACGCACTTATGACAGTGTAAAGCTGGCATAATGTCGGTTTAATAGCCATCATTGTTTTTTGTGTGGAGTGAGTCCTTCCCTGTTGGTTCAGTTAATTTATTACAAAGCTTAGGTTAGGTAACAAGATTAATGACGAATAGCGCCCACTCTCGCTATAAAACTGCACTATTACAAATGTCAGCAATTTCACAAAATTCACAAAATTCACATTCACTTCAGCGGAAGAAGACTATGTAAACAAATAAACATGCAATTCTTATTTTACGGCATTTCTTCCTTTTTTGTTATTTGAGTTGTATAAAATGAAAGGTGGCATTCTAGGATTTTTCTCGAAAATTTGATAAATATATAGAAACACAGGAAATCATTTTCCCAACATTTATTTATATTTATCTCCTTTTCGAATAAAACGCTTGTTTGTCGTTTTTGATTTATACAACTTATTTTATAATGAAGCATGAATTTGCAACGTAAGCTATCCAAAATATATAAAAATCATGGAGGTACCGTATCGCTTTCCCTATCGGGTTTCATGCAATTTTGTAACAAATTTATTTTCTTTCGCCCACAGTTTTATACAAATTGAAATAATATTTATTGGATAGGTACCTAAGAGCGTGTAGTTTAATCGATTTCCTTCCCAAATAAAGATGTTAAAATAATTTTGGTTACTCATTATATGTTGCTTACTATAAAAATACAATTGATAGCTCGATAAACCCTTGGATCGAAATCAACCGGTATCAAAGATGATAACTATTTTAATGTCAACTTTTTACAAGGTTTTAGTACCTGCAAGATTAACGTAGTCTTCACACGATCAAAGGATAGGGAATAGGATCCTTTCGGAAATACTATGCATTTTTTTTATTTAAAAGTTCATGTAATTTTGGACGGATAGCTTCGGACGCGTTATCTATTTTATATTAAATCGATGATGACTTTTATATAAAGGCTTTCTTCAATCAACCGATTTTTGTGTTTTGAATTGTATCATTGACCGTTCAAGTCAAATTATCATTAGTATCGATGTTTGTCTTCATCATAATTATTATCGCAAACAGCGGATGCGAAACGTCGCTGTATCGTGTTTCCTTCCGAGTAATTATCTTGCGTGTAAATACGCTGGAATGGCAGAAATGCGCACGTGGTGCATGAACATGTGCCGAGAAGAGAATCCGAGACTAGCCTAGCGTGACCATAACGATACCTTTACTAGCGCGATTATAACGATACCTGATCTAGCGAGACCATAACGATACCTTTACTAGCGCGATTATAACGATACCTGATCTAGCGAGACCATGACTTGGTAATTGGCGAGACCATAACGATACCTTTACTAGCGCGATTATAACGATACCTGATCTAGCGAGACCATGACTTGGTAATTGGCGAGACCATAACGATACCTTTGCTAGCGCGATTATAACGATACCTGATCTAGCGAGACCATAACGATACTTACATGAACTGAGGAGGCCATAACGATATCTATACTATCGCCAACTTAACGAAACTCAAAGTAGTGAGACCATAACGATAAATAAACTAGCGAGACCATAACTAGGTATACCTAGTTATAATAATAATACAATATTTTTAAAGCGCCTTTTCATGACTCTTGGTCATCCCAACTGGCAAGACTATAACGATACTCACATGAACTGAGGAGATTATAACAATATCTAAGGAACGCCATAACGATACTTGAACTAGCAAAACCATTAGGTACAATACCTAAACTAGTGAGGTAATAAGGATAACCAAACTATTGAGACCAAAACGATACCTAAACTTGCTATAGCATAACAATAATTAAACTATCAAAACCATAATAATGAACTAACGAGACAAAAACGATAAGTACTTACTTACTTGTTCAGTTTTCTCTGGTCGTTTGCTTCTTTATTGAAGATTGAGACCCCTGCCGGTTTCTTCTTTAACCTTGGTATTGGACCTCTTCTATGGGTCTTTGTGATGAAAAGCCCTTCCTCTAATGCACTTCTAGAGCGAAGAGTTCCATGGCCTCTTCCACATACGTGGCTCATTAAATTACTGTCTATCTAATGGATTGATGCAATTCTTACAAGTATAGTTTACTTGTGGATGCTGACCATTAGTTCTCGTGCATTGTTTCTCCAGCGTCATTGACTCTCTTGTAGCTACACTGCCTACTTGTATGTTGGGATTATGCAAGCGTATCCAATGGTCATAGGAAGTGTGCAGATCTGATAAGTGTGTGCTCGGTACCTAACACATGAGATGATAAAATATTGCGAATTGAATAAGTATACGCAAGGCGAGACGCTGAGACAGCCAATTAATTAAGTACCTACGTACTGCTAGCAGAACAGAGAGAAAAATAGTAAAACCTGGAAATTTCATTTTATGCATTTGCTTTAACAATTGCTGTGTCATTATGAAACTGTGTCACTTCAAAACTAGTAAGCTATGATTCAGTTGAATTTTGGAGTTGGATGGCCCGTTCGGTAGCTTAGTAGATAGAGTGCTCGCATACCATGCCGAGAACTCGGGTTCGAATCCCACCGAGGGTGTCTGAAATGATTGATTTCCCGTTTCGATGTTTATTTAAAAACCTCAAAAATACTAGTTTTCTTCTTCTTTCTCAGCCCTTACTTACCCACTACTGGATGTAGGTCTTTTCGAATTTTGATTGTCCACACCTCCCTGGTTGTCCACACCTTCCTGGTTGTCCACACCTCCCAGGGTGTCCACATCTCCCTGGTTGTCCACACCTCCCTGATTGTCCACACCTCCTTGGTTGTCCACACCTCCCTGGTTGTCCACACCTCCCTGGTTGTCCACACCTCCCTGGTTGTCCACATCTCTCTGGTTGTCCGCACCTCCCTGGTCGTCCATAACTCCCTGGTTGTCCACACCTCCCTGGTTGTCCACACCTCCCTGGTTGTCCACACCTCCCTGGTTGTCCACATCTCTCTGGTTGTCCGCACCTCCCTGGTTGTCCACACCTCCCTGGTTGTCGACACCTCCTTGGTTGTCCACACCTCCAAAATCTACTAAACATCTATAAAAAACGAAAATTGAAAACTTCAAAGCCTTTACCTTAGCCGCCTATCTATATCTATCTATAATCTTTTCTTCTAAGTTGCAAGGATATATTAACATTCAATGCTCATATCAAATGCATGCCCACAAACAAACATGTGTAAGTTCGCGCTTACAAATGCTGAATGTGTGCTTACAAATTAAAATCCGAACCTTCAATGAACATAAAACCTGGAACTTTTGCCTACATAATTTGAAATTAAGCTGCAACATGGTGCAATGTATATTCAATATATTTTGTAATATTGCAGGTGAGTACATGTCCTTGAAGCTGATGCGAGGAGTGGTGTCGCGCGTGCACGCTGCCCTCCGTCTCCGTCTGGACAATGCCCTGGCCACCTGCCTGCCCGCGCCCATCCCGCTGCCCATGTCAGGAGTCTCCTCCAGCCGCAACGGGCGCCGCACCATGGAAGACAGACATGTCATCATAGACGATCTCAATAGGCTGTTTGACATGCAGGTAACTCAAAATAAAACTGCCCTGTATCAGGAAAAATACTAATCAACACCAGCTCACGAGGGGCTTGTATTGCAATCAAGGTGCCCTTCACGGTGCACCCAGTTTCCAGGATCATTTATTGGCTTCTGATAATTTGTAACTGACAAGTCCGGTCTATAGCTCAGTTGGTAGAGAACTTGCATTCCATGCCGTGAGCTCGGGTTCGAATCCCACCGAGGGCGTCAGAAATGATTTCCCGTTTCGGTGTTTATTTGAAACCCCATAATAAAAACTGGGAAGGTTAACTAACCCTTCACAAGATATACAGTATACTAGCCCTCTTGGGAGCTGAGAAACCACCACTTCAATTGAAGTGGTTGGCCGGCCCTCTTGTCTGTAAATATAAATAGGTCCCACTCCCCACTTGCCAATGCCTTCAAGGTTAACGCAGCAAGAAGTTACACTATATGTGCAGCTTAGTTGTGTTGCGTTTTTTGTCCATTTAGCTCCTCTTGAATGTGTATAAACGATGCAAAATGCTAGATCCGTCAACCATGTCAACCACGTTAGCCATGTTGAAAGCACCGGTTCCCATAGATCACCGAAGTTAAGCAACATTGGGCGTGGTCAGTGCTTGGATGGGTAACCGCTCAGGTACACCGCGTGTCGTTGGCATCTTGGACCGGTCCGTAGTCCGTAGTGGCAACACTTCGGACTCGTAAATGGAAGGTTGTGGATTCGGATCCCGGCGGAGCACAAAAATATACCATTTATATTTCGAATGTGCTCTTCGCTGGGTTGAAAAATTCATACACCTTTACCAATGACCGGTCACCAAAGGTCCATCCAGCCTTACAGCAACTGGGTCTTGCTTGAGTATTGGCGCTTTGTAGCGACGACCAAGCTCGTACACCTCTGCGGCACTAAAATAAGTGTCATAGACCCCTAGAGTCTTTAAAATCTAGGGAGTCTCCCGCACAGGATTTCTTAAAAAAAAAAAAAAAAAAAAAAAAAAGATCCTTGTTTCTAGAGGAGTCTGTGTTCATGCCATAGAGTAACAATGCTTAATGTCAAAGGGTCATGCCCATGAATTTAGATAACATCCATGTCAGGTAATTTGTCTGGATATGCTTATTGCTTGACTTATTTTGTTACTTAGTATGTGGGCATGCATTTAATATGAAATTTAAATATTAGTATATTTTTTTGACTTAGATTATAGATTAAGATGCTCTAAGAAATTTCAAATTTGTCACCAACAGTTCTGATCAAGATATCATTATACATTGTTCATAAAATGAAATCATAAGTCGTTTTATTATACCCATATTATTTTGATTATACGTACGTATGTACTTCGTTGTCCTGACCACATTGATTATTTCCACTCATTCTACTGATTCCACTGATTCTATGAAAAGTAATGATTCATTTTTATTATGAAACAGCGCACAGACACCTGCTTTGAACCAAACTATTTTAAGACATAGTAATAAAAAAAAAACCTATTTAATGCTCACAACAATTTTAAGAGTCATCTCACAAAAAGACCCTGTGATGATTCTGTTGAGTAACCTTTACTTTTTTAAATTTCTGTGGATACTTAATGAAATTTTAAAGGTAATTCGAAAACATTCAGGCTAAATTTAGAATTCAACACAAAACAACTGAAAAGTCACAAAGTTTATCTTTCTCTCTCATGGTTTTACAACCTAAATCAAACCTGGCTCTCTCAAATGCTCAGTGTTCAATTCCCTCTGTACCCTAAAGTCATCCTTCGATTTTCCACCTGGAGAAGTTGTGTGCATCTCTCCTCAATCCATCGTCCTACAGCAGCCTTGGCTTCCCCAGCAGTTCCCTTGTAGAAAGTAGTAGTGTAACGGTTCATAATGTTCTGTTGTAGTGTTGGTTGGGAGAACGATGTTAATGTACAATTTGTTCTGGTTTTCTAGGATCCTGTTCAAGCCAGTTTCTATGCCGTGTATGATGGCCACAGTGGCAGTGTCGCCGCCACTTACTGCGCCGCTCACCTACACGTCCATTTTGTCAGAAGTCCTCATTACCTCACCAACCCTCGGGAAGCCATGCGAGAGGCCTTCCTCAAAACAGACCACGACTTCACTGGCAAAAGAAACTCAGGCGTATGTCTTACCTCCTTCCCATTTTCATTGCAAGATCAATTTAATTGTTTTAATTTAAAACAGTAAAATCGACATGTAGCATGTCACCATTTGAAAGATGATAGGAATTTTACTTTATTACTAAATTTTTCTCACAAAGAGGCTGTATGTTGCTTGTTCTTCTGAGATTGTTCTTGTTTGTACTAAATAAACCCTTATAATTTGAAGATAGTTGTGACAAATAAAAAAGTTAACATGACTAGAACCTGTTTTTTTCTTCAATTTCTCAGGTGAATTTATTTTAGGTAAGTATTGTTTTCAGTTTAAAGTTTGTGTCATTACTCATGATGTGTTCAATTTTCAGGGCACTACTGCTGTCGTTTGCTACATGCGAGGGAAAGATATCCTGATTGGCTGGACCGGAGACAGTCAGGCATTACTTGTGGGTGATGGAGAACTGAGACAGCTTGTCAAGCCTCACAAACCTTTTAGAGCGGTAAAAATATTCATATTATATCAAATAAAGTTATTCATGGTGTTGTAGCGCCATCTATGATTGTAAATTGAAGTAAAGTTATCTTGGATACGAACCATACATGGCTTTGTTTTGCTTTCAGCTTTCAACAATTTTCAACAGATGCTGCTCTGTCTGTTTTCTCAATGTAATAAAATATTCTCCCAATATATAAAAATGAATTAAAAAAAGAGAAAATCTAACATTATTCCAATAAGACAAAAAAAAAACCAGGCGTTTTGTATAATTTAAGTATTTGTTTATTTTAGGATGAATGTCAGCGGATAGAGCAATTGGGGGGCATAGTTGTCTTCAAGGAAATATGGAGAGTGAATGGCATTCTGGCAGTTTCTCGAGCTATTGGTAAGTCAACATTGCATCCTATTAAATCTGATAATTATTTTTTTGTGTTATTTCAAACAATTTATTAAAATAATCATCAAGTGCATTTGGGTTCACAATCTTAGGCATTTATAATCTATAATCTAAGTTGCAAGTATATTTTTTTTTTTTTTTTTAAGAGATCCTGTGCGGGAGACTACCTAGATCGTAAAGACTCTAGGGGTCTATATTATTTTATAGGGATATATTCATTTAAAGCTCTCAGATGTATGCCCACAAACCAACAAGTGTAGTTCGCGCTTACAAATGCTGAATGTGTACTTACAAATAAAATCCAAACCTCAAATGAACATAAGCCCCACAACTTTTGCCGACCTTCCCTGAAACAGGGGTGACATTGGCAAAGTGAACCATTTTTTACAGTATGGGGGGTCAGCCTCATACCAACCTAAAGTCAAGGAATATGAATAATAAATTACATTTAAATATAAAAAATAACAAAACCTTACAAAGAAATCTCTACAAAAAAAGTCAAAAATTTCCTATGCAAAAAATGTAGCAAATGAATACACCAACATTAGAAATCAACACTGCAGATTAGCCGCCACTTCTTCCTGTCCTTGCATACTTCTTTCATTTCACTTCTAATAATTAAACTGAAATAATGTAATCATAGATATAATCATAGAAGTTATAAATGGTTTGTTAAATGCTTTGAATAATTTAAGTATGAACGAAAAAAGAGCCCAGGCAAAAAAAAAAAAAATATATTTATATTTTTTAGTCAAATTATTTCAATATTTTTTGTTATTTTTGTGCATTTTTCTGATTAAAAACGAGGGCAGGCGATAGGGGAATGAATTGCTAATAGCTGTTTTAATTTCCCTAAAGGGTAGCATTATCTGGAGCGTGAACACACCGGCTTCCTGAATAAAATAGCACACCTACATACAACATCTCCTGATGATACCATGCACCACACCCAACTTTTCCAATACCATCGGGCTGCCATAAATAAAATAAATGGCGTTTTTAATTAGTGCGCAAAAACTGTCCTCAAAAGGGTGTTTCACTGTTTGATTTTTAGTGTATTTTAGAAGTGGTATGGAGTGATGGAAATAATGATAAGTTAACTAATATAATAACCATAATTAATTTATTGTAGAATAGAATGGCTGGTCCGTAGTCTAGTGGTAACGCTTCAGACTCGCCAATGGTTGGTTGTGGGTTCGAATCACAGTGGAGTACAAAAAAATACCATTTCAAATATGCTCTTCGCTGGGTTGAAAAATCATATAAATTCACCAAAGATCCATCCAGCTTTACAGCAACTGGGTCTTGCTTCAGAGTTGGCACTTTCTATAGAGACGACCCAGTTCACCAAGGGCTGTTGAGGTGTGATTCGCACTAAAACAGCACTCACCAAATAAATCATTCTTATCTTATGTAATCAAATAGGAATCTCAGTAGCTACAATTGGATCATTGTCAAATTGAGTTTTTTTTTTCAAACATTAATTTTGTATCATATTAAATTATGTACTTAATTGAACTCTGCTTATATCCACAGGGAGATTTATTTTTTAGGATGCAAAATACAATCAATAACTATGTATTCAACTTGAATAACCAGATTTTATTTATGTAGGTACTTGAGGAATCTGAGGGGATAGAGGAGTATCCGCTATTATACAAAAGTATCGGCTACCCTTTGTGGATTTAGTAACTGTAACATTAACATTAATTTGTCATTGATAAAATGGATTTGGTTGACAGATCTCCACAGATTCTCTTCACTGTTGGTTAGTTTCTTGCAATTTGAATATTCTCCTTGCCCATGAATATTCTGATCTTTGTTGTGTTTCTCATTTTAACACAATGCCATCTCATCAGGCGCATACAAACAATTGCATATCTTTAGTAAATCTTCCACCACAGCTCCTTCCGTTTTCCGTGCATTTACTGGCAGCCATTATCCATTATATTGTTATTTCAATGAGATGATGTGTTCACAGATTAGGGCAAAAACATTTACGTAAATATTATGAATAAGTGCACTGATTTGAGAAATCACTTTTTTATTTTTATTGAGTGTAACTTATTATAGCAAGTGAACTTTGCCAATGTCACCCCTGTTTCAGGGAAGGTCGGCAAGAGTTGCAGGGCTTATGTTCATTTGAGGTTAGGTTTTTTTATATTGTAGGTCCACGTGCGCCATGTGTGAGCGCGAAATTATGTGTGTCTGCTTGTGGGAATGCATTTAATATGAATCTCAAATGATACATATCTTTGCAACTTAGATTTAGATTTAGATTAGAACTAATTATAAGGAAGTGCTCAAGAAAAACCTTCACATACTACAGGAGTTTCACACATTTGTAGTGTTTTTTTCTCATAGAAAATAGGAAAAAAGGTGAATTTATCTGAGAAAATATTGTGTATGGGCTGGTATTATAAAATATTCCTGAACACTTATTTCAATACAATACAACATCTTTTGTATTGAATTGTAGCTGGGAGGGAATCTGATACCAAGGAATATTTATTAAACCAGTTCTATAAGATTTTTCAATCAAACTTGCCTTTTCTCTACCTATTTCTTTGAATTTATGGCATCTTCTGATCTACTTTCTTAATGTTTCAATGACTTTCTGCCATATTTATTAGTCCACCGTTGCAGCAGCCAGTACTAACCGTACTAATATTTTAACATAGAATTCGCTGCATATACAGCTACACAATGTACCCTGTTATTCAGAGACATTTAATCCATGGATCATCTGCCATCTGCATTGCTATTTCCATTTTTGTCTGTGTTGTCTCTAAAAAGTTTGCATATTATGGCAAGTAGAACTGTTTATTTTCACGTGCTAGTTTTTGTCAGCCTTACGTCAACCACCCTGGGATTTTTTTACACAAAAAAGATGCAATGATCCCTGTATTATTTATCGATTTAGTGTGTCTGAATATGTAACTTTGAAATTGCATTTGTTCTTTTTGCATATAGTACAGCTAGACAATTTAGCATTAGCCAGAGAAAATTGACCGTCTTCTTTAGTAAATTTTGCATACAATAAAGACTATGATCCTTGGATCATTTACGAATCAAATATTTCTGAATAGCAAGCAATTTCTGAATAGCAAAGAACAAGCGATTGACGATGGATCTGAGAATGGCGGTACACAATGGCATATTGTTACCGACTTTGTTGTATGGAAGTGAAGCATGGACAGTGAACGATAGCGAAATGAGTAAAATATGTACGGTGGAAATGAAGCATTTGAGAAGCATGACAGGAAAAACTCTGAGGGATAGAGTTAGGAATGAATGGGTAAAAAAAGAATGTAATTTGAAAGAGGATGTGAAAGTTAAGGTACAAAAGAATGTGATGAGATGGTTTGGACATGTGGAAAGAATGAATGATGATAGACTGACAAAGTATATATACAAAGAAAGTGTGAAAGGAAAAAGAGGGAAGGGACGACCGAGAAAAGTATGGAGTGATCAGATTGAGGAGATTGTGAAAGAATGGGATATACAAAGTGAGCGTAAAAGAAGAAAATGCATGAAAAAGGTGATGGATATGAATGAATTGAAGGAGGTATGTAAGGATAGGAAAAAATGGAGGCAACTCTGCAGAGGCTCTGGCCACCCCTAGCGGAATGGCGACAGAGTTACAGTTACAGTTACAATGATTTGGCATACGTTTTTGTTACATAGTATTATAAGATTATTAGAGACACTTAATTCCCGGATTATGCTCAGTCTTGCACTTGTATCCTAGCTAAAATTTCGCTAGGGCTGGCCAGTACCTCCGCAAATGTGTCTACACTTTGTTCTGTACTTGCACACTTTTTTAACCTCCACTATTTTCGTCACTCTTAATGCATTTTTTTTGTCTTTTTCTCACTCTGCTACTTCCAGTCCTATGCGACTGTTTTTAATACTATAATCCGAGGATCATTTACTGATTAAATATTTATGAATAACAATGCTGGAGATTATTTATTCTGCATATTTGCATTAGAGCAGGTACGCTGTCCGTGACCGCGGGCGTGGCCGCTACCGTTACGTACTTTCTTTTGCAAATACTCGGCGCTCGCGGGACCGTGTCCGACGTTCATATAATTTTTTGATGATTTTTGTTTAATTTGTTTTCTCGTTGTTTTTACATTTCTAAATAAATCCAGACCACTGATAATGAACCCAATAACTGGCTACGTATTCACTTTTTTAAATAAAGTCGAATTCTGCTTTTTTTGCTGAAAATCTGCGTTCGAATGTGAAGTTGTCAGACATGACTTTATGTTTCGGTGTTTTATGTAGCATAGATAAGTTTACTCAGAAATCGGGAATACGAAAATTCCATTAATTATCTGACTTTACTTCCAATAAAGGGGTTGGCGTAAGGCTGGCTTTTCTTATTTGTTAAAGCAACTAAGTTCACGCAGCAATGCTACCCCTCCGGAGATAAGAGTCTTATTTACAAAAATTAAATCCATGGATCAGTTTTGGACGAAAAATTTACTTCAGGCTGCGGATGAGCCATGGATTTGCTCTATGTGAATAAAAGCGTAAGAATTTCCAGCCTCATGATTTTATGCATCAAAGTGAAGACACGTCGGTGAAAGCACTAGCCAGCCCTAGTGGAATGGCGCCTGGGTACAAGTACAAGTACATGAAATTAATTAAAAAGTATTTAATCTTAAATTTTTCTTTGCGACCATACAGTGTTCGAGGATACTAAGCATTTGTTTTTTCATGATTTAAATATTAGGGGCCGTCCATATATAACGCCATTCGAATTAAGGGGGGGGGAGTCTGGTCTGCGGATGATGGAAAATGACATACGAGTACCAATAGTAACGTCGTTCTTGTAAATACCAATTTCTACAAAATAGTATGTAAGATATATAACATGATTAATTATTAAGCTCATCCATTGTTGCAGCAAGAGGGGGGAGGGGTCATTAGATAATGACTATAGGATGATTGTAAGGGGGGGGGGGGGTCGAAAATCGGCAAAAATCGATGACGTAATTTATGGACGGCCCCTTACCATGCCATAAGTCGACTCATAGTACTGATTATGAATACCAGTGGATGTTGTCAATTTTCTTTAATAATTACGTCATAAAAACGCAGGTCAACGTACACAATATTGACTATATGTTGACCCACAGTCGTGACTCTTTTCACAAAAAAAAAATATACACTCTCAACTGTCTTTTGTCCCCACAATTTGTAGTCGTCACAAAAGCCTTCGTCTACATTATAGTCTAGACTAGACGTCAAAATACCTATTGTGTCTGGGAAAAACTGACTACAACAATATTCTTTATTAACCATTCATATACGAGATGAAATAGTTAGCATTAATTTGCATAGTTAGTGACTGTATAATTTGATTGAATTATGGGAAAAAGTACGTTGCTGTTCATCGCAAAAAAAAAAAATATAAACTGTATAGGACATCATAAAAATGATAATTAATTTATCCTTCAATGATAAAATTTTAATTCAATTTTATGTCTTTCATATTATCATGATTCTTTATGTAAAAGAAAAAGGACACCGTTTTAAAAAATATGATGTCAGGGGAATTAAAACGTAGTATGGAAAATAAGATTGAATAAAAGTAATTTCAAGACGCAGCTAAACTGCATGTATATGCATTGCCTTTTCCTGTAAAGTGGAACCTGTCAATTTTCACAGTTAAGGAGGTCAGCCTTACGCCAACTATTTAATATGGTGTTCGGGCTCCCCTGCTCTAGAAGGAGAAGGTTCTATTTCTTGTAAAGACTGAGTAACCTTACCGCTGCTATGGCTCGGAAGAATATTCCACAATGAAATCCTGTCTTACACCCGTTGTGGAGTTATAGCTAACTGAATCCCTAGACGTCTTGTCTTTGAACGCAAGCGCTCTACCAAATTGGCTATGGACTTGAAAAAGGGTTGAGATATAAGAATCTTAGTACCAAAAATAAATAAGCAAAATTATAGTGTTTTCTTAGGGATACCTTACCCTTAGTATGAGTTGCAAAACTTGAGAAAAGTAAAGTTTACGGAAAATATTAGAGAGTGATTTCTCCCAAAATCTGCCGTTTTTGTTTCTTACACTTTATGGTCTTAGAAAAAGAGTTACAATGATGAAGAAAATCAAGCTCAAACAAACAAAAACGGCAGATTTTGGGGGAAATCACTCTTTAATAATTGCCGTAAACTTTACATTACTCAAGTTTTGCAACTCGTACTAAGGGTACCGTAGACGGAAATATGACGAAAACTACTTCGTGTACACTTCGCTCACATTGTTCCCATTTCCTATGCAATATCATCCTATTAATGTCTGGAAAGTTTGTAAACATCTAGAAAAATGGATGAAGTCTTGGAAATGAAGAAGCAAAAGGAAATTTGTGGACGTGATTGAGTCTGAACTTTGACTTGTGCGAGAGGAATGCAAAGCAAGAGTTTGATAAAAATAAACAACAAAGAAAACGTTTTGAATTCCAGCATGGGTCTCACAATTTATTATCCTCACGTCTAAAATACTGACGTGATGTTCTCGCATCTATATCCATGCTACCATGTACACCATAGCGTTTCATAAAAAAATGTATGTAATTGAAAACGCTCACTAGAGGCGCTGCTTAAGTTGCCATACATTTAGCAATGAAAATTATTTTACTTCAAGCACTGTTCTAGAACTTAAATGATTCATATCTTAAACACTTCATACATACTGTTATTATTTTCTTCTCTCATTTGAATACAATGTCATGCTTAAACATATGAAAACATTTTTCGTTCATATTTTCAATTTAAAGATTTTTTTGTTTAGCTTTAGATTTTAAAGTAAAAGATTGAAAATTATTTTTCTTCAGTTATGTAGCTTTAACAACAACAAAAAGTATTATTAAAAACCCGTATCACGGGATTATCCGTTGGGCTTTACTAATATGGAGTTGAATTCTATTTTTACTATGAGTAAATGCAGTTAAGTGGTTTTAAAAATAGATCTTTGTTATGAAAAACCGGCTAAGAGTGAAGGTATCGATTTCACAAGAGATAGGAACAAAAATAGAACACGCGTCTTATTTAAAGGTATGAACATTTTTTTGGTGAAAGTTTGATTCCATTACATTTTTTCTAGCGGAAGCTATATCGGTATTCATTTTACAACTACAGATAAAATAAAAATGCAACTTACTAATCCTTGTTTATCCTGGAAGGTATTGTATTATTTTTGTAGCCTTTTTATTTTCACAGACAAATTCCCCAGTTCTATTTGCCCATCAACTTCTTAACTCCAAAATAATGTTCTCTTATTCCTTAGGTTCCTTAACATACATGAACTGAACTTTCACTTATTTTTCAAAATGAGTTTTTTACCATCACATCATAATTTATAACCCAAGTTTATATGATATTTCAAAATTATACTTCAAAAGAAAGGTTCACTTTTCCAATGCCACCCCTGTTTCAGTGACAGGCGGCAAGTTTTGCAGGGCTTATGTTAACATGAGTTTTATATTTTATTTTGTTAGAACACATGCACCACGTAAAAGCGTGGACTTATACATGTCTGCTTGTGGGCGTGTGCCCTAAACGTTAGTACATCTTTGCATCTTGCATTATATTTTAAAGATTGTAGATTAATCTCGTAGACCAATTGATTTATTGTCTGCTGTTGTTATACATTAACATTGATTTAATTCACATTGCCTACAAGAATGCCTCGCTCTGAAATAGATCAATAGATGCAGCGTGACTCTTTAATACCCGGAGTATGAAACATTACGTAAAACTCACCTTGATTGCGTAAATAAAAAATGTAACGAATATACGATGGCACTCCTAGAGAGTGATTTAGATTTTATACATTTTTTAGATTTACGCAATCGAGGTGAGTTATATACTTGGAACACTGTATGCGTTATCGTGTAATCTAACAATGTACTATTTTATTATATCCATGCAGGTAAAATGATTGAGTAAAAAAACCTCTGAGGAAAGTGTACCGCGGCATCTTATATGTTCCGCGTAGACTCTACCTTGATAGGAAAAAATACAGTAGATTTATATGCACTTTTATGTATCTTGCATATTCTTTTTTTTACATGTCCATTGTTGAATTTGTTACTATGTGATTTTTTATAACTCAACAAATGTGATTTTTGGTTATTCACCGTAGTTTTGGTTTTTAACTGAATTTGATTTATTTACGACTGTATTGTTTATCTACCTAAAGAGCGTCATTAGAGAAAATGTAAATATGTTTTATTTAAAATATATTTCATAAGGATCGATTCGAGAACAAAAGTCGGATCCTTATTTTCTTATTTTTATTTTCTTGAATTTTCCTTGAAAAAAAAAAAAACAAACTAGGAATTTGCAGAATGATAAACTAATCTAGACTATAGTTAAACCACATTTCTTCAATTTTTTGTTTAACTTCTTGAATTGATGTAACAGTAGCGGGAGGTAACTGTTAAATCAGACAGATTGCATATTCCGAAGTATTAAATGCATTGTCTTAGAAACTTCACGTCTTACAAAATAATGCACTCATAGTACACTGATTGATGATTCATTGCATCTTATTCTGTCTCGGCTTAATTTATGTGTTATTGTGTGCACCTAAGCTCACTTTAATGCACAGACAGCCCCATCTATCTTCGATCCCAGTACAAATTGTACAGTTTACATGCCTTGAAGGCGCTGTTAAGGCTGCATTAGTGTCTGTGAATGGAGGTATCATACTGTGAGTAGGATATCAGGTTGTATGACTTCATTGTACTTGTAGGTTCGCTTCCTTTATCGTGTACTAGCCCACGTTACTTGCAGGTGTGTTGTACTATGGGAGGTTTAGACTAAATTATGACTGGGCGATTGTCACCTTGCTTTGGTTATAAACTTTACCCTAAGTATAAAACTTACATTACATTCAAACTCAGTAATAACATTTAAACTAAGATGATTACTAGGAGTGCTGTTTTAGTTTTAATATTATTTTAAAATTTTATACTTGGGGTACCGTAGAGTCCATACAATTCTGACACCTTGAATTGCATTTCGACTGCGTGGTTTTATTAATGAAATTACTATTTGTTAGTCAACCTAAACTAAACTATAATTTATGTAGTTTATTCTGGTTTTACAATACTACATTTCAACTAGCCTATTAGGATTTGTCAATGAGAGCAATACAAATAAATTATCGTTTGTATTTATTATCTACAGTTGCAGCAATGTAGGTACAGCATTGAAATTCTATTTATGTTTCATTCGCCAATTCTAACATATTTGGAAAAAACCAGATAGAATGAAACTAAAACGATCACCTCCTTGATCTTTTTATCCTATGTGAAACATATGAATTAATTATTTTAATAATAATAATAATAATAATAATAATAGGATGATTTATTTGGGGAGCGCTGTTTTTGTGTGTATCACACCTCAAGAGCCCTCTGCGAGCTTGGTCGTCGCTGTAGAAAGCGCCAATTCTCAAGCAAGACCCAGTTGCTGTAAGGTTGGATGGACCTTTCAGTGACCGGTATTTGGTAAAGGTTTATGAATTTTTCAACTCAGTGAAGAGCACATTCGAAATATAAATGGTATACTTTTGTGCTCCGCCGGGATCCGAATCCACAACCTTCCATTTACGAGTCCGAAATGTTGCCACTACGGACTACGGACCGGTCCAAAATGCCAACGACACGCGGTGTACCTGAGCGGTAACCCATCCAAGTACTGACCGCGCCCAATGTTGCTTAACTTCGGTGATCTATGGGAACCGGTGCTTTCAACATGGCTAACGTCGTTGACAATGGTTGTTATTCACGATAAGTTCATATTTTTACTGTTGGTTTCCTTGCATATGAGGTTATTCAAGGTATACTCTTTATATGCGCATATCTCTGTTTTTCGGGGAATATGTATTTGATTAACACTCAACAAAGTCGACAATGTAAACACATTTAAAAAAGTAAAGAATGCAGTTTTAATCATTTAGCACGTTTCTGTTAAATGCAATTTTAAACCATGCAGTCGCTTTACAATCTTTACAAGAGAAAAAAACAAATGCAAATGTTGATTGTATGCAATATTAATCACTTACCACGCAATCAAAGCTGGGAAATTTATAGCTGGAGCACAAATAGACACATTAAACGCTCCATTGATAAGTAGTCCGATGGTGAGAGATTACAAGCTGCATTTTACAAGATAGACATTTTGTAAGATTGAGATATCAATAGATCGTTAATTTTCATGACATTCCGTTGTCTTGTCATTATAGATCAAAAGGTATACCTACATACCTACACACCGTTTTACAACCTAATATGAAATTTGCTTTTGCGATGTTTTTTTCTTTTTTCTTCTAAATTTCCTTGATTGTTTTAATAAATTGAAATTGAAAAAACAAACCAATCTTTTGCCTAAGAGACGTTGATCACAAGCAAAATGTGCAAGGCCATACCGTAAAAAAATACCCTAACTTACCCCTCAAATTCACGAATCCTACTAACACTTATTTAAAGTCTCACTAATGCTTCGAGTAGTTTTTTAAATGTAAATTTAAGTATTGCCCATGAATAAAAATAATTCCAAACGCAAGTGTGGCCAGAGGTTAGTGTAAGTAGGATTGGTGAATGTGGGGGATAAAGTTACAGCTTAAAACATTTTAGTCTTGAAGGAGTTGATTCCCATTACACGTAAGCTCCGCACCATTAGGTTCACGATAAAGACAAGTTCCTGGCGGTACGTGGACACCAAGGTATTAGAATGATGGTGTGGTGGGAAACTTACCAATCACGGGGACGATTGTTTGAATAAACAATAGGCAATTTGCCGCCCACGGTCGCAGAGGGCGATGCAGAAATCGTACCGCATCCACGCGCTCTCATACAAACTATACATCGATGCTTTGCTGTGATTTGATATTGTTCCGATACATTTGCTGCAGTCGGACAGACAAATTTGAGACTGTTCTTTTGTTAGGTATATGTAGAGTTTAAGGGTTTTCACGGCTTATTCCCTTTTTTTTATTTTGGACTTTTTGGTCATTAGAGACCACTAATGAATCAGAGCCCGGAATTGAAAAGCATCATAGCAGTTTCGTCTTTTTTTTGTAAATCGCTCAAAACAGTAAAACCAGTCTATGAAATTTCAAGCCTTCTTTCTAACCTGTGCTTTTTCGCTTAAATTTTCCTTTGTTGGATCTTTTCATTATGGGTATCAAATATTTATCTAGAACCTATAAAAAATCTTTTTTATTATTGCATTCATCTCTCCTCTTTATTCGTGTAAGTTTTCTACCATTTCCTTATTTTTGGCCGCATGGAAATTTAAGCATTTTATAACATACCTACATTTTAACTCCATACTCGTATCTGGTGTCGTCCTTTCACTGTCAAGACTTTCTGGCTTCTCAACTTCACCATCGATGATGTAACCTGTGCATTATGAAAAACATTTCGACCTTATTCATTAGATTTCTTAATCCGAAAATCAGGTTTAAATCTTTTTTTTTACAGAGAATCTGAAGATCTGATTACCTCGATAGTTTAAAAAAATTCTCATTAATATTCGTCAATCAAACATTCTTCATAAATCCTTCAGTTATTTATAATCATGATGGTTTACGGTAGCAGGTAGATGATCGCAAAACATAGTGTCACTGCATTCGTCATCACACAGGAATGCCCCTTTACCGTATGCGGCGTGATCCACTATTTATAATCACAATCACGCGTGCCTCACTGTCATTCTTCCAAAACAAATAATACATCTCACGTATGAAGTGTGTGTACATTTAGATGGAAAATTCGCTTCCACAACAAATCAAACGCCATGAACAACACGTCCACAGATAGGTCGTCCATGGGCAAACCAGTCACACGACAGTTCGTCCGCACGACTTTTCATTCAAGAACATTTCGGTCACATACAATATAATAAAGGACTTTTTAAAGTTTGTGTATTCACACAGTGAAAATTCAATTTGTGAAAATAAAATTCTGTGTTTTTTTATAAATTCTTATAAATATAATATTGTTCACAGACAGCTCCACAAAAAAAAACTACAATGAGGTCAGCACGTGAATTTATTGACATAAACAAAATTGTGTCATCACCCTGTCGGGTTGCTAAGGAAAAGGTATTCAAATATTTTGGTATTGGTTGCTAACGAAGGCAGTTCCATTAGAGATTTATGTTTGCTCGCTGAGAAAAAAGTATCAAAAAGGTATTTTGGAGAGCAAGTTTTTTTGTGATAGAGCTGTCTGTGGACGAGTTATCTTTGACTGATTTTTCGTGACACGGGAAATTTCAGATAACATCTCGAAACTTCATTTTTTTTTGTAAATACATGAGTCATAGCTTTTAACTTAATAATTATGAAGTTTTTATAATCATTTGCGTGAAAACCAGATCGATTACTGAAAATTGCCCGTAATAAAAGAAAATCTTGACATATTTTAGGTAATAACTAATGAGGTGTTTTTACCAATTACTCTCATGATAAATATATACATACTTTACATCTGTTGTACGTAAAAAAAAATCGCATTTTATCGTGAAAAAAAAGTGATTGAAGTGCCTCTTTTAAATGACTATTTTATTCTTTACTATAACTCGAAGAACTTTTATAGCTTTTAGACGAGATGCCTAATGAGCACTAAATGTTCATCTTGCATTTTCCCACGCAATGTTTTCTGGACTCACACAATTACAAGTAATACCATGCATAGAGAGCAGGGACGTGCATTGTGTAGAGGAAAATTCATTTCATGATTAATATTTATCCTTTCAATAAAAGTATTAGGATGATTTATTAAGTGAATGAATGTTTTTTTTGTGAATCACACTTTTTGGCCATAGAAAGCGCCAATTCTCAAGCAAGACCCATTTACTTTAATTCTGGATGGATCTTTGGTGACCATGTAAAGATATATTATTTTTTCTACCAAGTGTAGAGCATTTACGAAAATGTAATGTTTTTTTGTGCTCCGCCGGGAATCAAACCCATAACCTTCTAACCATACCGTTAACCACTTGACTTCGGACCGGTTTTTAAAATAACACACAAGAAATTAAAGCTGTCATAATGACGCAAACTGAGTCCAAAATTTATATTTGAAATCTTAATTTCAAGGTGGAATTCATTCTCATCAAGGTTTGACTTTTTTTGGTTCTATGGAATGCTCGTTTCTGGTGGCAATGTTTTCTCAGTAGTGAGTAGGTATATTATGTCATATTTTGATTTATATTCAAGTGCTAATAATTTTAGTTGTGTAAAGCTCTGAATGGTTTTCTTTTCATGCGAGGCCATTTTTCAGCCACGCCTCATAGGTTTTATTGGCTGTTAGGGATGCCCGGGATAGTACCCACCCCCTCGCGCATGCAACATTAATCATTTGAATGCACCGGCTCCACTAATGCCCCGTGAA
Organism: Agapetus fuscipes; assembly: GCA_951799405.1. Classification (NCBI taxonomy): domain Eukaryota; kingdom Metazoa; phylum Arthropoda; class Insecta; order Trichoptera; family Glossosomatidae; genus Agapetus; species Agapetus fuscipes. The sequence continues at coordinate 7,748,610 of OX637350.1, forward strand.
ATGTTTTAATGCACCCCTTACTTAGCCCTTAAAAGGATAATGATTAATAGAAGTCAAGACGATTTCGTGATTTTAACGAAAATGGACTCCCAATATTGAATTTAGAACTTTTTTCGCGGCGGGCAAACGTTATACGTGTATGAGACTACGTTTCTTAGCAACCTATAATTAAATATTTATTGTACATTAATAATAACAATGCTGAATTGTTGTATAATTTGATTGATTCAATGGTTATTTTACTGAATTTTCATTTGGAAGAAAATGCTCCAAGAAAGGATCTCATTTTATCTTTACCATTTTACTTCAAGCAATTTTATATTTTTCCAATACTAAATTGTATATATTTAATGTAAAATAAAAACTTTTATCTTCACGAGTTGGTTTATTTTCTCGAGCGCTTTCAGTGTTATAACAAAAAACGGTCGTTCTCTTGATAATGGTGTGATAACATCGAAAGTGTTGCTTGTCCAGTCCTCATTCGTATGCAACCAATACCAAATAAAAGGCGTTGATACAGCACGATAGTCTACCACCATTCCGTCCAGAGACTTGTCATCGACTCAGCATATAAATATTCATGCATTTCCCCACTAACTGTTCAACAGCAGATTATCTAGAAAGCTCGCATTGTATGACTTTGGTAGATAATGTCACTGGACGAGTGTAGGAGTGCATGAGAGGAGGATAGTGCAATAGCATGTCTACCGTCTGTGTTCCCGAAGGCTGTGGGCGGTCACCCAAAATCCATACTAAACTCATGGCTCACTTCATAACACAACTTTTGCCACCCTTCTCATGAATTTTCATATCTTATAGTTGACGTGCTGAAAGAGAGTGGTCTCGATGACATTTTATTCTTGTACATCGTTGTAGTGTAACTGTAACTCTGTCGACATTACACTAGTGGATCCTAAACCCTTTACACTTAACAGAATTGCATCACTTGCATACTTCTTTTAATTTGAGTTAAATATCCAAAACATTTTCCATACATCTCTTGACATGCAAACTTTTTCATAGGATTAAGCCATTCTTTTCTCGGTCTCCCCGTTTCATTTTAGTATTACTTTGTCCATTCTTTCCACACGCATATACTAACCATCTTATGTCCTTTGGCATTATCTGATATCATTTTCTTCCACTTTTATTCCACTTTTCCTGTCCAATTTCCCATGTTTGTTGTCTACACTGCATTTTTTCCATTATTTTCAATAAATTGCCTTAAAATGACGGTATAACTAAATACCTACTTCACATTTATAACGAAGACTTAGTTATACTGGAGTGATGTTTTCCGGGATCTGTTGCCGTGGTCTGTGGGAGCTGGAGCTTCCGGACGTTTCGCCCATTTCTACAATGGGCTTCTTCATCATCATACTTCACGCTGAAGAAGTCCCAGCTCCCACAGACCACGGCAACAGATCCCGGAAAAAATCAGCCTGCCGTGTAAGCCTAAAACTCGAAGACTTAGTTGTTTTCAATGCTCATTGGAAACTTTTCTAACGTGCTTCTTTTACATTGTAAGTTCTGAATATGTCCCCAAGCTACTTCTGGCTTTAATTCAACTCTTCGCTGGTACTTACATATCACTAAACAGACACCACACAGGCTTACCTGTTTTCATTCATCGTATTTCGTCTAACTTTACAAAATTCACCAGACACCTGCTCGTAAATATGCTAAGTTTATTTTGCAGGGAGGAGCTGATATGAGAAAATTGTACAAATAGTAAACATCTACGTGTTTGGTGTGGGATCACGCTCACATACAAATCACAAGGAAAATGCTGATAGATTTTCTGTTGGAAATTTTTGTGTAGACAATCTTCGATTGGTTATAATATAGGTAGTATTGTACTATTTTTCCATCCATAGTAATTTGCATAGAGAAACTGATGATGATGATGAGTTGATGATTTCTTTATAGCGCCGTTTCGTGATGTAGTCACTCCAAGGGCGCTTGTGCAAAAGATGCCAGAAATTTGGTTGTCTTCAGTGCTTTCCGGAACTTTCCATGGTCCTCTAGCTCTCTCACATGATGTGGCAGGTTGTTCCAGGCCAGAGGAACAGCAACTGCAAATGCACGCTCTCCAAACATTGTGTTAACTCTTCTTATCAGCAGTATGCCGCAGAATTAGGACTTCAAGTTAAAGTGTGTAATTGAGAAAAGGAGTTTGAAGTTACTAGCAGACATATACCCATTTTTTGGCCATCAGTCTCGCCACTATGTCTTTCCTGGTGATTATAGTAATAAAGTCATCTTAGAAAAAGACAGCATACTACTTAACATTTGTCTTTGTCTGAACTGTCCTTTATTGTTTAAGTTCCTCTGTCTTGCAGGGGCTCAAAATCATCGTTCTAGTTGTGACTTCCTTTCCAGTTATAATAAAATGATTTCTTTAGTGCTACAACGAACACAGTCACATAAATGCCTAAGCCAAGCGTAGCTATCGGTACCTTAATGGTACAACTTAATCTATAATCTATAATAATCTATAATCTAAGTTGCAAGGATATGTTCATTTAAAGCTCTCAGATGTATGCCCACAAACCAACAAGTGTAGTTCGCGCTTACAAATGCTGATTGTGTACTTACAAATAAAATCCAAACCTCAAATGAACATAAGCCCCACAACTTTTGCCGACCTTCCCTGAAACAGGGGTGACATTGGCAAAGTGAACCATTTTTTACAGTATGGGTGGTCAGCCTCATACCAACCTATAAGTCAAGGAAATAATTGACATATTTGTTACAGGGAAGGACGGCAAGAGTTGCAGGGTGTATGCGCATTTTAGATTTGGTGTTTATGTTGTAGGTTCACATGAGGCATGTGCAAGCGCGAACTTGTCTGGTTGTGAAAATGCATGTAATGTGAATCTCCAATGTAACATATCTTTGTAACTTAGATTAGATTAGATTAGAAGCTGACTCAGATAAAGGCACCTTTTTCCTATTTTTTACGAGAGAAAACACTTAATCAGGAAAATCGTGTAGTTTACAAGTTTCTTATAATTAGATCACTTACTGTGAAAAGCCCATTACAATAAAATGTTATATCCACGATTTCTCAAACAAGTGAATCAGCACAGTTTTACCTTTAAAGTGGCGATATGTAGAAAGCAATCCATGGCGTGTAGACTCCCAATCTTTGAGAAAAGATCTTATCAGAGTCAGACAGTAAAGAGAGGAAGAAGAAGAGAATTTTAATTTTGATTTGTCATTGACTGTCATTGTCCTGAGGATGCCTTTTTAGGCGAAAACGTTTGGCATATTTGAATAAAAAATAAGTGAATTAAAGCAGTGTATTTTTAATTAATAGTAAACTATTGATTTATATATTTTTCCGTTTGATGTTCTTTATCTACATTTAGTGCAGTTTTTGATTATGCAGTTTTCCCGTTGGTCCGCCGCTCCTTCGCAATAAACAACCTCACGTTCCTCATGTACTACCCATGTATTTACAAGCTCTACCTCACGCCATACAAATAATATCAAAAGGTATTGTTTTATTATGCTATGCATGTGGAACATTAAATATGATTTGTTTACAGTACGATGCACTCTTTTAACCTCTTGTATCCAATGGTAGAATGTTTAACTTTACCTGATAGTAAGCAATAGAAAAAATATATTATTCAAAGTATTGTTATGTTTTTACGCTGCTACAATTTAATTAAAACTGCAGTGATTGATTTTATACAATTTATTTCACTTTCGATTCGTACACAGAGTCGCTTTACATTGGCTGAACAATACAGTGGCTGAATGATTTCTGAAGCTACAGAAAGTTTCGGTTCTCATTTTATAGTACGAATAAAGAACATTCTCGAACATAGAGAATCGTTTCTTGCTAGATTTTGACAGAACATTCCATGCAACCAATCTCGAAAAAAATACTATTCTAATAAGTACCTAAATCTATTTATTTCTAGAGAGACTTATACAGACACTAACACAGACAATCCACAACACACAACTACATATTCGTAACATTGCCCCTCCCTTAGACTCGTTCCGTCCCGGAGTCCTGAATTCCCGTATGCCGGTATCGGCAGGATGTATGAAAAGTTGTAGACACCATTCAACTTTCGTCCTGAAAATCGTACATTTTTTTTTTGAAAAAACGCGAAATATCCTGGATTTCTGTTAATTCTTAGTGAAGTTATAAGTCATACCGTTGCCCCATTGCTTAAATTCCTCACGATCGCGTTAATTGAAAAAAAAACACTAGGTGTGCTGTAGTCTCTTCCATACATTTGTCTATTTACGCTATCGACGGGAATTTATACGGTGTTTTACACTCGAGGTACAGAGTTACAGAATTTATTTATATTTTCTGACGTTCTCATTTTTACTACCACGTAAAAAATATTTCATGATAAATTCCTTGTAATTTTTTTATGAATAGAATTTTGAAATCACTAAGTATATACTTTGAGCATAAGAAGGCACATATATATTGGAAGCTGAGAATTGGAAATACGGAGAAGAAATGTGAGAAAACCTCAGGGAAGACTGTTGGGTGACGTAAGAAAAACAGCGAAATATTGATCAGATTTTTTTGAGATTTCAGCAAACTACCAGAACTCAATTTTCTACACTGGATCCTTCAATATTTGTTTTATAAAAAAATCTTATACAAAAAATAAATAAACCCAATTATGGAGTCGGTTTGGGAAACGTTTTTTGCAGGGATCTTCGAGATTCAAATTATTCTCTGTTGTCAAATGTCACCCGTCTATGTAACTAGGCTCCTTAGCAACAAATAACGAATTGTTAAATTAATGTAAAAAAAACACGTTTTTCTTTAGTTGAGTTGGTTATTTTAAAACGTTGTTTTCATTTTTACATTTTTTTTTAATCTTCACAATGCCTATACACAGACCCTTAAACTTGTAACGGATTATTATTATGTGACGTGACCCCAGGAGCCCGGCAGTGTAAAGAAATTTTTTGAAACATTTTGTAATGTGCAGACCTCACTATAGTCGTAATATTTAAGTACTAGGTTCCTACTCCATATTTTAGAAACAGGGTTTATTTTTTTTGCTTGTAAAAAAGTTCTATAGATGTCTGTCGTCAGTTGTTTCTTCTCAAATCCAGTTCAAAGCAATTATTATTAGTGACTCTTAAGTCTTAAACAAAGGAAAATTATACTTGATTGCCGTCATCTTGTCTTGTGCTGTTCTACAAAAAAACGTGTAAACAAATTAAAAAGTTCCTGCAATTATGCTGTTTTTAAACCTTAGATGTCTAAATTAGGGCTCAAGTTATTATTCTCATTAGTTTTTTCTCATTTATTTTCCACTCATAAAATGATTTATTTCTTTTTGCAGATTTCATTAAAACATATTTAATTTTTAAACTTCCCAATAACATGGTATCAAGTGCCCGAAATTTAACACAAAAACAACCTAAAAAGTGTCTCATTGCCCTTTGCGAAACCGGCCCTCTATTGTGGAATCTCCTACCGCTCGAGCTGAGAGGTGTGGAGAAGGCAAATGTTATTCAGTCCAATTTAAAATTGTGTCTGTTCAGGAGATGTCATGGCTCTGCAATTAATTCCATTGGATTGAATTCACAAAACAGTACTTACTCTAAAAATTCATCATCATCAGTCCGGTCGATAGCTCAGTTGGTAGAGTGCTTGCATTCTACCCCGTGAGCTCGGGTTCGAATCCCACCGAGGAGGGTGTCAGAAATGATTTCCTATTTCGGTGTTTATTTCAAACCCCATAATAAAAATACCGGCAAGGTTTACTCAGCCTTCACAAGAAATGAGTACCAGCTCCCTCGGGAGCTGGGAGACCCCCACTTCAACTGAAGTGGTTGGCGTAAGGCCGGTCCCCTTACCTGTAAAAATAAATAGGTTCAACTCACCACATGCGATCCCTTCGGGGATAACGCGCCAAGAAGTTACACTATATGTGTAGCTTAGTTGCGTTTTTTTGCGTTATCATCAGTGGCACTACGATCCCTGAATGTTCTTGCCCTCCTTGATCAACCGTAGCCAACGCTGCCTGCACAACGCCTTCCTCCTCCAGGCCCATGTTGGTTTGTTGTTTTACAATAACTCATACAACCAATTGCAGCATATTGCATAGCAGGTGGGGATGTAGAATGGCATTATCGCGCCATGAAGCAATAATAATTTGTTTGTAACTCTGCAGTCTACATTCCTCGCAATCTGCTTCACAGATCACATTTCGCGGTTCACGACTGCCTTGGATTTCTCGCAGACTAACAGAAGTATACAGAATCATGCTTTAGTCAGAAGATGATCTGGGAGCTAACTTAGAGACTACCAGTGTTGTTCAGATACATTCAATCCGTAGATGATCCAGAAGCGCTATTCTGCTAACTTTCTTACACTTTGGAAATCAATCCAAGTCGGAGCTTGCTAGCGCTTGCGAAAACTCCATATATAAAAAAAATCACAGTACATTGGCCACGAATCGCTATCTCGTCGCCTCAAGGTCGTAAGGAATTTAGCAGAATAGAGCTTCAGGTGACATTTTTTTTGTGTAGAAAATCTACTTCATAGGTTTGCTGCCCCTGAATAACACTGTATGTTCTAAATGAGTCTCTGAATCAATACTTGGGAAACTTGGGATGAACAACGGATCATTTCAGCTTCAAATGTTTGTGAATAACACAGTTAATGTTTTACCTGGTGCTATTGTATGATGCTATTTATCGCACAACTAGCAAGCTGAAGGCAGAAAACTGTTAATATGCCCTTTACCCCATAAAAATAATGCGCTTACAATTTACAATAAGTAGCCATGCTTTGTTTCTTGTAGTACCTACCAGCGTCAGGTATCTGTAAATTAATAAATTACCACGGGCCCCATAGAAGCTTAGAATACTCGTACTTAAAAACGTAATACTTCAACCTGGGACGGGTCACGATCTCTTTCATTAACAGCTTACAGCAATGCTGTCCAACGCATTTATTCTCCAGTCCTTACTCCAACCACCCGACAGCCCACCACTACTTCATCCAGCCATTTGTGTGTACCTTTGTACCCAGTGCACCTTTGGGTCCGTGACTACAATTATCATTTTTAGGGCATGATGGTCCATTCGCTGGATGTGACTCATCCAATATAGCCAATTCGTTAAACGTGACTAAGCTACACATATAGTGTAACTTCTTGCCGCGTTCTCCCTGAAGGGTTCGCATGTGGCGAGTGGAGCCTATTTATTTGTACATTTAAGGGGGCCGGCCTTCCACCAACCACTTCAGTTAAAGTGGGAATTTCCCAGCTTCCGAGGCTTTTGGGTTTGAAATAAATATCAAAACAGAAAATTATTTTTGACACCCTTAGTGCAATTCGAACCCAAACTCTCGGAATGGAATGCAATACTCTGCCAACTGAGCTATCGACCGGACTTACTATTTAAAATAATGTAATAAAAAATCATGAGTTTTCTTGTTGAAAGCGATTGAATGATCGCAATGTATTTTATTACAGTTTTTAACCCTAGTGCTCCAAAATGTGCATTCTTTAAAGTATCATCTTTTCCATGAATTCACTGTACAGTTACTGTTCAAACTATCTGCAAAATCAATTTTGCAAGGTCTAATCCAAAACCGTTCTACTGAAAACTAAGAAATTGATCCATGAGTCATGGTCTATGTTATTGACGTCATGCGTTCAGAGAATATTCTTGTAGCTGTTTCATCTGAGACTTGCAAATTCAATGCAGTAAATATTGTAATGCCTTCAGATTAATGTATGCATGTTACAAGTTTACGAGTGCTTCACGATCTATTTTAATTTAACATGGAGCTGGCAAAATTATGTTTTTCCGGGGGCAGCCAGAGCCCGCGCCCCTTTTTGCCATAAATATTTAGTCATCCGCCTTAGGCACAGCGTTTCCGCATCAAACCTTGCTGCATATATAGGTATAGATGCACTCCATAATGTGAACCCTCAACCTGAACACCATAAAGGGATCAACTGCTGTAGCTGTGTTGTAGATTGATTGAAGTCTTGAGTAGAACGGTTTTGAATTAAATGCACTAGAAATTCAGTTTATCCAAATGGATAGCAAAAAGGTCACACTTGCAATTAACTGCAGGAAGAGCGTCTAGTGTAAGTATAACATGGTGGAATATAGAGTAAAGTTGAAGTAGCCTCAGAGCTTTATATATTTTTTCTGGCTTCACTTACGCAACTACGCTACACATATAGTGTCACTTATTGCTGCGTTCTTCCCGAAGGGATCGCATGTGGCGAGTGAACCCATTTATTTTTGCAGGTAAGAGGGGCGACCTTAGGCCAACCACTTCAGTTGAAGTGAGGATTTCCTAGGTCAAAAGGGAGCTCGTACACATCAATGGGGAATTGCAAAAAAACATTTCCGACACCCTCGGTAGCATTCGAACCCGAGCTGTCGCCGAGGAAAGCAAGCACTCTACCAAATGAGCTATCGACCGGATTCTTTAAAAACCTTGAATTACAATTTATCTTTGCGTATGTGTATCAGAAACAATTGAAAACTAGTTTGCGCCGGTAAATCTTGCAAAATCATTTCATGTTCTTATTTTATTCAATAAGTCACATCTTTCACGCCAAATTACCCATGCATCAATGCTAAATGCAAGCCTTCAAAGGAGTGAATTCATTACACCAAATGACCCGCCATTAAGTAAAGGGGGGCGCCGTTTTGTTTGGTCTACACACTGCCCGGGGCGACAGCTCTGTGCGCACGGCACACTGAATCCTGCTCTTGCTGCGGGTTCAAACCAACACAGTGCTTGAATGCATGTGGTTTTGAGGCTAGTAAGGTGTTGACAGCATATAAAATATAAAGTGTGCTCATATGAATGGCAATTAGAAGAAACATTTATAAAAAAATTACGTTCTTTATTATTGTTTCCATGTTTGAATTTAAGAAAAACGTGTCAATCGTAATTACTTTATTTTTTTTAGAAAAATATTTCATAGTGCAGAAAAAACTTTTTGTCTTTCTCATGTAAATTCCAGTTTTTTATGATGTAAGAATCATATTTAGATATTTTAAAGGCACATGAATTTTTCATCCCAGCAACAGCGAAGGGCATAATCTGAATATTTAATTGTACATATAGTGTTACTTCTCGCCGAGTTATCCTTGAAGGGTTACGCATGTGGCGACTTAAACCCTTTTTATTTTTACAGGTAAAGGAGCCGGCCTTACGCCAACCGATTCAGTTGAAGTGGGGTATCCCAGCTCCCGAGGGGGTTGGTGCTTATTTATTCTGAAAGGTTATTTATTTTGAGGTTATTACACATCGGTGGGATTCGAACCCGGGCTCACGGCATGGAATGCTAGCACTCCACCAACTGATCTATAGACCGGACCAACTTTCCGATTACGAGTCTGGTCACCGCTAGCTACTTACTACTTGCAACTGCCCACTTGTCCATGTCTGCAGCAGGCATGACTCTTGGTGTATGTATGCCTACATGAGCCGTGTATGCTGCAGGTACTCCTGGTAATTCCATGCAGATTGCAGACCGCAGTCTCCACCACGTGATATCATTACCGATCTCAGATGAAGTATTACCTGCCAGCAGTCTCTAGCGCAGTAGCAGGAACGCCCTGAGACCATGGGACACCTACGAATCTATAAATTCAATTAAATTTCCAACGAAAAGCTAAAATTTAAATGTATATTTTTAATTAAATGATAAAAAAAAGTTAAGATGTCATACAGATAGGTCACTAAATGATGAGTTGGTGATTTCTTTATAGCGCCGTTTCGTAATGTAGTCACTCCAAGGGCGCTTGCGCAAATGATGCCAGAAATTTGCTTGTCTTCAGTGCATTCGGAACTTTCCATGGTCCTCTAGCTCTCTCACATGATGAGGCTGGCGGTTTCAGACCAGAGGACCAGCAACTGCAAATACACGCTCTCCAAACACCGTGTAAACTCTTCTGGAGCAAATACCTTCTATTATTTTGTTATTGATTGCTAACGGCCTCAGTTACATATTGTGTGACAGCCCACCGAGATATATAATTTCGTTAAAGCGTTCAAAATACGTTCCAACTCTATTATTTACCACGCAAGATTCAGGGCCATATCGCTTGTCTCTATAAACTATTATTGATAATAATCTAAGTTGCAAAGATATGTTGACAATAAAAACTCATATTAAATGCGTGCCCGTAAACAGACACGTGTAAGTTTGCGTTTACAAATGCTACATGTGTGCTTACAAATTAAAATTAAAACCTCAAATGCACATAAACCAAGCAACTTTTGCGGACCTTCCCTGAAACAGGGGTGCCGTCTCAAGTTTAATAAAAGCATCTTAGCTCACCATATTCATCATCGTCATTTGAGTTGTACCTATTGTTTTCTGATTCAGATTTTTTTTTGTGTTCCTCGCACCAAAAATGCCGCCCTTGGGCATTGCACCATCTGCACACACTCCCTGCCCGTCCCTGTTTGTCTCTAATGGAAAAGCCAACGTCTCTTCCAATAACTTATGTATACAACATACGTATCCACTAATAGAGTTGGGGAATTATTCAAATGCATTTTCCTTTGTCTAGAACTGCACTCCGAGTATAAAACATTGCGTTAAATCCTCCAGATTTCGTTCATCGAAAGAATGTTTGAAAATTAAATCACTCACTAGGTGTGCCATCGTATATTTAATATATTTTAGATTTACGCAATCGAAGGAGTTTATGGAAATGTTTTATAATCGTAGCACTAGTATCCTGTGGCCATATACATTTAGAATCAAAAGCGACAATCTAGTAGTGTTACGAATGTGTGATTGTGTGTGTTTTTTTACTTATGTGAGTGTGTCTCTAGATCGGGGTGTTTTGCTAATTGTACTAATGTTTACTCCAATATTCTGGCAAAATCTCACATCTCCCAGTTCGCAATGTTTCGAGAACCGTCCTTATGTCATACTGTATAAAGGGCTGAAGCTGTCTGTAGCGGAGACTTGTATCAGAGTTAGTGAGCAGTACAGTATAAAAATTAACTCTGTTCGAACCAAATGTGTATCTCAAAATAAATTGCGTATCTAAAAATAAATTGCGTAAAATAAATTATTGTAATGTTTTTTTTAATTGAGGCTGTAAATCGTAACGGTAGATAAAATGATGCGGAAGTTATCAGTGTTGCTATATATTTATCTTATTTCCGAAAATAAACCTAGATAGTTAGCTTTGATTCTATACGACTCTTATTTGAGCCTGTGTTGTTTACAAGGTGCATATCAATTTGAATGTAATGGGTGAATCATCGATACAATGTAGCCTGTGGTAGTTTATCACCCGTATATTGCATAAGCCTTACCTCGGGCTGTTCTTTGCACGTTTCTCCCAATCAACCGTCCAATGAGGATATCGTATTGTATATATATAAACCATGGAAATTTATCTAGGAAATAATAAGATAATGCGAATCGAGTTATAGAACCAAATGCAGAAATCTGGGATTTTTTTCAAAATATCATAAGAAGATATTGGAACACAGAAATGACAATTCCTGTGTATTTTATTGGTCTTTATCTATAATCTAACGGGGCTATTCTTAGACATTTTAGTCGTCGGTTGAGCCCACGCTTTGACAAACTAATGGTGCCTGAGCTGGAAGTTTCACCAGCACGGCCATTCTTACCCACCGAATTTTGTAATATTTGTTTGAAAACAAATCAGCTGTTCACTTGTGGCCATCTTGGATTGACAGGTCTTCATACAAATGCATCATTAGTTTGTCAAAGCGTGGGCTCAACCGACGACTAAAGTGTCTAAGAATAGCCCCGAAAGTTGCAAATATATATTGTCATTTAGGGCTCATGTTTAATGCAAGCTCATATAAATTCGCGTTTACACATGCTGCGTGTGTACATAAAAAATAAACTAAACCTCGCATGAACATAAACTTTGCAACTCCTGCCGCCTTTCCCTGAAACCGGTTTTTCCTGAAATTGGCACAAGTGAACCAATTTTTTACAGCATGGGGGTTAGCTTCATATGAACCTATTGGTCAAGATATTTTTTCTCATTTTCTAAAAAAAATCCAAAATTGACGTCGGAAATTTTAACATAGATTTCAAAAGGAATTTTGTACGGAAATATGTGGTGAAGTGAGCTCTGTGGATTTCTGTAAAATCTGATAAAAAATTCAAACCTTCTGGTATACATTTTCTTCTATCCTCAGCTTGGCCACTACGGTACTAAATGTTATTCTTTCAATCAACTATGTTGAATGGTTAGTCACTGTTGTAAAGCTGTGCACACTTCTGGCACAACACGAAGAAGTAGTGAGTTGGTTTCCCGTTACGACATGACTGTCCCGATGTCCCCCGTATTGTTATCAACTTCAGCTGCATGTGATGTTCCTCCCACGTCCTTAACGAAGCGACATCCTCCATTCACCATGAAGATCAGTAATCTACGTTCAAACTCAACCATAGAGTTTCACCAAAAATGCTTTGAAACCAAACAAGCCAACTAGAGGCGTTGTTATGGTATCCTCAAATTTTTGGTTAACGCTTCACTTTGACTTAAATGTAATTTTGTGTACTTGAGGACAGGAACAGGACATTGTCCAAAAGATCAGCAAACATAGTACAAGAAGGTGTAATACTTTGCATACAGAGTATAATTTTTTTCGTTTACACTCATTGCTTTGTAACAAAAATATATGGAAATTAAAACAGCTCTTGTAGAGAGCGTTTTGCTTTCTTGGTATTTTTTGGTAGAACGCTGTGGTTGAGTTGAACTGGTATCAGAAGTAGATGCTTTTTGTGCCATGTCAGCTGTTCAGATCATCCGACACTTATCGTTTAAATCTCTTTGATTGTCAAAAAAATGTCTCTTGATTTAAACGCCTCTATATTCCAGTTTTGCCATTGCGAAATCTTACATGCGTAAACCGTTATTGAAAGATAAGATTACGATTATATTTTACATGTTTTTCAGCATTAATAGCTGTTTTTTCTCAAATTCAACCGCTGATTGAATTCTTGATTGGATTAGGTATATCTACAGGAAAAGCTACAGATGTACACGACTTAAACTGAATTTAGAAGACAGTTAAATGAGGGCGTTGTTATGACTTTAGGGCCTTCAAACTGATGAGTTTTATTTTTTTTATCTTCAAAAAATACTTCTTAAATTTATCAATCCATCTGACATCACATTAAACTACTTGTATAAAAAGTGACGTTTTAAAATATGGCGATTTTAGTTACAATTTTCACCTTGTTCTGTTTAAGTCGTGCCGATCCGTACATGTATGTTTTGCAATATGTTGTCAATTTTTGTACAGGAATAAATCTATAAAAGTCGTTTAAACAACCAGGTCTTTGTGTAAATTTTGACACTGAAGAACATATCGATTTGAAGATTTCTTACCTTTGGGCTGTGGTAGTAAATAGGTTTTGAGAAGATTGAGTACGGTCAATTGCAGACAAACTTATGCCTCTAAATATGTATTTCTAGATTTCATGCCATTCATATGAATGTCATTTGATTTCACACTATCCCACTTACTTCACAATAAACAACTCACTGAACGCAATTCCGAGATCCTTTCAAACATTCGCAGACTAATCCGTCTCAGGGTGCGGTGTACGTGACTCATGGTACGACCAGGGGCGGTGGGTATATATAACCTTCGCCTCATCCCGACCGTGTCCACCCACTACAATATCTGAAACCTCACATGCCAAGAACTACCTCCTCCCATTATCTGTGCGCCTGGTATCTTATTTGGACAACGCAACACAATGCTACCATAAAAAAAATCAAACCCAAAATCTCTACTATACTTATAAGACGTAAAGAAATTTATCCAGCACCTCTTGTGGGTGTTTTACTTGCCACATTTTTTAAGTAAAATGCTGTGCTTGATTTTTAACGTAGAGTTTTATACTTGGGGTACCGAATCTGTTCCAAACTCCTTTGTTAAATTAATAACACAGATTTCATTTTTTCGTGTGGTCATAAATTTCAGGCTAAGCTCGGATTTAAATTCAATGTTTGTTTTATCAAAAGTGTATTTAGATAATAAATTATTTTTTTGAAATAGGTAATCTTTATTAATGTATGTCGTCGGGGCTTTTCAAAAACTACGTCTTTTTTGTTATCTTGGATATTCATTTGTCAGCAGGAAACTTTTGTCTTTTTTGGAGAAAAGAAAGATTGGGTGCCAGACGTTGAGGCTTTTTAAATGAGCTTATCAAAGCCTTAAATATATTATTTTTATGATAGAATCATTACGGTCTAGTTGTAACATTAATTTAAACCCCGTCAACAAAAAAACTGCCTAATTTAATAAAATAATAAAATTCACAGACAGAACAAACAACAAAAAAGTAGACATTTTATTATTTTAGTAGATATTAAATTAAAGGTCGTACATGAAGGTTAAATAGAGTAGGTCACATAATCTAATAAAAAACAAAAAATAACGTGTTAACGATGAAACCTTTTTTTGAAAAACAAAAAAAAATGCGCAAAGTCCTCGCGTGTGAGTGAGTATTAAAAAGCTGCCGAAATAAAGAGCTTTTAATTTCAGTATGTAACGCTACTCACATAAACTGGGCGTTGTTGGCTGTTCATTATATTTGGTTTTGTTCGGTAACGAGGCTGTCGTGCGACATGAAGTGTTGTTAAAGCTACACAGATGAGGAATTAAAGCTCTACAAGGACGGAGGATTTCGAAACCACATTGAAAACTTTTTATTTTTATTTTCCGAAAACTACAGACTTGATTTTTTTATTATATTTGTTTAATCCTTTCGGGCCAGACCATATTTTATTTGCCGCTTTATCTTCGTCTGCCAATGTTTCACTTTGACGAGCAGAAAGCATTTTCATGGCTGGTTATTAAAGCGACGAGAGAATATTTACTTCAGCTTACGGTTGGTCACTGGCTGAGAGTATGATGATTATATCCATCGGTTTTTTTAGTGGTGTTGTAAAGGTGGTAGGGAATGGTGGTGTTTTTTTCCCTTATGATATAAGGGCTGGAAAATTATCCAAACTTGCAATGAAATGTTTTGGAAAATATTAGCAACCCATCCTTTTAAAAATCACGTGTTATTTCGGATACAATATAGCTACGGTAATGCAGCCCTTGTGCTTGTTAATTAAAAATTATAATTGTTGTAATAAATAAATAAAATATCCTGTTATTGCTCTCTGTCATATTGTTTTCTTTTTTTCTTTATTCTTAACAAAGACTTAGCACACATTTTATTCTCACATTTTTTTGTGTGATGCACAACCTTTTTCCTTGAGGCATGCGGATGTCAGATTGACCCGATCGGTTTCTTGACCTGGGCACATGTTTTCATAGGTGAGCGTTCCCCGCCACTTCCACCCAACATTTGGGCATCCCGCCAAACGTCATCAGTGTCTCAGCAAGCCAATTGACACGCATTTAAGATCTGAGATGTATGGTCCTGGATTGCACGCATACAAATGTATTCAAAAATAAAAATTATAACCCTCAGTCAATGCTTCTAATTCCAAATCCTTTTAAGATAAGGTAATTGCTGTTCTCGAAACCCTGAAACATCTAATGGATCTTTTTGAAAGTGCATGAAGCTAAAAATAAACTGCTTTGACACGGACAAAATGGAATGTTGCATCACCATAGTCTTGGATCCCTATTGAATTCCAATACCAATCACATTAAGAAGTATTTCCTAAATTTATGTTCTATCGAAATAGGAGGTTCATCATTCATCTTTTTAATTTTTTTTTTAAATTTAAAAAAATAGATTTGTGAAGAGGAATGCAATTCACCAACCTATTCACCAACCTATTCTGCCTGGCCAGAAACAGGTATTAATATCATCATTTAATAATTCATTATTGTTTATTATTAATGAATTATTAAATAATAATTACCCAATAACATCTGTTGAACCAGGGTCAAAGTTAAAGTCAAGTGACCCAAGCGGGGATCGAACCAACGTTGTTCCATTCGAAACACGCTAGAAAGATTATTCATCTTCAATCAAACATCTTCTTCCAACCTAATCCGTTTGTGCCTCAATAGTTCTGCCTCATACAACGTTGGCTCTTACTTATCCTCCCAGCTCTTTTCAGTGCATCTTTCTTGTTTCTGTATTCTTATGCACGCAAGGTGTTTTAGTCTCTGGAAGGCCATTACTTCAATTCAACTATTCTTTAGGGTTTCGAACACCTCTTCCTGCCCTACCCATCTCTCGCGTTGTTCCCGCACCCAACAGTATAAAGCATTAAAACCAAGCCCGCAAAATGTAGGTATTTCGCCAGACTTGCATAATATATTTCAGGAGCTTCCTTGAATAACTGTTGCAAATTTATTACCTTTGCCTGTAAAAAGTTTTCATTCCTACAAAGTGCATTAGGTGGAGCTGCCGAGTTTATGGCAACACTTTATATTTTCTATTCAAAAACATTTCAAAAAAATTAACTTTTTTTTGCACTTTAATGTACTTTTCTTGTTAAATATAACCGATGAGTAAGTAATTATAAAAAGAGATTTATTGAAATCTGAGAAACCTAGTCCCAAAACTAAAATAGGATATTTTTCATATTCTAAAAGGTCCTTCCAGACAATATAGCGACGACCAAGCTCGCAAAAGATCCGGTCGATAGCTCAGTTGATAGAATGCTTGCATTCCATGCCGAGAGCAAGGGTTCTTTCCCCACCGAAAAAAAAAAAAAAAAAAAAAAAAAAAAAAAAAAAAAAAAAAAAACTGAGTGTGTCAGAAATGATTTCCCGTTTTGATGTTTATTTCAAACTCAAGGTTTACTCAGCCTTCACAAGAACCAGGCCTCTCGGGAGCTCGGAAACCCCCACTTCAACTGAAGTGGTTGGTGTGAGGCTGGCCCTTTACCCGTAAAAATAAAAAGGTCCCGCATTGCCAAATGCAACCCCTTCGGGGATAACGCAGGCAAGGAGTTACACTATATGTATGTGTCGCTTAGTAGCATTTTGCGTCCATCATAAAAAAGTCTTCATTATTAAATGCATATTTTTTGTTCATGCCTCTTGGACTAAGTACTGAAAAAAGGTATTCTAAAAAAATCTTGTATGTTTTGTTGCATTTGCTGGAAAACTTCATGGATTGCCTTGTTTAAATATCCTACATTGCATTTTCTTTCACATCATGTTTACAAATTCCGTATACAGAAAATTGCATTCAGCGAATTAATCACAACATTCACGGCTGCATATTTTCCTTCACGTAATTATGTTGATTTACGTGCATTGGTTACATTATCGACAGCCGGCGGGTTATTGATCGCTGAGTTGAATAACATGGCAAACAAAACAAGGAAATCGGGAAAAAATACAAAAAATTTCATCATCATAACAATTAATTCACAGACGTGTAACTTTCGTATACTTTCAACGAACTAAATCATTTTTTATTGAACATTGTAGGCATTTTATCGCCTGAATACGTATGTGAAGTGAATGTAGGGTTGGGCTAATGAAAAATGATATCGAAATATATATCGAGTCGATATTTTCAAACACTATCTTGATTTATAGGTTGGTATGAGGCTCACCACCCATACTGTAAGAAATGATTCACTTTGCCAATGTTTCCCCTGTTTCAGGGAAGGTCGGCAAAAGCTGCAAGGTCTATGTTCATTTGAGGTTTGGTTTTTAATTTGTAAATACACATGCAGAATTTGTAAGCGTGAACTTACACGTGTCTGTTTGTGGGCATGTACTTAATTTTAATCTTAAATTTTAATCTTTACAGCTTAGATTATAGATCGAAACGCCTCTCTCTCTCTCTCTCTGTGAATCTAAGCTGCAAAGATATGTATCATTTGAGATCCATATTAAATGCATTCCCACAAGCAGACATGCATAATTTCGCGCTTGAACATGCCGCATGTGGACCTACAATATAAGAAACCCAATCTCAAATGAACATAAGCCCTGCAACTCTTGCCGACCTTCCCTGAAGCAGGGGTGACATTGCCAAAGTGAACCATTTTTTACAGTATGTAGAGAAAAAAATATCGATATTTATATAGAGGAACGTCTGGGGAGGTAGAACCGTTTTTCAAAAAAAAAAAAAACGAAAGCTGGTGGGGAAAAGATAAAAAAAATGGCTTCCAACAACAGCCGCATTTGGACCAAAGGGGGAAGAACACACATTTTTTTTAAGAAAAAATATCGTTTTTGATATTCCAAAAAAATATCGATTAATGGATAATTTTAATATCGAAGAAAATATCGATAATTAAAAAAATATATGTACTTTTGATATATCGCCCATCCCTAAATGCATGTCTAAATCAGTTTTAATCGCATTAACATATCGCCAAACAAATGCCGGATTTCTATGAACCGACACGCTGTAGAATTTTACACGAATAGGTCCCCGTTATGTAATTAATGAGTGTTTAAACCCACTCATTCAATCGAGATGTAATTATTTTGATGTAAAGACACACATTTGGCAAAAGGAAAACAGCATGGTGAATAAAAAGGGATGTCTCGGGTGCTTTTAGGACACATTTAAACAAAACCGTGTGCTTACCTCAATTTGCTAACATTTCAAATAAATTTCTTACAAAGGGATAAAGATAAATATTATGAGATTATGAGAAAGGTAAATATTTTTATTAAGGTTTGGTGGTTCACTCAGTGAAAGCCCACTAAAGAATTGATAGATAAAAATCTTGGTTATCGATGTATATATACATTTTTTACAATTTTCAATTTGAAATTGCTTTTACAGTTTACACGTCAGTTTATTGAATAATGTAAAAAAGGAGAAACATTTTATAAGTCTTCCCGCCAAATGGGTCTTTCTATTTAAGTCAAGCCAACTACGTTGTAGATATCGTATTAATCTGTGATTTTTTACTTTACAAAATTCAATCGGGCACTGCTACTCTGCTACCATGTTTGTTTAAACTTAAATGCGGGATTACTATATATTTTCTAGTACTAGTCGCAACCACCACAGTCCACTCGTTACAACTCGTATCGCCATTTGCGGTGGTGGATTTTTTTCTCCATAATTTCAGGCATCGCCTTACTTTCACTTGCCGCCGCTGCTGTCGCTGCTCGTTTCGCGATGGGAGGGGAATTCCGAGTGTTTATTCAATCTTGCCCTATAATTAGCTGCTCCTTGTAAGGCGGATTGCTTTATCCGAACAGCATCTTTATTCTAGACGTTTGTTTACTTAGGGTCGGCACGCGTGGAGTGCGAGCTATCCAAGTAGATAGGTACTAGAAATTACCAATATAGGCATAGCCAGATGTGAACCATCCCGACTAAATCTCCCAACATTGAATAATCTAGTAATTTCCGCATTCTCTTCTTCCTTGAAATCACATACGAAGTTACACACTTAGTCCCGGTATATAAAGTTTAGTAATATTTTAGTAACTATTTCTTGAACTTTTATTAAAAAAACTCAAGTGCGAGTTAACTAAAACCGAGAATTACCGAAGTGAGAAGCCCCGCCCCAAAATCTTGGAAATAATTACAATGTCATTAAAAAGCTTTATAACAAACAACTGTTTATAAAAATCATATGCCTAACCTTCATTAAGCTGAAAAACGACGCAAAAAATGATCAGTTTACAACAATTTTGATGTATCCTCACATTAAAAAATAACAGCTGTTGTCAGTATTACGTCACTTTTGATAGTTCAACATGACGCAACACAACTCGCATCTAATCTACACATACAATGTAACTTCTTGCCTACGTTGTACCCGAACAGGTCGCATGTGGTGATTCGGGACCTATGTGTTTTTACAGGGAAGGGGGCCGGCCTCACGTCAACCACTTGTTGAAGTGAAGAAGTAATAAATATTAATTGTAGCAGTTCGACGGCCTTAAAGTCATTATAGTGCTTTCATTTATCTATGCTCTAAATTCACTAATATACGTGTAGCACCGTAATTATAGTCCAGAGAAATATGTCTGACATGTTTGGCATCCGGAAAATTAACTGCCGATAGAATTTATCGATGAACTTCAACTCTGGAAACTGTTTTGCTTTTTTTTTTTTTTAAACTAAATCAATGGACTCTAACGAGATATTGTAAGCTCTGGGGAAAGTAATGAAACCATAATTAGTTAGAAAAGTTCGCGCTTTTAAAAGATTTTCCGTTCTCGTGATAATTTCGAATGAACCTTACAAATTGAAATACATCATTAGCACACACGTAGTTTAAGAACTTATTTTTATCCTTGATTTCACACTACTTATTTTAAGATTCCGTTCACATTTGGTTCGTTCACAGAGTAAATTTTTGTACTGTATTGCTCGTCAGCTCCGATACAAGTCTCTCGCAACGCATCTCGGTCTCTATTTATAGGTGTATAAGATTTATTCTGGCACACGCGAGACCCTGCCAGAATATTCTATTCGAGCAAATACAACACCTAGTGCAATTATTGAAGCGCCAACATCTAGAGACACAGACACGCTCACACAAGTAAAAGAACACAGACATACCATCACACATTCGTGAAAGTAATTTTGAATCTAATATCCTTCAGTTGTTTGATAGTAGGTATGTCTACGCTACTGTCCCTACAGGTCCACCTGCATTACCGCACGTGCCAACCTCTCAGAGTTAGATCCCGATATAGATGCACGAGACTTAGCTGCATTGCTAGTAGATACTGCAATCACGAACACTACCAGTTCTCCAAGTATACACCCTAATGTTCAAACTAAACCGTAGCATTTAACAAGAAATGCATTTAAATTCAAACAACGCCTCTAGTTAGCGTTTTAGATTCCGTACGTTTTTGGTTTTATACTTGGTGCAAAGGTATGTCCAAACACAGACTACTCTCCGACTCAGCCTGCTATTGCAAGTGGCGACCAAACCCATTCTGGGATAATCCCACACAACATTATAAAATATTATAAATTATAGAATAGACTGACTTATTGCGAACAGTGATAGCTTTCAGCGCTCAGGTTTGTCTGATTTCATGAGTTTGTTTATTTTACATGAGTCTTCGAAATCTGATGGCAGTGAGCTACTAATAAAAGAAAAAAGAGATTTCATAATAACTTTGCATGTACTATCTCTTTTATAGCTTTTTGGATGATGACTTTAGCTACGCAGAATATTTTTTCACAAGAGGGAAATGCCGAATAAACAGATCAAAAGATCTATAATACTAAAAAGAAGATTATTTTTTTCCATTTCCGCCCAAAAAAATCTAAATCAAACGAACTAAATATGAAACGTGTTTATTCTGGTTATCATATCTTGTAATCGAAAATTGTTCAGCATTTTTCACGTCTGCTTTCTACAGTGGGAGAGAACAAATAACCAAAAGAAAAATAATTGTTGACACTATTTTGTATGATCCCTGGCACGCTAAGTTGAACGTATTTTTTGTATAAATTATTTTAGCAAAATCGAGAACGAATTACAGAAAAAAACGAATAAGTGCAGTACGGAAGACGTTGTAAAATGAAGAAAAAACAAAGACAAGACAGGTACGAACATGTAAATAGAATGAGGAGATGATAAGATCCTACGTATCGCTCTTCAAGGGAACTTAACCCCCTGAATGATGTAGTCACTCCAAGCGCGCTTGTGCAAATGATGCCAGAAATTTGCTTGTATTCAAGGCATTTCGGAACTTTCCATGGTCCTCTTAGGATGGCGTGATAGCTGGCAGTCCACCTCACAGGTGATAAAAGTAGCGGCACAAACAGATCCTTCCGATCTATAAAATGGAAAAAGTAGAATAAATGAGATGCTTCCGTATACCTTTTTAGATCATTTCATTAAGGCTACATAATCGTTACAATGTGTATGATTAATATGAATTATGACTCTTCGAAAGCTAAGGTGTAGAACAGTGCAATCAGGAAGGATAGATTTTCCGTGGGCTCACCGCACCATACACCATGCACTTCTTTGTAAAGCGTATGCATTTGTTGTACGAATAAGGCAAACTTAATATTGTTATTTTGTTGTCTACATATTCCCACATGGCGAGGTGTAATAATGCATTGTCTCTGAACAACTTAATCATGTAAAATGCTTAACATACCGGTGTATAAATGTGTGTTTTTGTATCCAATTAACATGATTGCAATATGCAGTTCTTGTCGTTCCCACCTTCCTGTAGTTTGTGTTTTTCTATTCATTATAATATGAATGCTTAATTGAAGAATGTCAATAAAAATTATAAGCTTAAAGAAACGTTTACTACCGTGTAAAATAGATCATTTTCTTGCAAAATTTTACTATAATCTTAGGTAGGTATTCAGTGATGGAGAAATCCACAAATTTTACACGTTTCCAAATATCAAAAAAGTCGATAGGTACTTATAAGACCGGTCCGTTGTCTAGTGGTCAAAGCTACGATCAGAAATTGTGAGTTCGATTCCCGAAGGAGCGTAAAAAAATATTTAATTTTAAAAATATGCCTTTCCCAAAGACCGGTTAGCTAAGGTCCATCCAGCCTCACAATAGCTGGCTTGTGTAATTTGCGTTTTATACAGCGACGATCAAGCTAGCAGAGGGCTCTTGCGTTGTGATTCACACGAAAACAGCGCTCAACAAAAAAATAATCCTTGTATTTGTTTATTAAATTTTTACCTATAAGTACCATCGAATTTTCGGTGTTTGTGGTTTCATATAGGTATGTGATTTATGGTTGCATGACCAAAATGTTTATCGCAATAAAATACCTACATGATTAATCTAAAATAATAAATATCTTAGTTCAATCAAATTGTTGGTGTTATTGCCGAGGGTCAAGTCGCTGATCGACTAACGTATTTGGAACAGAATAACGCTGGTTCGAATCACGTCTGGCCCATTTGACCATAACTTCGACCCTGGTTCAACAGATGCCATTGCATGCACACAAGCTTCAGCTTTTTCATGAAGACAACTGGCCAGGCAAAATATGTTGGTGAATTGCAAACAAATCTATTTAAAAAATCATGATCGTTTTCCCTTTGATTTACTTCTATTTCACGAACTAGCCTATTTCTATCATCTTTCTTCCTATTACTTGCTCCCATATTATACTCATTACAAACTTCCATCTTCGTGTATAATCCAATAACTTCCAATACATTACAAAGGCCATGCCGGGTCCGCGCTTTGAAGCGAACACACAGAGTGATCTAATTTGTTCTGCGAGCGAGTTTCATTTTGTACATTTGCCTCTCCAGGAGAGTTCGCCTCTTCCAAGGCAAAGGCGCCTCCCGGACATGGGCCTCCCTCCTCAGAACGCTCCTTCCGCAACTGTGACAGCTAATTAACTGCCTGTTTGTGATCGAACCAAAGAACGAAGCGATTGTCCGGGTGGAGACGCAAAATGTGCCGCCTCAATGTTACCCCCTTTTTAGTCTAGATTGCTACTAATTGGCTATTCATTTAATTACTCGTCTTTGATGCTTATCTACATTAAGTTTTAATTTGTAAAAAATTTATACTTCGCTGTTTTTAAATAGATAATTAATCTATATTCTATAATCAAAGTTGCAAAATTATATTAACGTTTAAAATTCACGTTAATTGCTTTCCCACACGCAGAATCTGTGGTACAAATTAAAATTCCTAGATCTCATAAGAACATAACCCTGCAACTTTTGCTGACTTTCCCTGAAACAGGGGTGGCATTAGCAAGGTGAACCATTTTTTACCAAACCAACCTATTAGTCAAGGAAATCATTCATTTGAGTATATACTCGTACAATTATTATAGTGCATTTTACTTTGGAAGTATGCTACAGTAATAGATCTTACAGTGCATACGTTTACCGCAATCATGGAAGCGTATGATTTTTTTGTATTTTATTTAATCAAAAAACGTTGCCATAAATAGAGTAAGCATTGTCTGCAATGAATATTCATATTAAAATTTAATACATGTCTGTTGGCATCCGAAATAATTCAGTTTTGTGGCAAACTTGGTAACAAGACTAAAACAGTCATATCCAGAGTCACTCTTTTACTAAACCACCACTCCCTTACTTGACTTTTTCTATGGGTTCCATTATGAGAAGAAAAAAATGCATACTGAGCAAATAAATTGTAGAAGGTATGGCTATTACTTCTTAGTTATTGGTGATCTTTCTCAGTTAAGTAGTGAGTTAGACTTTAAGGAAAATTTTGATATACGTCTGTCTTTGAATAGCACTTTTAGGCATTATTTACTTTGGCGTCCAGTCTTGATTTATTGTGGTCAGCCTCTTAAGTTTTAATGAGCTCATGTGTATGGAGAACAGTTTCAAAGCAGTTTTCTATCATGACTTACAGTAAAAATATTATCAAGTACTATTCCATATAAGAACGGCGTTGATATATTTATGCATTACTAAAAATAGTTTTGGTCGTACAATAAATACACTGCTTTTTAGTTGCCAATTAAAATTTATTCAAAAATAAAACAACCAACTATATAGGAGTAAATATAAGAAAGTACAGATTATATAGAACTCGAGCATGCAATTTTTTTTCCTTCGAGATTATGATACTTCAAGCGAGATCGCAAATGACTGGAATCTGCGAAGTGAGAAAAATAAATGAAGAGAGTGATAAATGTCGAGGAGATGATAGAAGTGTGCAAGAACAGGACAAAGTGGAGACGCATCTTTGGAGATATTATACACCCCTTGCGGAATGGCGGAAATATCTACCATTTGATGTAATGAAAACCTTTAAATGAAATTGCCTATATAATCACATTCTACACAATCTGAGCTAAGAAAAATACGTAAAACACGAAAATGTGAGAATTGGGCCAGTACACATGCAAACATTGTTCCTGTGAAATTACTTCTGATGGACATAAGGCAAACAAGAACTAACTAGTTAACACAGAAAATATACAAATACGTACCTATAATATAATTATTTTTAGGTTAGGTGTCAGACTACCCAACTCATCCTTAAAAATAAATTGGCTTATTTTTTTTGGGGGAAAACTGCGATTATTGAACACTGCAACATCTATTCGATTATTTTTCAGGATTTGTATGTGAAAAACAATATTCGAAAAAAGTATATCGTTTTATCTTTACCATTTTACTTAATTTTACTTCAATCAATTTACTTTTTTCAATACTCAATTTTAAAGTAAAAACTGAAAATTTGCATTAGCGTAATTGCGCTTTCTTCACTTTGAGGTGCCGCTATTATTCAGTTTCAGAGTCGAATGTATTTATCGACAATTAAAACCATTCGTAAGTGTCTAACCGACTGAACCACCGACCGGACAATGCGCTCAGCACTTTTCAATTTGCAAAAACGTTAATTCAAGTAGGTACGTACTCAGATACGTGTATGTGATACGGTTAGTTTCAATAAACGCGACAACAGCAAAGTGCTTTCAATTCTGCTTCGGCGCACAGTATTTTTAGCAGAATTCCATGTAATTGACTCAATTAACAATTAGTGCTACTTCCCTCTGGTGGGGTTCCCGAAAGGATGGCTCGCAAGCCATGGTTTCCCAGCACTGCTAAAGTGCAACATTGCCTGTACTCCATGTATGAAATCTAACGTTTAAATTCAAACATAGCGTCTACAGAAAAAAATGGATGAAACTAAGTTAGTGCTTCAGATTTGAGTTATTACATAGTTTCCATGCAGGTATGCAACAATAATAATAATAGTATTAGGATAATTTATTTGGTGAGCGCTGTTTTTGTGTGTATCACACCTCAAGAGCCCTCTGTGAGCTTGGCCGTCGCTGTAGAAAGCGCCAATTCTCAAGCAAGGCCCAGTTGTTGTAAGGCTGGATGGACCTTTAGTGACCGGTCTTTGGCAAAGGTACATATATGAATTTTTCATCCAGCGAAGAACATATTTGAAAATATAAATGATATATTTTTGTGCTCCGCCAGGATTTGAATCCACAACCGTCCATTTACGAGTCAGAAGTGCTAAACACTAGACTACGGACCGTTCAACTTAGTTCAACTTATTACTTACTGCGTTATCACCAAAGGGGCATCAATCATCATGCGACGAGTGAAGTGGGTGTTTCCCTGTTGTCGAAGGCAGATTTCTATATCTTGTGAAACATCAGTAATCCCTGGCTGTTTTCATGATTTTGGGTTTCGAATTTTTAATAAAACTTTATAGTTAAGTGTTCACGTTATGTTTTATACTTGGGGCACTGTGGAACATTGTGCTGAGTGCGCACTTCTGCCATGTCGATTGAAACGATCGATTGTCTTCATTGTTGAAAATTAGAAACAATTCGTTCCGCCTACGTTTTTTTTTATTTTTATTTTTCACCTCACTTTGTTGCGAAACTGCTGAATAACTGAATTTATTGTTGTTTTTGTTTTGTTTTCGTGAAAGGAGAATTGATCGCTTGGGCTTTAGATCTTTCGGATTACGACCGCTGATAAACTTGATGACGGTTAATTTGCTGTGCAAAAGGAAACAATAAAATATAGATTTTAATTGTACAATGTAGGCTTGTCTACGAGTATTGACACCAACCATATTTGTCTAAAGAATATTGTTACGAATATCTAGTTTTGTGTTGTGGATTGTCTGTGTTAGTGTCTGTAGAAGTCTCTCTAGATATAAATAGATTTTAGGTACTTGGTTGAATTGAATGTTCTAGCAAAATCTAGCAGGTAGCGATTCTCCATGTTTCGAGAATGATCTTTATGTTTGATATAAGAAAGATAAGAAGAAATGGAGATAGCTCTGCAGAGGCTCTGGCCAGCCCTAGCGGAATGGCGGCAGTGTTACAGTTACAGTAACTGTTGGTATTAGCCAAGTAGGTAATAATTACTGAAAGAAATCCGT
Source organism: Agapetus fuscipes (assembly GCA_951799405.1). Lineage (NCBI taxonomy): Eukaryota > Metazoa > Arthropoda > Insecta > Trichoptera > Glossosomatidae > Agapetus > Agapetus fuscipes. The sequence goes on from OX637350.1 coordinate 7,775,385, forward strand.
GACTTTGTTGATCGATGATAAAATGAAAAGAAATTGTGATAAGGAATGTTATCAGCGCTGTTATCAGTCTGCTTTCACTTGCCGAGAATTGGCACGGAGCTGTTGGTGCAAGACTCAGGGCGGGGCTGCCTTCATATCGCGAATATTTACCGAGGAAATCTTTCATTGTCTCACCAATTAAATTTTTTGCAAAACATGATTAATTTCGTATTTAAGTAAAGTACTGTTATGATTTTACTGGGGGTTCGTTTTCATTAAATTAATTTCACAATATTATTTTTTTACAATATAGGTTACAAAAATGTAATGTTCACTCTTCACTCTTTGCCTACAGTCTTCGCGTTACAATGTTCAAAGCAACTCTGGCTCTGACACAACCGCCGCCACTGTTTATACGGCTCATACCGTTGGTTCTCGCGTATTCGAGAATATGCCACATACTTCGATAGGATTGTTCGACACTATTCCAGAGACGTTACGAACACCAGCAAGCCACATGCCTAGGTGCATGTACACACGAACTCATAGTAAATTATGCATCGTAGGCAGACACACACACCAGCAAGCTAATGCTTAGGCTCATGTCCCCACGAACTCATACGTTCGTAACAGTACTGAAGATCTTGAAAGTTTTCATTCAAAGTTAGCCATTTGAAAACAGAAGCATCTGAGATGCTTGGACTATTTTCAGTAGTTAAAGTTTCATCAAGGTTTGCACAGGAATTGAACATGAAAAGATTGAAAGAAATATTGACGTAGTTTTTAACTTATTGGTTTCAGAAACTTACAAATTTGGTAATGCGTGCCATTCTATAAATATATATTTTTATATCTTGTATGTATTTTAGTTGGTAGAATGCTTGCATTTGATGCCAGAGGGCTAGGGCTTGAATCCCACCAAATAAATGAGATTGCGAATGAATGGAATTTACAGAGTGGAAACAAGAGAAGAGCATGCATGAAAAGAGTGATGAAATTAGATGAGATGAAAGAAGTATGCAAGGACAGAGTCAAGTGGAGGCACTTGTGTGGAGGTACCGGCCACCCCTAGAGGAATGGCGGCAGGATACAAGACAAGGTGTCAGAAATGATTTCCCGTTTTGGTGTTTATTTCAAAACCAAAATAAAATACTGGCAAGGTGTAAGGTCGACTTCCTGTAAAAGACTCTTCAGGGACAACGCGGTAAGATGCTGTACTATATCTGCAACTTATTTTTAATGTATTCCTTTTCTACTATATTATTAAGTGTAAATCTATTTATTCCTTTTCTTTCTATTTTCGGTTTCTAAACCGAAGTCCCTCACTTACTAAACGGATTCTCCGAAGGTCCGCACGTGAATTGACGTAGACAATATTTCTTCGTCACCCAGCCGGGTTGCTAGGGAATAGACAAATAAATACTTAGTTATTGGTTGCTATAGATGCAGTTCGATGCAAAAATGTTCGCACCTCATTGTGCTTTTGAACGATTGCACAAGTAGTTTAATTTACTTACACGATGCTCGCAAATTTCGCATTTACGTAGGCCGATGGTTAAATCCCAATTTCCTAATTCACGCAATAACCATAAATCCGATTTTATTAGTTGCGGACGTTTCCTACGTTTAGACGTTAATCGCTTCAGGTACAATAAACGTGCATTATTCAGATGCAAGTAATAGTCACTACCACAAATAGAAAACCACGTTTCAACTCAACATTTGCATTTTACTAAAAATTTAAACGCTCACTGTAAGCGTGATTTTAGTTACGTACATTTTTTGGTAAACGCTGTAATTGAGTTTACACGTGAATTGGCATACTTGGCGTACTGTGATACATTATAAGGCAGGCGGTGTTGAGGCGTCTAAAACTCTAAAGGATCGCTATTCACCTGGCAGCTTGCAGCTTGTTTGCCCGGCTAGACTTGTGCATACTAAATTTATCGCCCCTGATCGTAATATAAGACACACCATACTTTTTGTCGAAAAGCTTCATTGCTCTTTGACCTTTTTATATCTATAATCGGACAGAGTTATTCACAACTCATTCGATCCATAGCTGATCCATGGATCATCAATTTTTTGACGGAAAATTCACAATAGGTGGTGGTTGAGTCATGAATTTGCCATGTGTGAATAACTCCGTTAGTTGTTAAGAATATTGGCTTATATTTCATGCGCGCCTACAAAAAAGACACAAAGATATGCTCAAACCCTCCTCGTACCCGTCCTGTATGTATGTGTCAGAAGGACCCACATCACATGGACGCTCATGCAAAGCTATATATTTTCTCAAGTGGCGAAAGGCCTTCCCGTGAAGTGAAAGCAACGGCACGACAAAACAATAACCTCTAGGTCAGAGGCGTGCCCATGACTCTAAAAGTAAATGGTTCGATGTTACTGAAGCTAATAGCATACCTCGGGTGGCACTCCTTGTGGGATTGTTGCTAGATCACGAGTAGCGTGAATAATGATACACATAATACGAAATAATAATAATTTTAATCTAAGGACAGGATTACTGTGAATCCGCTGCGGATGCAGCTTGTGTAATTTCGCGCTTACACATACTGCATGTGTATTTTCAAAAAAGGCCAACCCTCACATGAACGTTAATGTTGTAACTCCTGCCGCGTTTCCCGATAGCTATTAAAATTGGGTTTAGGATTATTGAATCATTTGTGTTCTTTCTTCACGTGTCTTATCAGTTATTCGGACATTGAGTCTCAGACTGTGGATAACAGCTCCTTCACGAAACATTGGACTCTATCGTGGATTCAAGTAAAGAGATCCAGTAGACACAATATGTATACATGTAAACCCATGGCATATTCTCTAAAGTTATTATGGATCACAACGATTTAAAGGTTTTTACTCATTAAACACAAAAATGACAAAGCTTAGTTGTGATCATAACGAAAACAAAGCAATCATACATTTTATGAAATCAAAATAAATTGGCGTCTACGCCAATAAAAGGCTTTCATGGCAGCGAAAAGGAGCTCGACTTAATGTTGCAAATGACATTGAAGCTGCACAACTTTTCCTTAAGATTTGCAAAAATTGTGGTGCATCTTATAGATGGTCCAGGGAATGTATACAGTAGGGGACGCTAAACTCTGGTACAAATAGCAGAGAGAACTAATGCTGGTGACAATGGGACATATGGCGGCCGTATCCAGAACACAGAGCTGCTAAAACACACATTAACCAACACACAACCTATGGAAACTAATAAGGATAGGCCACGATTTCTGCCAAGGCATTCAGTAGCTTTAGTTCTTATTCTGGAAGAAAATGCATCGATAATTAATTGAATTTAAATTGAATTTTTGTAAGAATTTGAGTTAGCTTTTGAATTATGTTAGATTAAATAAGGATTGAGGTAACTGATCTTTAATCTATAATAAAAGTTTATGTGATATATAAACATTTAAAATTAATATAAAATGCATTCCCACTAGCAGACACCTATAAGTTCGCGCTTAAACATGCCGCATGTGGACTAACAACATAAAAACCCAATCTCTAATGAACATAAGCCCTGCTATTCTTGCTGACCTTCCCTGAAACAGGGGGGACATTATCAAGGTGAACCATTTTTTACAGACCTATAAGCTCGCGCTTAAACATGCCGCATGTGGACTTACAACATAAAAACCCAATCTCAAATGAACATACGCCCTGCAATTCTTGCTGACCTTCCCTGAAACAGGGGGGACATTATCAAGGTGAACCATTTTTTACAGTGTGGATAGTCAGTCTCATGCCAACTTATAAGTCAAGGAACTGATAAAATTACATTTCCGACAAAAAACCTTATTTTGGGCTTGGAGGAAGTTTTAAAGGATTCGTATAGATGAAAATTTGAAGCATTAATATCTGATTCACACATTTGCTTAATGTGATCAGCGTGTTTCTTTTCACTTACCACGAATTCTGTGATGTGTGATGAAAAAAATTCTTATTAATAACCCTTATTAATTATGTACCTAGTGACGATCAACCCTTTAAGTATGTTTATGTTGGTCTAAGGAAAATAACTAACTCTCTCAAATTTCAAGTGAACAGTTTGCAATTGGATTGAAAAAACTACCTAGTCTAGACGCTAGAGTCATTTGTCTTGATACCCTCTCTTCAAAATGAGGAAGACTTGGTTGAATGTTTTTTTTTTACTTTCGTTTTTATTCTCTCTTTTTCAGTACAAGTTACAGGTTACAAATTTCTCTGCCCACCAGGTGACAAATAATGAGACTTCGGGCCAACAGGCCGACCAACGTTGTGACGACTACCTCGCTTTTTATTACAATAAAACACAAAAAAAATTAACAGTAAATCCGGCTCGGCCGGTGTCTTGCCGAACGCCGGCCAATCAGCTTGTACGGTTAAGTTTTGTCAAGGAGTTCGACGGATGGCGAAATTCAGGGCCTGCAAAACAAGTGTGCCGTATCAATCTTTTAATGTAGGTACATCGATCTGCTCGACAAATATTTGAATATTCCAAATTTTATTTGAACGTTCTGTGAACGACGTACTTGGTTGCACATCGAAAAATTCATGGTTCTGTGACAACTAAAAGTGTGCACATTTTTCACTGATGAAATTCTGCAAAACGTTTTATCAGACGCTTGACTTACACCAATGCCTTTTTAGTTTGTTGCAAATTCTTCGCTTGACCTGTAACTAACTGTTATATCTTATACTCTTGAACTACACTCTGAGAAATCTAGTTTCAAGATCGCGTTTTTCTCAAATGTTGGATCACCAAAAAATTCCATTATCGTTAATGGTCCGAGTTCTCTCGGGTACTGTTGTAGTTTCGTAAGGCCCGCCAGATCGTGATGTAACCAGCGACTGATAAACTAATTTAATTAAGTTAGTGGTTAGTTTTGCATAAGCGTACTCTTTAATTAGGTGATTTAGCCTTTTGTTTTTGTTGTTTTATGGCTATTTGGGAATGGCGTGCTTGTAATCTCCCTTTACGGGTCGTTTGCGTGGTCAACAACGTGTTGTCGACCCTCAGAGCTGGCAGCTCTTGCCCATAACAGTTTCCAGGCAACAAAGTTAAACTTCAGTTTACAATGAGTGTAAGATAATGCAAGTCTCTAGAATCAGGGATTACGTAAAGCCCTGTGTGGTTCTAGATTTCTAGCGCAAGAGGATTGCTATATGACTATGGAGTAATCCAGATTATAGATCATTTACAGTCCTGATATACCTGCTCCTTCAATCTGATGCTTCAAATCCTGGAAGCAGAGGAAAATATTGTTATTACATTTAGATTAGTTTTTTCTTCTTTGTGCACCGTTTTCTAGCTTCAGCTACCTCAAGCGTTGAATTACTTCTTGAATCTTGCAAGATTGTGTTACATTTGTGTTACTTGCTAACACAAAAAAGAAGACTAGGTTTTTTTAAATACATTTTGAAATCGTTTTTTAAATATATCGATCTCTAACGGTAAAGCTTAATGAGTGTCATATGAAACTTAAATGGGTTCCTCAGATAAATGCACCTTTTTTCCTATTTTCTGCGGGAGAAAACACTACAAATGTGTGAAAATCCTGTAGTTTTTCCTTATAATGTGTTCACTTAATAAGAGAAGTTACCCACAATAAAATGTTTTATCCAAGATTTCTACAATTGTTGAATTGCACTTATTCAGTTTTACCTTTTAGGTGGCTATATTTACCCTCATTCTGGTATTCATTGAAAATAGTCCCTTTTTTGCTTACAAGAGTTTGGGCCGATTTTTCAACATCTTGATTTTCTTGAAAGTTCTATTATTGGTAAATAAATGCAAGCCATAGGACTTCATCACCTTTCTCGACATCACCTCTCTCTCTGAAAACCTTCCTATATCAGATTGTATAGAAGATTATGATTCATATTCCCGATTAACGTAGGTGTTTTAGTTTCGTCTGAAAATCCTACGTCTGCCTGTATAAATCCACACGATGTTCTGAATATGGGAATCTTGCAATAAATTTCGTACCGCTCAGCGGGCATGCATAATTTCCCCAAGGTTAACTCCTGTCAACGGTTTGAGCTGGACGTCGTAAGTGGATTGTCGTAATCGAAATGTCAGTTGAATTATTTCATTTATTCATCATACGAATGTGAGGAACTCACGTATGAAGTATTGCTTTTAGTTTGAACTAGTCTGAACGATATTATATTGCTGCAAACCAATCCTACGATTGAAACTGGAGAAGAAGTCTGAACGATATCCTGTCGAGAAACCAGGGGGTGGTTAATGCTGTTATTCTTGGAATCTTATCTTCTTTTTTTTTTTTTTTTTTTTTTGTGCACAACAGGTTTCCCTTATTACAGTGCACCCTCACACAGTCATTAACAAGCTGGGAGGAGCTCTTTAACTAGATCTTTGAATGATTCTAAGTTAATGTAAAAAATGTCTATGTCAGCGGAATTAATCAGAGTAACACTCCGAGTTAAGGCATGTTGTGCCATGACGTCGGTACGGGACAGCGGTACATGAAAAAGTTCATGCCGTCTTCCCCGGCCGTAGCCATCTGGCACATAAAGCTCAAAACTCTCTAACAGGGTGGGGCTGTCAATTAAGCCGTTAATGATCTTGTAACAAAGCACCATAAGAGAACCGTTGCGCCGAGATTCCAGACTCCTGGAGCTGGTTTTCTCAAGTAATTCCTCATGGTGCATAAACTTGGGATAATTCCCATGTATTCTCATGAGGAGGTACCTCAAAAACTTTTTTTGAATTTGCTCCAAAAGATCTACATACTTCCGCTGATACGGGGCCCAAACCTCGACAGCGTACTCTAATTTAGAACGTACAATACAGTTGAAGACATCCACCATAGCTCTCGGTGACTCAAAATTATTGCTAATTCTGATCACAAAGCCCAATAACTGGTAGCATTTGGTCGTCAACTGCGTTATATGTTCTGTAAACTTCAGACCAGGATCAAAAACTACGCCCAGGTCCCTAAATGAAAAGACACGAGCCAGTATCGACCCACCAATACTGTACTCATGGATTATGGGACAAGCGGATCTTGTGAATGACATGACAGAACACTTGCTAATGTTGAAGTTCAATCCATTATTATTGGACCACATCAGCAGAGAGTTCAAATCCATCTGTAAATTAATACAGTCTTGAAAATCCTTGATTTCTGTATAAATTTTCATGTCATCAGCGTAAAGAAGACAAGAACTATTTTTGATCTTGTCCGCAATGTCGTTAATGAACACAATGAAGGCTAGAGGGCCTAAATTAGAGCCTTGAGGAACTCCTGAAGTTGGAAAAAAATTAGCCGAATGTTGGTCATTTATTTGCACAAATTGGCTTCTGTTTTTAAGAAATGAAGAGAAAAAGATTAAGAGAGGTTTTGTGAAACCAAAATCGTCCATCTTCTTCAAAAGAACATCATGATTCACACGATCAAACGCCTTGGAGAAATCTGTATATATTACATCAGTTTGCCTGCGAGAATCCAAGTTGAGGGCAATATTTCTACTGAGGGTGAGTAGATTTGATACTGTGGATCTCTTGGGCAGAAATCCGTGTTGGTGTATGTTGATTCGGGGCTTGATTTGCCACATAAGGTTTTTGTGTATCAAGCACTCAAACACTTTGGCGAAACTTGATAAAATAGAAATCGGCCTATAATTTCTAACATCACTTTTATCATTTGACTTATGTACTGGCATGACTCTTGTTATCTTCCAGGCTGATGGATATGTACATGTCTTCAGGGATAAGTTGAAGATGAAACATAAGGGTTGAGCAAGGGGCTTAGCCATAGAAGATACAATTCTCGGGGGAATGTTGTCAGGGCCAGTTGCTTTATTGGATTTTAATCCAAGCAGATAAGTCTCCACCTCAGTCAAAGAAAAAGGACTGAGTGATATGGAAGATTGCTCGTTCTTACCATGGGGGGACTCAGATAAATCTACGTGAGGGGTCTGGGTGCTGTAGACCGATTGGAAATACTTAGCAAAAGTTTCCGATATTATTCTGGGATCAGATATAATCTGATCTCCATCAGAAAGCTGAAAAGTTGTATTACCACCGGTCCTGCTGGATCTGATATAAGACCAGAATTCCTTGGAATCACATCCTATCCCAGTCTGAATCTTACTCATATACAATTTGTGTGCTTCCTTTATATTATGTTTAACTTGCGCTCTCTTTGTAGAGAAAGCCTTATAATTGCTTACACTTTTATTTTTTAAGTAATTTTTGTGCAAGCGTTCCTTACACTTGATATTAGCAATGATGCTACTATTAAACCATACTGGGTAAGTGGAGTTACATTTGGCAGCGTATTTTTTACATGGAGCACACAAATTACATATTTTCAATAAAACATTATAAAAGTATTTTACAGCGGTATCAATATGTTTACAATTATATAGGTCAGACCAATCATAAAAACTAAGTATATTCTTACATCTATCAGTGTTTAAGTACTTAAAATTAATTATTTTGTTCCACCTAAATATATAGTCAAAGTCGGTATCATTAATATTAAAATTATTATTATCCACATTGTGAATATTATTTATATGCCTATCGTCGCTAGGAGTGGATCTGGGATGTGCTTGCAGTCGTCCACAGGCCAGAGGCGTAGTATTCAGCCTCGCGGTGACTGCAAGCGTGGGGTGATGGCGATCTTCACTCACTAGGGGCTCCAGGCAGCGCACCACTTTACATAATATATTTTTATTACTAATTACTAAATCAAGCATGTTGTTGTAGCCATTTTTGATTGTATTACACTGTTCTAAATTATTAGCACTTAAGAAATAAGAGTAGTCAAGCAGGACAGAATCGCTCTCATTATTAAGATTAAAATCTCCCAAGATAAGTATACGTTTACTCTGTAGAGCTTGACCACTCCTATCAAGGCAATCATAAAAGTCACTTCGGGCCTGATGGGCCTCTCTGCAGTCGAAATACACCACACAACAGTAAAAGGAGACGTGGTTGCTGGTAATCTTGATCCATAAGTTTTCGCCGTCGCTCTCCAGTTGTGGTTGTCTCTGCGCCACGAGCGGGTACCGCACTGCTATGCACACCCCCCCTCCGCGCGCTCCTCTGTCCCGCCTGAACACAGTGTACCTACCGTCAAACAGCTCAGGCGACAGTACAGAGGCGTTTAACCATGTTTCGGTCAGGGCTATAATATCATTATTTTGTGCGAGAACATTATGCAGAAAAATGCCTGTTTTTGTGTTAAGTCCACGCACATTTTGATACAAAATTTTTAAGTTCATTTTTTAGCTTTTTTTTCTATAAAGTACCTGTTAATTAGTACTCCTGTTGGCCAGACTTCAGGCTTGAACACTTTTTCAAATGCGTCTTGGTTAAGTGTCAATTTGAAAGAGGCATATTCTCCTCTGGATTGAAGGGTGTCTATTTGAATTTTGTCCCTTTGATCAACCAATGATCCGACAAAATTCAACAAGTCTTCCTTGGACGTGGTTTTTGCTAAGCGCCAAACGTGGATGCCCATTCTTTTTTCCGAGGCCTTCAGGACATCAGCAGTCCCTGATCCTGTTAGAATCTTGTTACCTCGCCTTGGTCTCCTTGGTCCTTGCACCTTCCAAGGGTGCTGTTGTTGCGGCAGCTCTGGTGGCTGTTCCCGTTGCTGCAGCGGCAACTTTGATGGCTTCAGTTGCTGCCGTTGATGCTGCTGCTGCTGATGCTGATGCTGCTGCTGTCGCTGTTGCTGTTGTTGCTGCTGCTGCTGTTGCTCCTGCTGTTGCACTTTATGATGCACTATATGCTGCTGTAACCCTTCATGGCTTGGCCCATCGATGACCCTTGGTTGCTTCAGCTGCTGCTGTTGCTGTTTGGTCTCGGGTTTATTTTTTTTCAAAGCCTCGGAGTACTTCTCATTTTTGAGAATAGTTGGAGACCCCTGACTCTCCAAGGTGATCTCCATCTTTACAATTTTGGCACTTAGTTGCATTATTAGAGAATTCTGCTCCCTGACTGTGCCCTGGAGAGTTGTTATGACTTCGGTCATCTTGTCGATGGCGTTTCTTGTTTAACTTTGGCGTTGGTGCTACAACCACTATAGGCATTATTCATAAGAATGGTTGAACAAGGTTGGTTTAAATAGTTATTACATGCATTATCACAAGCAGACCCGCGCTTACACATGCCGCATGTGGACTTACAACATAAAAACTCAACTTCAAATGAACATAAGCCCTGCAACTCTTGCCGGTCTTCCCTAAAGAAATTGTGTGAAATTGTCAAAGTGAACCATTTTGTACAGTATGGATGGTCAGCCGCATACTAACCTATAAGCCAAGGAATAGAGTTTAATTTCACAAATGTACGTAGTTTAAGAATGATTATAAAATGGGCATTGTGATTTTTTATTCATTTCAAATTTGTTTTGATGACGTCACAGTTCATGTGAATCAAATTGGTCGATAGAAACAATTTATCAATCAAATAGATGATCCCTGTCTCCTTAAATGAAATACATGAAATATGTAAGTATGAGGTATGTAAAGATAGACCTAATATTTTCACATTGATGTTAGATTGAAGTGAAGCCTGGACGGTGAGTGAAAGGGAAATTAGTAAAGTCCATACAGTAGAAATGGACTATCTAAGAAGTATGATTGGAAAAAAACGAAGTGACAGGGTGGGGAATGATTTTGTAAGAGAAGAATGTGGTGTAAGGGAAAGTGTGAAAGTGAAGATTAAAAGAAGTATGTTAAGATGGTTCGGGCATATAGAGAGAATGAGTGATGAAAGATTGACGAAGAAAGTATATGTTGCTAGAATAGATGGATGTCGTGGTAGAGGAAGACCGAGAAAAGTATGGAAGGATCAAATCTCTGAAATAGCAAATGAATGGGATATCCAGAGTCATAATGAAAGGAGGACTTGCATGAAAAAGGTTATGACTCTGGATGAAATGAAAGAAGTATGCAAGGACAGGAAGAAGTGGCGGCTATCTGCAATGTTGATTTCTAATGTTGGTGTATTAATTTGCTACATTTTTTGCATAGGAAATTTTTGACTTTTTTTGTATAGATTTATTTTTAAGGTTTTGTTCTTTTTTATATTTAAATGTAATTTATTATTCATATTCCTTGACTTATAGGTTGGTATGAGGCTGACCACCCATACTGTAAAAAAATGGTTCACTTTGCCAATGTCACCCCTGTTTCAGGGAAGGTCGGCAAAAGTTGTGGGGCTTATGTTCATTTGAGGTTTGGATTTTATTTGTAAGTACACATTCAGCATTTGTAAGCGCGAACTACACTTGTTGGTTTGTGGGCATACATCTAAGAGCTTTAAATGAATATATCCTTGCAACTTAGATTATAGATTATAGATGTTGCCTTTTCTCCTAAAAAAGATATTTTTAGAGCCCATGATCTATATTCAAATCTTTATTTTACGTTCAAATCCAAATATTGCTGTCCTGTTGAAGCTTCACATGGTACAAGGAGAAATGCCCGATCATTTAATGTGTTCGACTGTTTTGATTACAGATTGCAATTTTGATCATTTGACTGGAAAGCACATTGCCATTATAAATATTCCATGAATACACAATTGCTGCCCCCTCCTGCAGGGGTGCTGCTCACGCAGGCGTGTTGATTTGTGGCCTGCGCCCAAGTACAAAACTCTTCGCAGAGCTGTTACTAAAGAATATACAGAAACTAAAATATCCATCAGAGGTGCTGGTTAAGTTTCATTGCATTGATGATTGAGTTAAAACGTAATTGTAGTGCAGTTTGACGAGTTTAAATCATTGCATAAACTCTCCCCGATTGCGTAAATCGAAAAAATATACGAAAACTTAATCACTCGCTAGAAGTGCCGTCGATTATTCCATACATTTTTCATTTACGCAATCGAAAGGAGTTTGTGTAATATTTTATACTTGGTGTATTGGTTCCCTCCCTTACATAGTCGGGTGCATCTGAGGGCCTATTCCTTCCGCCGGGTTGCTGCATCATTAGTGCGTGCGCCAGTTTCAGCCTGTGCTTTCATGAAAGGGGTTAAATTTCTGAACTCAAAGTATTAATGAACTATGAGTTTGTGTGTACGTGTATCTAGGTACATGCGCCTAAATACGATGTTGTGTGTCGAACAATCTGGAAGTGTTTCGAAAAATCCATTATAGAAATATGTGGAATAATCTAGAACAAGCAAGAATCGCCTCTTTCGTACCTATATATATACGAGCCGCAATGGTGCGGAGAGCCAAGACGCTTGAAACATTGTGACGCGAAGTCGATAGAGCTAGTAGTTTGTGCAAAATAAGTCCTGTTAAATAAATAAATCGCATTTTATTTAAAAAGAACCCCAGTAAAATCGTAACAGGATCTTGAAGAGTAGAAAGGCTTCTTAAACATATGTATATGCAGGTCGGTTGCTGATCGGCGATGGATTCAATTTCTTGCTCGCCTCTTTTAAAGTTAAGCATAAGAATGCTAGGAAAGCAACCCTTTAATTCGATAGTGAAGTGTTAGCCTAAGGCTTAAAAATGTTACAGTACCGACTTTATATCCATCACCATTTTTTACATTCCCTTCTTTTCAGTTCACAGCTTTCATACGCCTGATGTATGGTACTCGTAGTGTTGTGCTATTGAAAAGTGAGAGAAAAAGAGAAGAACATTCATGAGGAGAGTGATGAATGTGGAGGAGATGAAAGAAGTGAAATGCTAGAGCAAAGTGGGGACACATCTGCGGAGGTACTGGTCATCCACAGTGGAATGGTGGCTGGATACAAGTACAATTACAAATCAAGCAATACGCATTATCACGATTCGTATTGTATCCATTCGAGAATCAACTCCCAATGTGCTATATCTATTGCTCGTTGAGTATATATTTAGGTATCGTTACTCTCGCATAAATCACGCGATTACATGCTTCTTTTCATGCGCGCATGCAAATTATTTTCTGCACTTTTACAGCCGCACATGCATCCTCAAGGTACTCATGCTAGAAGAAATAATAAGGTGCAAATGAATGCCTGAGCAGATTTTCAAAAGCGAATGTAAAGTTTATAGACAGCATTAAAGCCTGCATGGATTTCATAAAGCACAGGTCATGATTTAGACTTCATGATTTAAATCCACCAGTCCTCCAGCTATTATATGTTTTTGTAATGATCATTCCTGGATTTTTAATGCACGGTAAATTTTCAAAAGGGTTAACTTGTAATATTTTACAGTAATTTCACATGTTGAGAATTTCGGGGCTGAAAGACTTATGCTACGGTTGAATAATAGTTCCGACTCCACATTTTGTTAGCATAGCGACTTTATACTGAATGAAAAAAACGCACTTCAATCAACTGTATGGGTAGTTGTTTTGTATCAGTTTTAAGTCACAAAAGCTAACGTTGAAAATATTGGACCTTAGAGCGACAGAATTTAAAGTAAAAATACACATGAGAATTCTTCGACAACAGTGGCCCATATGTTTAACTTTTTCTTCGGGTCGTAAGCCACAAATGCTTAAAAAAAATAGCTTTAAAATTGTTTCAAATGGTTACATGTTAATATTTTGTTCATTCTTGTCCACAGGTGACGTCAATCTGAAGCCGTACGTGTCATGTGAACCAGAATTCTCCACCGTGAAGCTGGAAGGGTTTGAAGACTTTATTGTCCTGGCTTGCGATGGACTTTGGGACTATGCCACGGAAGACGAGGTGGCCTTCGAGGTGTACAAAGCCATAAGTGTTCACAGAGGTAAGTCTACCATCAATTGCTTCTATCGTATATATATCAATGTTTTGACCATGATTTTTCAATGCAGATGAAATGTAGCGTCTGGTTGATCTGAGTCCATAGGGTTTCTTTCCATGCCAACCTGCATCTAAATCTAAATCTAAGCTGCAAGGATATGTATCATTTGAGATTAATATTAAATGCATTCCCACAAGCAGACACGCATAATTTCGCGCTCACACATGCCGCACGTGGACCTACAATATAAAAATCCAATTCTCAAATGGACATACGCCCTACAACTCTTGCCGACCTTCCCTGAAACAGGGGTGACATTGGCAAAGTGAACCATTTTTTACAGTAGGGGTGGTCAGCCTCATACCAACCTATAAGTCATCTGCATGAGTCCATATAATAATTTTACTCTTTTCAAGGTGTTCGTCGTTTGCTACGTTTATGAATCAACGTTATCTAACAACTTTTAGAAGAAAACAGTGTCAAAAGATTGAATCTACGAGTCTTTATTGTTTTTGATAGTAAATAGGTTGTGAAACACTACTTTTTTTGGAAATTTATCAGCTTCTCGCATCAGAAATTGACTCGTCACGAAGTAATCTTGCTCCTAATGCAGTTTTAAGTTACAAGCCTTACTGTCACGTCGTGTTTTTTTTTTGGTGTTTCCAAGTAGTACGTTAGTATTTCCAAGGTCATGTTGCCGGTTAAACGAACAACAATGCCACAAAAAAAAAACTTGTATTCAAGTGTTATTACCTCCTGAGTAAGAAAAACTGCTGCAAGAAGCTAAAACTCAGCGTGACAGTTCACGAATGCTTCAGTTTTGTTGCTCTTAACTTGTTCTGATGAGGACAGTATACAAGTTCTTTCTGACAGCTGGTAAGTCGTACTAGGGGCACTTAATCTGCTTTGAAGTCCTTTGAGAACTATGAGGGAAGGTGAAATAGGTCCTAAAACGCCACATACTTCGGGGAAAACGCAGGCAAGAAGTTACACTATATGTATAACCTAGTTGCGAGCGATATTTTGGTTGAAAAGGGAGACTATGTTTCCATCATTAATGATTTACGTATGAGATAAAACAGTTTGATTACACATTCCATCTTATTACTTTGAATACCCTACGAAATTTTGTGTTTCCTTTAAGTCAAAATAATTTATTTGTGCTGTGCCATTTCTATCAATGGTCGACAAATATCAAAGCTAGTTTTACCTTTAATGCTGCAGAAATTCGGAGCTTTAGTAAAGCCATTGGTTTAGATTCGTTAGCTTAGTTAAACAGGATAGTGGTGGTTAATTTCGTTCCCAGTAGTGTGTCCATAGTTTATCAGTTTTCCCTTCTTGCAACAGAAGCCTGTATTGCTGGTACCTTTAAATATTAGAAAAAGGTCTCAAGGTGACTTACCTTGAACCTGTAATTAGTTGCACAATGGGATGTGTCTTTATTCCCTGGTTCACATAGAAATATTTTACATCTTTTGCTTACTTTCCTTGTCAGACCGTCCTCTAACTCTGCCCCCGGTTCGGCTTCTGATTTTGTATGTCGATCACGCCCACAATTACAGAAGAGGAAAGCTGCTCCCCTCGTCTCTTATTTCTCTGGCCTCCCCACAGCTGCGTGGACAAAGAAAAAGAAATAACCTTCAACGCAAGATGCACATTCCACGTTGGCGGGTTTGGTATTTCACACCGTACGTATCTGCTATTTTCACACAAATGTACAAGTTGCTGTACTAGTATTTTGATTTTGAGCCAAAATGATAAAAAAAAGTGCATGATTCATTTACTACAAACAATCGAAGAAACTCTGGAAGCAGAGAGATCTTTCTACAGTGTGGCAATATTGTTAGTTCGAAATCCCATGATGAGGTACAATAATAATAATTAGAAGAATGATACTGATCGGCAAGAGTTGCAGGGCTTATGTTCATTTGAGATTGGGGTTTTTTATATTGTAGGTCCACATGCGGCATGTGTAAGCGTGAAATTATGTGTGTCTGCTTGTGGGAATGCATTAAATATGAATCTCAAATGATGCATATCTTTGCAGCTTAGATTTAGATTTAGATTTTAGATACTGTCATGATTAACTCGGGTTCAATTTAACAAAACATCGATCAAATTTATTTTACACAGTTTATTTTAGGATTTGCTCACATTTGGTTCAGAGCTTAGTCTTTCGTACTTCCCGCATAACGGCTCGAGTACTAATGCCCTTCAAAGCACTGCAATCCGTATTTATAGGTGACTAAAGGTTATTCTAGTATACAGCAGACCATACCAGAATCGTCTCGAGCAGAAGCTTCGAGTTAACACGAGTAGGTACAATCATCCAAATACTTGCGTCTTGACACGCATACCACAAGTAAACATACACAGAAATAAACTCATACATTCGTAAAATTACGTTATTAGATTCGCAGTACTTTTCGTATATCAGACTTGCAATAAACGAAGAAGGAAAAGAATTGAACTGTTTTACATTATGTATATTCATTTAATATCTGTAGAAAATTTCGTCGGTTTATCAACTGAATCTGAAATGGAGTGTCAGCGGAAAGTGTCCGCCAGTCGGATTGTATGACTTTTTGGAAATGTGCGCACACCAATTTAATACATAAGATTACATAGGCATTTATTGTTAAAGTTTAACTTATTTTTCAAATAACAGAATTACATTTTTTTGCATTTACTTGTATTTATTTGAAGTGAAAAGAAAGTGTACAGAGGAAATGTCAGAGAAAAGCGTGGAAGGGGAAGACCAAGGAAGGAATGGATAGACCAAATAGGTGAGATTGCGAAAGAATGGAACCTGCAGAGAGAGAATAAGAGAAGAGTATGTATGAAGAAAGTGGTGAATGTTGTAGAGATGAAAAAGGTATGCAAGGACAGAAAAAAATGAAGACGCATCTGCGGAGGTACCGGTCACCCCTAGTGGAATAGCGGCAGGATACAATAACAGTATGTGAAGTGAGCATTGAATAATTTCCCACTCTCTATTTCCAAGACAATAAAATGTCTCACCGTACCAAAATAAATTTCTATGAAATGAGACGTGAAGGTTTCAAAATATAATACCGATGACGCTAACCTCGAGATGCGGCATAAAAATATACTTATTCTCTTCTATCCTTCAACACATGGTATTTGTGTGGAGCATTATTCCGTCTGGTACGACCGCATTTGCATACGGTTTTAATGCATTTCGCAGACCATCGCGATGATTAAAGAGTGAAGTGCTTCACCCCAAGTATAAAATGGTTCCATTATAGAACGACATATTGACATAACGACGCATGACAGAACGACACATGACAGAATGACACATGATAGAACGATACATGATAGAACATCACCATGGCAGAAAACAGAAAATGCATCACTATTCCTTGAATTATAGGTTGGTATAAGGCTGACCACCCATACTGTAAAAATGGTTCACTATGCCAATGTCATCCCTGTTTTAGGGAAGGTCGGCAAAAGTTGCAGGGTTTATATTCATTTGAGGTTTCGATTTTGATTTGTAAGTACACATTCAGCACTTGTAAGCGCGAACTTACACGTGTCTGTTTGTGGGCATGCATTTGTTATGAGCTTTGAATGTTAATATATCTTTGCAACTTAGATTATATAAAAGATTATTATAGATGACAAAACATCATCAGAGAAAACCGTTTCATGTGCCGTTGATTGCATGTTCTGTTTAAGTATGTGATGTTTTATCATAGTGATGTATTTTCTGTGTTGTTTTGTCTTTGTATCGTTCTGTCATGTGCCGTTCTACCCTGTTACCGTATAAAACATTACTTTCAAAGCGTTTCATCAGGAATCTACACAAAACTAAACACTCAGCAGAGGCGCTGTTTCAGTTAGTATGTATGTTTTTTAAACTTTATGGTTTAGTTTAGACATAATGCAATATACTAAGGGTGGGTTCCCGAGCGTGGCAGGGGGAATTATGTTTTAAATATTGCACGTCAAAGCTTTGCTCATCGTTTGAGAGCTTTCCATATTTAGACGTGTCTACTCTGAGATATAATTATTACACGTTGACTGTTTGTAGAATCATGCTGACTGGATGGAAATGCCTTCTCTTCACATTGTATTGAAAAGTAATGTATTTTGTATTAAATGAAATATATTTGACTTAAAGATAATCGGTTTTATCCTTAAACATTTAAACATCTGCTTGTGGGAATGCATTTAATATGAATCTCAAATGATACATATCTTTGCAGCTTAGATTTAGATTTAGTAAAGAAGTCATGTATCTGGTATAAAGGCGAATAATGTCAAAGTCACAGCTATACCAACCAGTTTTATTATTCTCATCCCGTTGCCACAAGTAAGCCGGCCATTACCTGGAAGCGTTATTTACAAGTTCACCTTCCTAAATGATTTTCCTTGATCCCCGCCATCTTCTCCCCCTTTCTTATTCCTTCACCACCCTTCAGCCCTGATGGAAGCAGGCGGGAACCGTCCTCCCCTCAGAGGTGATAAAAGTTACCCCGAGGTGATGTGGGAATGAAGATGTATGTAAAACTGTTTTCATTAAAAATGTATCGCAGGAAATGGCATGGAATTTTATTTCCCTCAAGACGTGTATGTTTGCGCATTGCACAATGCAACTCGGTACGTAGGGGGTAGGCGACATTTTCGTTGATGTTCCTTTTTCCGACTGTAATACACGTAGGTTAGATTGCATAAGTCGCTCGTTGCAAAAACCTATTTCAGTTTATGAGACATTTGAGATAAAGATATCGAGGCATATTTAGCTGAAATTTTACAGGGAAATAAATATTTGTGGCTATCTATTTTTTCCTTTTTTTGTAATCGCTCCTTATTTTTTTTACTTCATTTTCATACCATATACTTACGAGTGTGGTATTTAAGGGGATTATTTTCATTTTCACAGGGTAACAAGGGTAATCAAGTAACCGTTTTTTTTATAGAATCGAAAGTTTTTATATTATTTTAAAAATCGTTTATCTTGTATTGCTCTTGAGAAAAAGTCAAAGTGCTAGGGCTTTGATAGCAATTTTTATTCTTACCCATTCTAGTTCATGCACTGACCATTAACGTCATTGAATGTAATATAATTGATGTAATATGCTTAAGTACCTATGTATGTGTTTAATCTTATTTTGTAAAAACCAAAGCCACCCTTAAAAACTGTCAAGATGGGAAAAGATTTGGATTTCTGTTCATCCTTCCTAATGAAAAGCAAAGACAGTAGATTACAATGCAATTAATCTATATTATAAACCAACTGAGATTGTTCACTAATCCCTAACGATTGAAGGCGTTTTTTCTTCCCTAGTGTAATCCTGTATAATCCCATTACTTCTAGCAGCTGCAGCAAAATTTGTCCAAAATAATGTGTGCTTATCTGTACCAGGGCAGAGGCACTTTATCCTGTACGCCAAACGCGAAACTCAACCATAGCGTTCTCCATAAATGTATGCAAACTTAAACAGCACCTGCAGTGGTAGTTTCAGTTTACATTTACTTTTGTGAAAACGCTTTAGTTGAGTTTGAATGTAAAGTTTTTACTTGGGGCTCTGTAGAGTGCATGAGTAACGAAATTAGAGCCGCTCTGCTAATTAATCCCTTTCACTTTGAGTCATTTCCTCTCGGACGCAGCGACGCCGACGTCCCAATTTATTTCCGATTGGGCAGGTCGCTGGGCCGAGCCCTATCTGCCAGACAAGTGGGCGACCTCTAACTGAAACCCACACGAGCATCCTTTTATATAAAAAAAAATACGTTTAAATTCAACCATAGCGTTTGACCAAAAATATGCTGTTACGAACTATGGATTCGTAGTCCGTGCGCCTAAGCACGCTGGTGTGGGTCGAACAATCTGGAAGTGTTTTGAAAAATCTATTATCGAAGTAGAATGTGGCATATTCTCGAATATGCGAGAACCAATGGTATGAGCCGTATAAATAGAGGCGGCGGCTATGTGAGAACCAGAGAGTCTCTTTCAACATTGTTCCGCAAAGTCCTTATAAGCAAGAGCGAGAAAAATGACAGTAAAGTGTAACCAATATTTTGCAAAATAAATCTTGTTAAATAAATAAATCGCAGTTTAATTAAAAAGAACCCCAAGTAAAATCATAACAATACGGAACCTAAATCTTCGCTTCGTTGACACTGGAGAGTTGCTTTATGGGATCTGTTGCGTCTATCGCGATCTATCGGAACTGGTGCTGGAGCTTCAGGACGTTTCTCGCATGTCTGCGATGAGCTACTTCAGTTATGTTTTATAAACTCATAGTTCATCAACAACATCGAAACGTCCGAAACCTCCAGCTCCGATAGGCTACGGCAACAGATCCCAGAAAGATTCTTAAGCCTTAAAGTCTTAATCTCCTCTTCAGTAACTGCTATAGTTGGGTTTAAAGGTGATGTTTTACAGTACCCGTAATTGAGTATTGTGAAGAAATTCGTACTACGGGTACAGGCTAGAATATAAGGGAAAAACTCAACCTCCTTTGTTGAACGCACTGACCACATAAAAACGCTAAATATAAGTATCCAATTTTTATTTAGGTTCACCCTGGTAAAAACAACAGTATCGATTATGAACGGAAGGTTTTTGCAATGCTATCAAATGTTTATTCCGCATATACATATAACATGTGTGTGCTGCTTTTTTATTTTGTGGGTGTTGTTCACCACGGAATTTCCGGCTGCGTGTATTGATTACTTCGCGTGAAATTTATCAGATTTTTGCAACTGTTAAGTTGGGGTTGTTTTGGACACAAATAACAAAATTCCCATAAAATTTTGAGCGATTCAGCTTCTTCTTTCATTCGTTATAGGTTCATTTGAGGAAATATTCCTTTCGTTGAAATAAGAAAATGTTTTTTTGTATTGATCGCGTGTACTTTATATCTTGTATCAATCATTCAATATAGTACAGTCTGTATAGCGGCTCGTCGAATTCCCTTTTGTATCTAATGATCTGCGAAAGAGACTTACGACTGTAATTTGTCAACATCTGGCCGTTTCATACAGACACTCCCCAGGATATGAGAAACTCAGACGTTTTATTATTTATTTTATCCCATTTGTAAAACAAATCAGAAAATCATGTCCTCACCCACTGCAATATCTGGTATCTACTCTATTAATAAGATAACATAACAGACTGGGTATATCCAAGCAAACGAATAAAAATGTCATTCCCTCTTCCAGACGTCATGGGGTGACCTTTCCTTGGCGCATCAAGTCCCCCTCATTCCCACTCCACTGCCTTGCACCAATATTGTCAGGGAATCTGTTTTATGAAGACAAAATATCATAATTTCCAAACACACAACGGGGGGCAAGTCAAGTGATATAACTGCAGGGGCGGCGAACCGCTAAATATTCTCAAAATACAACAATAATTGTCTTCATCATGGCAAAAAATACAAACCCCACAATGGGAACGGTTGTAGGCGGGTTTATTTGGCACCCCTGTACATTTCGCCCCTCAGTTTTCCGGCAAGAAGTGAGTCGCCCTCCCGGCTCCCCTTGCTTGTTTATCCTGCTGTCTCCCGACGCGTGCATACTATGTTGTTATCGTGCACCAGAATCGATATCAAACATTTTTCCCTAACGACCAGACGGAATGTGCACTGGAGATTGCTATTCCAGAGGTTCCTGCATGCCTTGCCGTGAATGCTATAAAAGTTCGTGAACAACTCAAGAAAATAAATACGTCTAGTACTGGATTAAAAGATCTCTTTAAAAGTTATAGTGCCCAATTTGGAATACAAACAAGCAATTCAATGATTTTTCAATAAGTATTTCCAATTCAATTCACATAATCTTTGTTTATTTTTGTCTGCAATCTTGCTGTCCATTTAAAACAAACTGTTTTTTATGTTATTTAACAACATTTTTTTTTCTCTGATATTCTCAAGATTCAAAGGGCATACTCTCAATTCGGAAACTACAAATTCCTTCCAAACCTATGATTTTACAGTTAACTATTGTCTAAAAAATAGAACCAAGTATCGAACCAGATAAACATTTACGGTGTGACATTTCACGATCCAAATTAAAGTGTTCCCAACAGCGAAGGGACTTGTACTTGGCGGGGCAGACATTGTGTTCAATTCCTAATCCCATTGAGGTGTCGAGATATTAAATCTACAATTTATTGGCTCGCACGAAACGGATCATCCGCCGTGGGAATCGACTTTCGAGTTTGTTTGAAATGAAGCGAACATTGAACCGACCATATTACAAATTAAATCTGGAACTTTTAGCGTGCAAGAGCTACGACCAAAATAGCGTCTTACGTCAGTTTTCAATTGATGGAAAAATTGATGCCGTATGCTTGAAGTGGTCTATGACAAATTTTCGTGCCATGTGCATATTAATTAAGTTCGCTAATGCCTCGAACGTGATCTGCAAACGTTGTCTTCTCGTTTCACGCGTCTTGTTTGTCCCAATCACAAGTGAGGGATTTGCATACAAATGGCATGTACGAGTAGCATCTCGGCCCGCACAAGACTTTCTTTACAGAATCGTGATTTTTAGACAACAATGTCGGCATACACGTAGTACAACATATTATACCGCCGTCAATAAAGAAAAATAAAAATAAAATAAAAAAATATTGCTCGTAGGTATGTTACTTGCAAAAAAAATCTTTCTCGGGTGATTCAACTGGTACAATAATCTATCTTACCTTTTTTTAGGGACACATGTTTTGATTTTAAAATCTCTTGGAGAAATGTTGTAGGTATATGCAGAGTAAATTTTATTAGACCACAGTGCATCCTTCAATAGTATCGATGATCCATTTAGATTTGAGAAACTCTCTAACAAGATATTTAAAATAATCCAAGTTTACGTAACATAGTGCTTTATGTGGAGCTGATATTAATCCAACAGGATGGGACTGTCTTTGAGCCCGTTATTGTGATAACTTCAAAAAAAAACAAAAAAACCCATTGTAATTTCTAAAAAAAAAACACCTCTATCATTTTTTTTTCTTTATATTAATGGCTTTCGCATCTTCGTACAATTATTTCACCTGATTTTTTTTTTCTGTGCGTGGAGATGTCTTAATTACGTTAATTAAGACATTCATAGCAATCGTAATCAGTCACTGGCGAACAATAATATCCTCTTTCATATACGAGTAATTAATTTCGTAAAAATAACGAAGAAAGACTCGTTAATGTTGAAGAAAGCTTTAATAAAGTTTTAAATTTATTGGATACCTCTTTAAAAAAGATCACTGCCGTTAAGAACACGTATTCACAAACTCTGCTTTACAACCTCAAAATACTACGTAAAAACTGTAAGCATATGATATGTTTTACATTTCAATCTCATAGGACCGTTTGTGAATACGACTGTGAACATTTAACGCTTTACTAAAATGCATTGCCATGGATGGCTTTATCCATTTATGATATGCACAAGTACTATTTGTTTTCCTTGTGAGCAAATAAAAATCAGAAAAACATTATCTGGTCTCAGAATTGAAAAATCGAAGCAAATACAAAGAAGACTCAAATGCTAACTTTATATATGCAATTTATTGTGCTTAATTTCAGTTTTTCCCTATTGTTGCATTTATTGACCTTTGTTGCATTGACTATTGTTGCATTTATTGACAAAGCGAATGTAAAAGAATGAAATTTATGAAAAAGGTGATGGATACGAATGAATTGAAAAACGTATGCAAGGATAGGAAAAAATGGAGTCAAATTTGCAGAAGCTCTGGCCACTCCTATCAGAATGGTATCATAGTAACAGTTACAGTATTGACTTCTATGAAATTTTGTTCCACCCTGGTGTATAACGTGGACGGTAACCAGACAAATTTTGATACATACATACATCGTACATAGTTTCCGTCGCATACTAAATGCATTCTAACTTGGTAACTGGCAAGAGTTAAGTTTTGATAGGAAGGGGAGGCAGTGCTCCAAGTTTGCCTCACACAATGGAATAGTTCATCAATAGACGTTGTTGCTATGACACTGAGAGCCGAGACGGGACGCGCTGGCTTTGGATAATTTTAGGCCAGTCATGCCTGTGTTATTATAGGGCACACGCCTTGTGGGATATCGCCTGCATTCCACTAAACTACTCCTCTCAATCTGTACCACGTATAGCATTAGAGCCGTACAATGGCGACGATTTCTTAAAATGAGATAGGTAAGACGAGAGAACCAAAGTCATAGGATAATTGATTAGACGTAGCACCTTTCTTAGCAACAAATTTAAAGAAAACATCATAGGAAGTTTTACATTAGGTTGTTCAAGAACTCCATTCTTCCAGCAACTTATACTTCTCCTCCTTCTCGCAGCTGAAGGGGATATCAACCAACAGAGTTCCTTAACTTATAGGTTGGTATGCGGCTGACCACACATGCTGTCGAAAAAGGTTAATTTTGCCAATGTCACCGCTGTTTCACGGAAGGTCAGCAAGCGTTGCAGGGTGTATGGTCACATGCGGCATGTGCAAGCGCGAACTTATAGGTGTCTGCTTGTGAGAATGCATATAATGTGAATCTTCAATGTTACATATCTTTGCAACTTAGATTAGATTAACATTTTTAAGGATTTGGTGGTTTACACAGTAAAAGTCCATTGTATATTAATCAAATTAACAAAGCTCCAATTCACTATTTACAATTTTATTTCTGTCAAGCACTTTCGCCTACAAGGCATCATCAGGACAATCAAACACGATTGTTAATTTGATTAATATATTAAATAAGTTAGAGAGAGATGGCTAGCTTAACAAGGCACTGCCTTTCAAAAGATGATGATGATGTGGAAACACAGAATAATTTTCTCGTTCTTCATTTCCGTACTGTGCTGTGCCGTGGGAAAAGGGCGTTAATCTGATAATTATTCTTTTGGTGCCACTTCTCTCGAAAATCAGCGATCATTATGGCTATTTTGACCTTGAATGCTGCGGTTCGAAACAGGGACTTGGTGCTTTTGTTGAACCATTGTCGCAGGTTTTTCAGTCTTTTGGCGTCCCTGAGATCTTCTACCTTCAATATTACCTTGTACAATAAGATGATGAAGACGGTATTTCTCATTTCTCAAAATTCGACCGAAGTACATCAGCTTTCTCTGCTTAATGGTTGGCAGCAGTTCCTTTGTGCCGCACGCACGTCGGAGGACTTCTTCATTGGTGACCCAATCACGCCAAGAGATCCGAAGCATTTATTTGTAGACACACATCTCGAACGCTTCAATTCAACAGTTGATAATAACGACAAAAATTTATGATTATTGAAGTTAATTTTTTTACTACGATACTTTTGGATTGGATGAGCGCAGCAGACAACCCACTTTCGCTTGCTAACAGTTGTTACAAACAATTTTGTGAAAGTTATAAATTACTAAATATTTATCGAGAAAAAAATTGATCCAGATAATTTTCAATATCACTTAGCATTTTCATACAGAAGCGATGTAAGAGTAAACATGTACCGCAGCCATTGACGTGTGGGATTGGCTGTAAACGTTTTTTTCACGGTTATTAACCGCTAATACCGGATCAGTATGAAAGTATTTTTACAACTAATCCAAACGGGACTTTTATTTTTCATGTTGATTGCATTTTTGGAATCCGATTCCAACAGTACTATCTTGACTATCTTCTGGAATATTCTCACTGTCCTGGTATGTATTATTGGATGTAGGTACATTTAATGGAAAATGTGAGACTCACTCTCCATGTATACACACCCGTGATCTGTGATACACACTAAATGGCGGGGGCGTGCATCCCATACAGGCACATGCGCTAAATAGATAGGTAATATATGGTAAAAAACATTTAATCTTGATATTCAGATTTAAAATTTAAAATTTAAGTTCGATTGGAGCCATCGTTAGCTCTTCAGTCAATTTCAAATGAGTTATTTTAAACGAATGGGTAAATTTTTATTCTGATGTACATATTTGCCTATACCCTATGCACGCGCCTGCTAAAAGGCACATGTGGATTCGCACTTCAGACTACTAGGATCTGTATTATGTATTTTATTTATTTATTAACTTGTCTGGGAGTGCTCGGGCTGGTGTAGGTTTGACGTCGACTGCTTGCGATTTTGCCACGTATTTTGAAAACAAAATACCTCAATTGCACTTTGCTTGGGTTGCAGGTACTTCTGTCTCAAGGATTGGAAGTGCTTCGCGACTCGAAGTATTTGATTTAACTGACATAGATGAGGTGTGTCAGATCGTGGTAGGATCGCCAAACAAGCAGTGTGGCCTTGACCCTGTACCAGTCTGGGTACTCAAAGAATGCATCTTACAGCTGGCTCCATTTATTGTTAAGGTAATCAATGGATGCCTAATGGATGCCACTGTTCCTCCGTCTTTGAAGGTAGCACACATCACGCCAATCCTTAAAAAGCCACAGTTGGATCCCGGTGATCCCTCAAATTATAGACCTGTGTCAAATCTGCCATTCTTGTCGAAGGTGCTGGAGCGGATTGTCTCGCGGCGGTTGGTATCCTATCTGGATGCAAGCGGCTTAATGCCTAAGAGGCAGTCTGCATACCGGAAATATCACTCAACAGAAACCGGTATGCTCATGCTTGTATCGGATATGATATCAGCTGTGGAGTGTGGTAATCTAGCCTTACTGGCGCTTCTTGATATGAGTGCGGCCTTTGACACAGTAAGTCACCCAATTCTTATTGAGAGATTGGAGGTGTCATTTGGTTTGACCGGAGGGGCTTTGGCGTGGTTTTCTTCCTATCTGGTGGAGCGCAGACAGGCGGTGCGTATTTGTGATAGTGTTTCACCTACCTACTCGCTGTCTTCCGGGGTCCCACAGGGCTCTGTGCTGGGTCCGATCCTTTTCATATTGTATACTGCTGAGATTGAGAGTATTGTTGAAAAATGGGGCCTCATCGCACACTCATATGCAGATGACTGGCAAATATACTCTCATTCTCGGCCAGACATGGCTGAGGACCTCAGTTGCAGGGTCTCTGGGTGTATCGCGGAGGTCGGTGGGTGGATGAGGAACAATGGCCTAATCTTAAACATGGATAAGACGGAGATACTCTGGGCAGCCACATCGAGGCGTGACCACCTTCTGGTGAATAGAGTACCACTCTCCATAGGAGGTAAGCTAATCCAGCCTTCTGATTCGGTAAGACTTCTAGGAGTCTTACTGGATCGTAACCTGACACTGGATAGGCAAATAGATGCCACAATAGCTTCTTCTTTTTTTTCGCTTCGCCAAATAAAGGCAATAAGAAAATGTCTGCCGTCAGATGCGGTTAAGACCCTGGTGAGTGCGTTTGTGATGTCTCGGATTGACTATTGCTCGACGCTTTATAGTGGTCAGCCGAAGAAACAGTTTAATCGCTTTCAATCTGTGTTGAATTCGGCAGCAAGACTCATATTCGGGATTCCCAAATTCGCTCACATCACCCCGCTGTTAAAAAAACTTCATTGGCTTCGTTTCCCGGAGAGGGTGGTCTTCCGTGTTTGTTTAATGGTATATAAAGCCATCAATGGCTTGGCCCCACCTTATCTGGCTGATATGATTTTACCTGTTGAAATGGGTGTTAGGAGGCAGACACTCAGATCTGCGGGTGATGGAGTAGTCAATTTGGTTCAGCCGCGCCGTCAGATTCGTACAAACTTCGGAGACCGCGCTTTCCGTGTTGCGGGGCCGGTGGAGTGGAACAGACTGCCACCCGGAGTGAAGAACTCCAAATCTGTGGGTGTATTTCGAGGAGCACTCAAGGCACACTTGTTTAGAAAGTCTTATCCATGATCGGAGAGGGCCCTTGAGGTGTGACACACACAAAAACGGCGCTCTCTTATCATGTGTAATTTAAAATAAATCAGCCTGTTATTATTATTATTATTTGTAATCCTATATCGTCCCCTCAGTGCTTGTTTGTTGTATGTCCATCGGGGATAATTTCACACAAGCAATGTTTGTATTTGTACTGGACCAATGTATCTTATGAAAACTGGAAATTGGTTTTAAAAATACTTAAACCAACTCTCATATTATCGTGTTTTACGTATTTTTCTTAGCTCAGATTGTGTAGAATGTGAACCTCAAGACTTCATTGAAAGGTCGTCTTTGAATCAAATGGTAGACAAGCCAAACAAGCACTATGGGAACAAGAGGTCAAACGCTTAGAGAACGTAAAAATCTTCTTTGGAAATGAGTTTTATCTTGACGCTTACATGAGCATATTTTTTTTCCATCATAAGTTAACAAACGTCTAAGCTAATCTACTTATAAATGCAGTGCTAATAAAATTGCTAATGTCGCAAAAAAATAAGCCAAAGAAAAATTGTATTATTATGATAATAACGAGTGGTGTTTTAGCGAGCCATTGTCACACTCTAGCAATTCGTATCTAGAAAGTTCTGTCCCCTTTAGTCTGTACCACAAGTATACAACTCTGCGTAAATACTCAACCATCGCGTAAACAGAAAAAAATATTAAGATGGAAACAACGCCTGTAGGGAGCGTTTTAGTTTTCACACATTTTGAGATTGAGTTTAACAATTGTTCTTGGCGAACTGATATCAAATTATTACTTTTGTTTTACGTGGAAATTGAATGTGATTATTATTTTTGGTCGGCAACAATGTAAGATTTTCTCTTACCTGCCATCGGTCACGTAAAGCCATCGTTTGATTTTTATTATAATTTCTTTGTTGGTGTTCACGAAATAAACTCTACATTTTCGGAAAATTTCCCATCTTAAATTGAATAGTAGATGGATAATTTTTGAGGTTTAGCTTACTCAAAAAACAAATCAAAATTGCTGGAATTTGATGTTTGACATAATCTATAATCTATAATCTAAGTTGCAAGGATATATTCATTTAAAGCTCTCAGATGTATGCCCACAAACCAACAAGTGTAGTTCGCGCTTACAAATGCTGAATGTGTACTTAAAAATAAAATCCAAACCTCAAATGAACATAAGCCCCACAACTTTTGCCGACCTTTCCTGAAACAGGGGTGACATTGGCAAAGTGAACCATTTTTTTACAGTATGGGTGGTCAGCCTCATACCAACCTATAAGTCAAGGACATAATGGTCTACTATAATCCATACTTAATCTAAGTTGCAAAGGTACAAAAATTGTGCTTACTGAATTCATCTCTCTTTCAAGCCTTTGGTTGTTTTACGTGAAAAAATCTGTATCAAGTCAGCAACTCTTGACATATTTTAATGAAATAAGTGTTTCTAATAATAGTCACATTTCATGATTATAATAAGTAAGAGTAGTTAGAACATTTTTTCAGCCGATAGACAAAAATGGAGAAGATTGGAGGAGGCCTACGTCCAGGAGTGGACTGAGAAAGGCTGAGGAAAATGGAAAAAGAGTTTTATACCTACAGTTAAAATTTACAATTTATTATTTATTTTCTCAATAAAAGCATTGTTTTAGCGTAAATTTTTTCAATCGTTGCTTCCTTTTATCCAATTTAATATCAATAATTTTACAAACTGTAATTTTCATTTGCTAAAATACTAAAAAGTTTAAAGCAGTATCAGATATCAGAGCTTCATAATTATGTACATTCACTTGTATTCTCAAGTTATTACCCGTGTTGAGTGCCAACTTAAATAATGTGATATATTTAATCGTCTCAATTCAAGAGCAGTACCCCGAGTATAAACTTCTGATAATTTTTACTACGTTTTTAAGTCAGTGAAAATTCCAAAATTTTGTTTGAAAGTTAAAGAGGCGCTATCCTACTTTTGTATTAAATTTATAATTGATGACTTCCTCACTCAGTTTAAGATCTTACTACTAATTCCACATTCGTCTGCAGTACAACTATTAAATCTTACGTTTAAACTTAACGATAGCGTAGTGCACAAAGTGTATAGAAACTAAAACAGCACATCTATTGAGCGTTTTTATTTCTTTTCATTTTTGCTAAAACGCGATGGTAAATTTTAGACGTAAAGTGTTGTTCTTGAGGTGCAGTCCACACCCATATTCTATTTAACCAAGTAAGCGAAACGGCGGTATGAAACAGAATCTAAATTAATTTCACCACCGTGTAATTACTCTCAGATGTATGATAATTTGAGACGTTCATTTTGCAGCCAAATGAATTTATTATTTGCACTTGGTTTGCAAATTTTATCATCATTTTCAATACGGTAGTCTAAAGCACTTACAGTGTTATTCACTAAACATTTAATCCATATGTGATCCACGGGGAGAAGAACTCAGGGACGTCGAAGGACATCGGGGCTACAAAACCTGCGACAATGGTTCAACAAAAGCACCAAGTCCCTGTTTCGTGCCGCAGCACCGAAGGTCGAAAAACCATAATGATCGGCAATATTCGATATAAGTGGCACCAAAAGAAGAAGAAGATCTATGGATCATCGTTGTTTAGTATCGAGAAATCTCTTCAGTTCCTTGGCTAATTAGTTGATATGAGGCTGACCTCCATGCTGTAAAAACTTGGTTCGCTTTTGCGAATGCCACCCGGGTTTCAGGGAAAGGCGACATGAGTTGCAAGGTTTATGTTCATTTTTTTTTTTTTTTTTTTTTTTTAAATAATTTATTCAACAAAACAGGAAAATACATTAAAATATATAAAACAATAATAAAAATATATACAATTAATGTTGTACCTTCCCAATTACAATGTTGACATTAAATATAAGTATTAAAAATAAAAAGAATATAAAAAAGAATATAAATATAAATACTAATGACAGTAAGATATTTTTTCATACAATGTTGACATTAAATATAAGTATTAAAATAAAAAAAAGAATATAAATATAAATACTAGTGATAGTAAGATATTTTTTTTTTTTTTTTTTTTCAAACACAAAATATAAAATATAAAAAACTATTAAAATAATCATGATAACCGTAATGACACCAAACAATAAGAGATAAAAACAGAATCACATATATCAAATCAGCCTTACATTCACTTGAACATGCCAATATTTTTAATTTTTCCCACTCACTAATACCTACACACTGAAATTCTAGTCAAAATTCATTATATTTCATGAACACGTTTCTATTATTATTACAATTACAATTATTATTATTATTATTTTACATCATGTGAGTTTAAGTTTATTTTGTAAGTGCGCGAACTAACATTGCCTGCTTGTGAGCCTTAAAGGTCAAATGTATTTGAATCTTGGATTATTTATAGGTATAGAAAGTCAATATTCTTTTGAGAATCTATTTAAAAAAATATTACATTATGTAAAGCTACAAAGTGTTACAATGTTAAAGAAAATCCACTCTCCCTTGTATTTCCCCACTTTTGTAGTTTTTTTGTTGTACACAACAAATTGAAAAGCTTTCTCTTGACTCATGCTTTAATCCCATCGTCTGACACTGAAGCCTGTAGATGTACTTACCTACCTACGGTGCAGAAAGTTGCGTGGTACACAAATTCTCATTTGCAGTAATTTTTCATGTCGCTCCTGTCTTTCCTTTCGATATCTCTCTGTCTTCAAATATACTTTCCGTCCATCTTAATAACCATTTAATGTTAAGTGTGTTTAAGTTTAACCGTGTCTCAGGTATTTTGCAACAATAACAATCTGTTCATATTTTGATTGCCTGATGTTATTTGTTTTTTTTTTACTACGTCACCATTTCATTACAATTAGTGATACAAACCTTTCGAGTTTTGCCTCCAAATATCATATTCTTGTGTTATTCTTTCAATTCATGCATACACATGTTTTTATTTTACTATTCTTGATTTTTTTTTCTTCATTAGTTCGACTCTTCTTAATCATGTTTTTAATTGCTGAAGGTTGTGACCCTTGTGAAAGCAACCTCTTCCTTCAGTTCTCTCTTGACTGCGTTTTCCGCAGCGCTTCAATCACGGAGGTGCCTCCTGCTGTCTTCACTTGATCGGTCCATTGTGTAAGGGATCTTCCTCTTCCTTTGTTCCCCACCATTACCGTCACAATCAGTCGTACCAGGCGATCCTCGTTTCCATGAACTGGAGAATACGACGTGTACATATCCTGACGAGAGTCAAGCCATCCTTACGTAAACTAAAGGCTTCAATAATTTTGACACTTAAGCCAAAACAATTATTAACAAAAATGTGTGTTGGAGAATAGGGTTCATACGTGTTCTATGGTTAATGTGGGTTCATACGTGAGCCTAAGCATGCTAGTGTGTGTGGAACAACCTGGCTCTAGTATGATCCATTATAGGAGTATTAATACGTGAGCCTAAGCACGCTAGTTGGTGTGCGTGTGGAACAATCCACTATAGAAGAATCTGGAATACACGAGAAACGCCCTAAATAAATATGAGCCGCAGTGGTGCGGATGGGGAGAGTCGCTTGAAACATTGTGACGCGAAGTCGATATATGCATAGCAAAAAAAGTAATCAGTACATTGTAAAACTTTTTAAATAAATCAATCGCAATATCATTAATTGATGAGGCATTCACTTTGTAACCTTTCATTTAAAAAACAATTAAATTAAAAAGAACCCCAGTAAAATCATAACAATATTGTAGGTATCATTTCACTTGATTCATATGTATGTACGTATTTGTTAACAGTGTAAACCCTCTCACAATTTTACCCATTGTCTCTCTTCGCAAAACTTCTGTGCACCGCTAAATATATAAGACTTGTATGGAATATACGTGCACACATTTCCTCGGTTGACTTTGCTCTAATGACCGTTCCAGAAACAATGCTCTGACCCTCTTGAGAACGCTCAATGTTTGCTCTGAACTCCACACAGAGAGAGAGTGCATCAGATCTGAATACACAGTACGTACCCCAAGTATAAAATATTACTTTACACTCCAACACAGCTACATCTGTATTCTAAGTTGCAAAGATATGCCCACATGCAGAGACGTGTAAGTTAGCGCTTACAAATGCTGCGTTACATGTCTAATCTAATCTAAATAGCGAATATAAATAAGCATTTAAAATTCATGTTAAATGCATGCCCACTAGCAGACACGTGGAAGTTAACGACGCTAACAAAATATGCTGCATTACATTACAGGTAATCACAAAAACAAACAAATATCAAATAAACATAAGCCATGCAACATTTTGACGACCTTTGCTGAAATTAGAGGGTCTATAATCTATGATAATCTATAATCTAAGTTGCAAGATATATTAACATTTAAGGCTCTCAAATGCATGCCCACAAACAAACACGTATAGTTCGCGCTTACAAATGCTGATTGTGTACTTACAAATAAAATCCAAACCTCAAATGAACATAAGCCCTGCAACTGTTGCCGACAATTCCTGAAACAGGGGTGATATTGGCAAAGTGAACCATTTTTTACAGTATGGGTGGTCAGCCTCATACCAACCTATAAGTCAAGGAATACGAGCAATAAATAACATTTAAGTATAAAAAAAAAACAACAAGGGTGACATTGGTAAAACGAACCTCTCGATGAAATTAAAAGCACTATAAATAAATATACTAAAATAAAAAAGACAATTAGTGAAAAAGTGTACATGAATATTTCAAATTCACGGCTAACATTGCCGATCAACCGTCATTTTTTCGGTCCTTGCATGCTTCATAACCTTTTTAATTCATCCATTCGGTATAGATATAGCATTTTGACTAAAAAACACCACACAGTTCTGATAAAACGCTATGGTGGAGTTGAAACGTATTGTTTTATTCTTGGGGTACAGTAACCCTAATAAAAAACAATCGAATCAATGTATGAAAACTAAATCACTCTCTAGATGTGCAGTCGTAAATTTCATACATATTTTATTTAAGCAATCGAGTTGAGATTTACGTTTTTTTTTGTATAGGTACTCGGGGTACAGATCTAAATAATTATACAGTACACCATTATCATCCAGAATCTAGATACTAGCTATGCACTTAAAATTTGTATTACGATCTCTCAAAATAACGGGAGATATGTGTGCACACATATGTAGATAGATTTGTATGAAAGTCATTTACTGAACTGTCAAATCTTTTTTGGATTGAAAGATTGAATGGAGATAAGACGCGTAAGAAAATATTCAACAATTTTTTTGACCTTTTCAAAGCTGTCAATTCAAAACTTAATGGAACCATCGTCTGTTTGTGATTCTTAGAATTTGTGGTTATTGAAAAAGACTTGGCAAGAAAAAATTATATTGAACCAAGTATAATTTTAATTTTACATATGTGGATGTGACTTGTAGAACCACGTCAATTGATTTTTCCATAACTTAGATCAGTGTTTTCTAACTTTTTTTGCCCATGCCCCCTACGTAATTTTCACTCGCCTAAAAGTCCAAATCGCCTCCAGGTTGGAAACCAGTTACTTAATCTATTGTCGATCTAAGACGATTTTATTTTAAACCGTTTGTATTTTAATTAATAATCTTTTACTTGAATGGACTCGTCATAACATATAATTTATTTTTTTCTAGGTGAGCAAACTTTACAAGTCTATGTTATTTGGGTCCATCCAAATTATAAGTAAGCCTTTGCCCTAGCAACTCGGCCGTGTGACACAACTTTTTTTGCGTCAATTAATGTAGTATCATTGCATAAACGCACTCAGGAGATGTCCTTTTTTATGCCGGAGATTTTTTCAATTTTTAATTTTTTTTTCATAGATTTTCAAATAAAAAAGTATCTAACTCTCACAGTTATTGTGTTAGTTTCTTCAATCTTCATAAATGGAAATTACAAGATATATTTTTCTCAAAATTGGGTGTGTACGCATCATTTTACTTTTATTTCAATTTAAATTTTAAAAAATCTCTTCACCTTTATGTATTTTGATGCGCGTGCTTTTGAGCAGTACCAAATATCGCTCTGTGTAATAAAAAAAACAAATATTATTTATGATGGAAAACAAGTTCAAGTGCATACTACAAACATGTACTGTACGTAGAGGTATACCTTGTGTTCTTGAAATGACCCCTCTGTACCTTTACTATAACTAAATACGTTTATACTCAAACGCAGCTTATAAACAACAAAAAAATTGAAAAACTAAAACGCTCTCTAGATGTACTATTTTAGTTTCCATGCATGTTTATGCGTAATGTTTTATACTTGAGGTACTGAAGCTAGACGTGCCTGCTCGTAAAGTGAGTGGGGTTAGCCCCGCAGACAGGCGTGCCTCCCCATCCCTCACCTCCACCCCCTCGTGAACATTGCACCCTAGACCTTGAGATAGCTACCACCCTTAAATTAAGATGGAATTTGATTTATCTTTTTGATTGATTCTGTCTAGGTTTTATAAGGGCTATTTTTGGGTTTGCCCTGTAAAAGCTATTTAGGGAGTTTCTTTTGCAATCAGTTGTACTTATTCAAGAAAAGTAGTATTGGAAAATTAAGGAGTTTTATGAGGTAAGATTTGTTATACATTCTGAATTGTTCGATTCTAAAACTTTTACCTGCTTTATGTTGTAAGAACTATGACAATGCTATCAGATCCTGTTTAAAGTATTAATTCGTTGATTTTTTTCAGGTTTATTCCTTGACTTATAGGTTGGTATGCGGCTGACCACCCATGCTGTAGAAGATGGTTCACTTTGCCAATGACACCCCTGTTTCAGGGAAGGTCGGCAGGAGTTGCAGGGTGTATGTCAATTTGAGATTTGGTTTTTATGTTGTAGGTTCACATGCGGCATGCTCAAGCGCGTACTTGTACGTGTCTGCTTGTGAGAATGCATGTAATTTAAATCCCCAATGTTACATATCTTTGCAACTGAGATTAGATTAGATAGAAACACCGGTTTTGCTCTTTTTGTTTAAACTTTCGTTTTTAAAAGTACACTAATACTTTTAAACTTTGAGTTTGTTATAACAAGGTTAGTACCTATATGTGACTTTGAACTGCAATAATCTAACTGGACAATTTTCATAAATTCGTCCTATTCATTAATTTTCATTTTGCTATGATTAGTTAAAACCCCCGGACCTAAATGTTTTGTTAAAAGTATGTAATATGGACATGAAAAAATGAAATAATCTTAATGGTTTTTTGCAACATTCAAAGTCAAATAGACATACCGTTGAAAAGTTTTTTTAATAGAATAATGATCATCTTTAACACTCGTTAGTCTAAACATATAGCCATATCAATACTGAGGTATACCAAGTAGGTATTCATTCAATCAGAATGTTAGACGTAATGGCGGCTATCAGATCAGCAATCTCTTACAAAAAGTGTAAGGAATGTACTGTGAGTTCTTCATACAGCGGGAATGTGGAACGCACACTTGCAATCCACGTATACAGAAATAACCTCCTCTATCGTTTGTTTTGGTTTTCGTATCTGTATCTACGTTTCACATTTTTAATAATACTCCCAATCGGTTTATCTTCAATGAAATTGCTGTAGGTGTTATAGTATGTCGGTGCTATTGAGTATTTTAAGATTTTTCGAAAAAAATAAACATTAACGACTCCTTGCAAAGTTACTCGGGTCTTTAAAAATGACCGATCGTTTAACTCCAAAGTTATTTTCAAGATGACGAAACAACAAGAACTTTGAAATTCAGGCGTTTGAAGTTTTTTTGTACATAGAATTTACAATAAACTAAAAATAATAGTTCAGAGATGTATAACTGTGGTTTTCCCCTCCAATATTTTTTTCGTTTTCATAAGAAACAAAATGAAAGAAAATTCATCGATCTAAAAAAGGAAATGAATGATAAGAGGTATGGATACGAATGAATTGAAAGAGGCATGAAAGGATAGGAAGAAATGGAGACATCCCCAGTAAAATGATAATATATTTAGAGTTACAGAAATAATGGTTAGACCAAATAGGTGAGATTGCGAAAGAATGGAATCTGCAGAGTGAGAATAAGAGAAGAGTATGTATGAAAAAGGTGATGAATATTGAGGAAATGAAAGTGGTTTGTAAGGACAGAAAAAAGTGGAGGCGCATCTGCGGAGGTACCGGCCACCCCTAGTGGAACGGCGGCAGGATACAGTACAGTACAGAGATCAAATTCAAGTTTGACTTTTTATTACAAAATGAAGTGGCTGATATGTAGTATCCAATCTCGCTATTGGATTTTTTTTTTAACTGAACTGACTAAAATCGACTACGGAGATTGAACTTTAGATTGTACGAGTATGACGAGTATGGAAGTCAGTCGCCACTACGCTCGGCCACTCATCAGCTTCTGATTGTCTTCTCTCTTACGTTCTATTATCTTATAGCGACTCTGTTCTAGAGTAGCATCCCATGTTTTTTTTGTTAGAAAAAAATGTGATTATTTAACATGATTTTGGGGTATTTCTATGATGGAGATGTGTTTAGTCGCAAATAAGTTAAATAGTGAAAAAAAAATCATGATTAATACTCTTGCATACCATAATTGAAGGGATGATCGTGGTGACCAACGCCCAAGGTTGACGTCGCAGAGAGTTCCTACTTGATTCCTGCAAGTGAGAAAGTAATTGTAGTTTTCATTCGTAGAAGAGAATAAATGTAAATTTAGATCAACATTTATTTTAGAAAGAAAGCAAGAAAAGGTAATCTTAAAAAAATACAGATTGTTTCGTGTTTGAATAAAAAAAACTTTAACAGCTTTATTCATTAGATTAGTTCAACCAAAAATCCGGTTACCTACTATTTTGTTGCCTTTTTATTTTCAACCCTTTTTATGAATAGGGCAAAATAATAGTACAAAAGTTCTATGGACATATTAATTTGGTTAAATTATTTTTTTGTGACTTCATAAAAGTGACTTGTAAATCTATTCCCTCGGTTTCCGTGCATCTTGCCTTCAGCAACTTGCACGAAGATAAGATCTCAGTTTTATTTTCCTTTCGCCGATAACAATGCACTGCGTTTGTGCATTGCGAAGAATGGAGAAGTCTTCGGCCAGGTTGCTGGATGTATAACGCCATT
The DNA here is from genome assembly GCA_951799405.1 of Agapetus fuscipes. NCBI lineage: Eukaryota > Metazoa > Arthropoda > Insecta > Trichoptera > Glossosomatidae > Agapetus > Agapetus fuscipes. The sequence goes on from OX637350.1 coordinate 7,812,961, forward strand.
GTGATGTCGGAGCCCCTCGCTAAATAATCCATCTAATGCTGCGCCTAGTATATACCACAAAGATCTTTCTCCACCTATACAACCATTCTCCTTCAATTCCTTATTCTCTATGATAGGCAGAAATAAAAATTTAAATTCTATATGAAATCATCAGACTTTTACAGAGCCATTCACAACGCGAATTCGCTTTCTTTTCTCTTTATAAAAATTATCCAAGGAGTCGCGACATTCATCAGTCTATCGTGTCACACAGTAACATTCATCAGTCTATCGTGTCACACAGTAACATTCATCAGTCTATCGTGTCACACAGTAACATTCATCAGTCTATCGTGTCACAAAGTAACATACGTACTTTATTTGTTCTTATTGTCCACAAGACCTCTAAACCCAACTGAACTGCAAATTTTAATGCAACTCTTGCAATGTCGTTCTCAAAGACATCGCATCTGCCGAACCAGATCTAAACCAACAACTTGATGAGTATTTCTTTTGGCAGCTGAGTAAATCTTGAATGATTTCGGTTATTAATTAACATGGGAAATTATGCTTCACAACCCTGTTGAGATTCAATCCATAGTCCTCTGGTTTGAAACTTTAGTGTTCTATCAACTCAGCTAACGATGCACCTATAAAACCCACCTGAAAAAAATATGCGGTTTTTAAGGAATCCTGTGCGGTACTTGCGGACTTTGTAGACATCAGATACTCTAGGAGCCACGGCACCTGTTGTATTGCCGCAGAGGTTTTGGTGTTGTGGCCGTTGATGTCCGGATCATTTGTAGCAGGGCTGTTAGCTACGCAGTGTTGTGTTGTGTTGGCTTTGTTTTGAGACACTGAAAAAAATATGGTTTTTATTGAGCTTCGAACGGCTTTGGGTTCTCTTGACACATCCATAGGTTGGGTAAGAATTTGAGTAGATGCTTTCATTCTTCTCAATGAAATTCAGAGTCGAAGTTCACCAAGTTAAGTATAGTCTACAGCAGGATTCTTAATGGCGCTCTTGGATTTTTTAAAAGAATGATAATTTGCTAATAATGAGTCATTAAAGGTTATCGCAGTAGTTCATTCAGGCGTGATATCATCCTCCCAGTACAGTGGTATCTCAATGGCATGTTTTTGTTACTCTACTATCTAATTAACATAGAAACATAGTTAAAAGTTATTCAATTATTTTGCAAAAAGTATCCGTATATATTTGTTGTTTATAAGTACATATTTTTATAACTGAATCGCAATTTTTTATTGATGCTCTTACATACATGTTTGAGATCTACTGAAAAACATTAGCTTGAGGTTTTATTCAAATAGTATTTATTTCGTGGCATCGAAACTAAAAAAAAGTAACACACTTGGAACATGCTTATGATTTCGAAAATCTTCTTGGCTTATATTAAGGTTCTGTATTGTTATGTTAAAATGTATTTTCTTCTGCAAACATTTCTAAAAATTGGGTGTAGTCAACACCCAATTTTTTTACAAGTCACCTTAGTCCCGAACTAAAAAAATAATTATACCCTTCACATGACAACTTGATTCCCGCTATCATGACAGCCAAAACGTGAGGCCATTTTGAAACTAAACCGTTAATTATGACCTCTTTGCATGGATTCGTATGCCACGCGACAGGCGCGGCTGCCGTATCGTCAGATTTATTTTTGCAAATTTATAATTGCTATTTTGTAGCCAAAATTGACAATAAAAAATGTAATGGATTCAAAATAAATATTATACTCGTAGATAGCGAAATTGTGATGCTATGTGGTAGACGGGTTGCTAGGGAAAAGGCAAACAAATAGTATGTTCTTGCTTAAATTTAAATTAGATTTTTTGTGCTTTGTCCATTATATTTTATTGTCTTTTCAGTGTGATTTACTTTTTTTTTTTTTCTTTGACAAAATACAAAACATAAAAGGGCTTTCTGATGTTTTTTTATCAAAGTTTCTTATTTCTAATGGATAACACATTCGGTTTTCCTATCATACATGTATTAAATAATGATTCAAACAAATCTTTCTTTTATGTACTACAAAAAAAGATGAGGTCAAAGGTAAGGCGTGGAAGGGCCGAGCACCGAGAAAATAATGGATTGATCAAATAAGTGAGATATCAAATTACTGGAATCTGCAGTGTGATCTGTATTGTTATTTTGAATTTTTCATATCAGAGAACAGTTTGAATTGAGATTTTTTTTTCGGCGTAAAAAATTACAAAAACAATTACACCAGTATCTATAATAATCTATGTACGAGTATAATCCAAGTTGCTAACACATGTTACATTTAACATGACTCCGACCTTTCTTTCCTTATCCCATCATGAGGACGAGATTTTTATTTTTTTTTATTTTTTTTATTCTGTTTTGATTTGTGTATTTGTTTGTTTTTGGTTTTCGATGCTGCTTCTTTTTTGTTTTTCTTCACTTTTTATTTATTTACCTCACATGATTTGTAATTTAAAATATCAATCGTAGAATACAGTAATAGGCGATATGAATTGTAAAAAAGATATTATTTATGTACAAAATTCTATTCAATGCTGTTGTATTCTTGTTTAAATAAAAAATAAAAAAATAAAAAAAAAACATTCATATTAAATGCATTCAAATAAGCAGACACGTATAAAATCACGCTTACACGTGTGAATCTACTATTTAAAAACTCAAATCTCAAATGAACATCAGCACTGCAACTATTGCCGACATTCCCTGAAACTGAGAGGACATTGACAAAGTGAAGCATTTTTTTACAGTATGGATGGTCAGCCTCATATCACCCTATAAGTCAAGGAATCTACGGTGTCCTTAACAAGCTATTTTTGGGCTATGTCATTTTGGTCTTTGTCATCACGGTCCGCAGTCCAGTGGCAACTCTTCGGACTCGTAAATGGAAGGTTGTGGGTTCGAATCCTGGCGTAGCACAAAAAATATACCATTTATATTTTCAAATATGCTCTTCGCTGGGTTGAAAAATTCATAAAACCCTTACCAAAGACCGGTCACTAAAAGGTCCATCCAGCCTTACGGCAACTGGGTCTTGCTTGAGTATTGGCGCTTTGTAGCGACGACCATGCTCGTAAACACCTCTGCGGCACTACAACATGTGCCATAGACCCCTAGAGTCTCTGAAATCTAGGGAGTCTCCCGCACAGGATTTCTTAAAAAAAAACATGCGCAGAACTCATTTTTGCATAAAATCTTTGCTGCAGTTGAGACACATTTTTACCTTCTCTTTTCGCTGCGCTCGTATCGAAATGATTCCACAATCATTGGAGCGCATCGCGCACCCCCGCCCCGCAAGAAAATCACCACCCTCCCACCCCACGCCCCCTCGGCGGCGGAAAACGTCGTTCCCAGAGCGGGCAGTCAGTGTTGGCTGTGCTTCAGAACAGTAAGGTCGCGTCACGGTGCCCCGCACGCTGAGTAAACCATACCATCCCCAAAATATATACATCATCATCATCATACTCAGTGAAACTTTTTAGCAACAAAATTGCCAGTGTGTCCCCGCCGGTCTGAGCGAATAGTGCTGTTGAAATTTTTTTTTTTGGGTTGTTCTTCTTCATCAAAGAACTGTCAGTGATATATTGATTGCATTTTTTTTTGGTTTAATTGATTTGATTATAAATAACGGGAGTCTGCAGTATAAGGAGCACCGACTGGTGTATTAGCAGGTGAGTTTTCTTCTTCTTCTTTTAAATATAAATATTTAATAGAGCCTCTTTGTAATCTATAATGTAAGTTGCAAAGATATATGAAGTATTAATATTCATAAAGTTTTTCATAAAGTAAAGTTTGCGCGTACACATGCTGCATAGACAAACTTTCTCACATTTGTCGTAATTGTTATTTGATGCATATGGCATCTTTGTAGAATTTTATTGTTGATTTTTTTTAAATAGCAGTATTTTTTTTTTAAATTCTTTAGTAGATCCTTTGCTAAGTACCTACTTAGTATGTGAGTAAATTTCATCTCATCCATTTCTCCAAAAAAAAAATTTTTTTTATTTAAAAAAAAAACATCTGTATTCGTTTCTGGATTTTAAATAATACTGACTTCCGTTTAAAATTTAAAATCATCATCACTTCTTCAAATATCTACATTTTTTTGGTTAATAATAAAAAAAAAACACCATTAGGAAGTGCGTATTTTTCACCATACTAAATTGATTAAAAGAAGAAGAGTGTTCTTTTTTGGTGGGGTAGGCCTTCTTCCCCCTCCCCCCGCAGGCCGTTGACCCCGCTGGCCGCACAGCCGTCCCCCCCACGTCTCCCATCTTCCTCTCCCACCCCCCTCCGATCCGCACGTCCGATCCGCTGATAATTTTTCGTCTCTTTTTTCTCGTAATGATGCTTGCAAGACTGCAATCCGTAGCCGTTCAAGGTCCCTTATATATCCCATCCAGTCGGTACAGGGTTTTTTTTGTCAAAAAAGTTGAAATACTTATTTTACTTCAATTCGACGTTTTATAATATTTTACGTATTGTAGGTACGATCGATTTTTGCCAATTTCATCCCTGTTTCAAAGACAGGTAGTTACATTTTGAAGCTTAATCTTATGGATATTGACACAATATAGCATGTGTATGCTCGAATTTACACATGGCTACTTTTGTAACTGTGTCGCCGTTAGGGGTGGCTGGAACCCCTGAAGATTACGTACATTTCTTCCTATCCATGCATACGTCTTTCAATCCATTCATAACCATCTCCCTTTTCATACATTTCCTTTTTTACAGATATTCAACATCTACACTTGTATATTACTGAATATATGTGCAATGTGTATAAGGAATCAATGTTAATAAATGTATATGTTTTCGTACTTACAATTTTATACATTTATCTCCTTTTTCATTACCTTTTTTTCTCTGCATAACAATGCCAATGTTTCTTCTTTTTAATGCAAGATTTCCTCTTCTTTTTGTAAATGGTTCAGGGCCACTTAGCTACAAGACTTGCTCCGATTAGACATGGAAGTCAATGTCGTTTCTTAGAATTTTCATGTCGAAATCAGTAAAACCTCCTTCAATTATGTGGAGTCATAGCCAGTCTCTGCAAGACGGTGAACACTTCTAAGCAAGTCTAAAAAATGTTAGTAATCTACCGCAGCTTTCTGCGGTTAGTTGGATCAACATTTTCAATTTGAATGCTACTCCAATATTTTATTAAAAAAGATAATGCTACAGTAACCGGACGTTGGTGTATATTTATTTGGAAACATATTATTATGCTATTTAAACAGATAACTCGCAAGTATAGAGATTTACATACGTAAACACATAATACAAACATCACTTCAACATCTGTCGCATATTTTTGTTGTCATACATCCGACATTTAGTTATTATGACAAGCCAGCCGGCAAGAATTCTCTTTCGATAAAAAATGATAGAAGTACAAACTCCCAGTATCAATTATCGTTCTCCAGTGGCCGCTTCCATTTTTTGATTGAAAAACCACTCCTAATGTAAAATAAAATACAGTGATTATTCCAGTTTTTTAACGAGTCGTTGTCGTCCAACTTTTTTACACGTTCATTATTGGATTTTAGCGTTCGGGAGGCAGCGGTGCGAGCGCCTCACAAAAATATTCGTGTTTCTCTCATTTACTTTACAAAGCCATAATTGGTCCATTTTTTACGTTTTTTTTTCGGCTCCGCAGAGCGGGCATTGTCTCTGCCCTCCCCCTCTCTTCTCTCTGTCTTATTCTTCCCCGCGTCTCTGTCCACTCCCAACAACTGGAGCTCTCGATCCACGCTAAATAACACTTCCACGAATTGTGTTGTAATAATAATTGCCTACGTTTCAATGTAGAAATATAATATTGCATAGAAAGCGTCTGTCGGCTTGCGGAGTTGAGTTTTCCGAGTCAGTGCACACGGAGAGAAACGTCCGAGACTGGCTGACCACGTCCACAGCTCCGCAGCCACTAGCTCATCTCCTCCTCTCCTCTAGTGGTCATAACTCGCCTCCTGGCTGCGGATGGCTTGCCTCGGCGCTCCCTGCAGACGTGAGGTGTTGCCTCAGAACTCTTGCTTCTACTTTCATCCGAATAACTAAGTTAGTGGTGAACAAATGATAGATTTGAATGTACGCTTTGTCGTCGCACAGACACGCACTGGTGCGCCGGCGCTATCTCAGATGGTCGCGCTCTCAATACTCCATATTTCATTCTTTAAATTCGCTCAGCACACCACCAGGTCTAAATCATAATATTGTTCATACTTGCCTTCAGCCTAAACATCTTTTATCTCTGCTTTTTTACAAAGCATAAAAGGGATACTCTATTTGTTTAGGTCAACGTCAAACAAACCCGAGTCTTCTGCCTTCGCTTTGTGTGCTTTTATGTCTAGATTTCATCAAATACTTTTTTAATAAAGGGCTCCATCTGCCGCTTTCACAACCTGTTTCTACATTATAATTTTAATCCCATAACCTTTTCGACTTGACCGAACAAAATAACATCGATACTTCTATTATGATCTAAATTTACTGGGAAATTCTCCAGCTATAAATTTCCACGTATCTTTGCTTCAGTCATAATTATTTGTCTCGCATCATTAATTCTGTCCTCTTGATTTTTAATCATAACATCTATTACATTCTCATACTCCATTGTCCAAAGGATAGAGTACTCGCAGTACCGTTTTCCTAGTATAAAACTTCACGTTTAAACTCAACCATTGCGGTTTATCAAATAATGTATCCAGAAAAAAACAGTGCTTGTTTTAAGCGTTTAAGTTTCCTTGCATCTTTGGTTGAATGTTAACGTATTGTTTTGTACGTACTGTTTCCCGATCCTCCGTGGCCCTGCCTAGGGTGAGCCGTAATTATATGCCACATTGTTCCCGACTCTATTTGATCGATATCTCCAAATTGACAGCATGGGTGTGTGAGCATTGTACTGCGGGCTGTGGATAACACGGCAGAGGATGAAGTCGCCTGCGAGACAATAACTCCAATACGTCCTCTGTAACATGAGCAGATTATGTTTAACCCATAAATCAATTCCACGTATAATCAGGAATCGTAATTATCTGATACATACAAATTGTTCCATTGCTTATGGGCTTTTGTGCCTTGTAATGCATAGTGGATGCATAATGTGCTTGGTAGATTACTAGCAAATCAAAGCACATATACTAGTACAAGTAATAGCACTTAAATGGTTGATGGAGTCCTCACATTTAAAATATCTCTCGGCTGGATGATGTCATAGGTTGTCGTCCACAGTAGGTAAATAAAAAATAAGATCCCAGGTAATCATGGGCTTTAATTGTAATTTGAAATCATTGTGAAACATACAACGTATAGTAGCATCCAATGACAAATTTTGTGAAAAATACAGTACACAGCGCTTTAGCTTCCTTTCAATCTACCTACATAGTATTGAAGTATAACTTTATGTTCGGTCTCAAGCATAATAGTTTATTTTGTGTGGACTGTAGTGTTCAGAAGTGTTTAGCAACCCGGCCAAGTGACGTCACCCGGCCAAGACTTAAATGTGCGGACTCTTATAGTTTTATCAATTATATAAGTTTGTAGCTATTTTTGTATCTCACTGTTAGTGTAACATTACACTGTTCATTAATCTCAGTTAAAATTTACTCTCTGTAAAAAAAACACCATTCCGGGAATTACTAAATTCTTTAGCATTTTACTTCTCTTTGTATGGAACATTTGAGTTAGTACGTGTTACATCAAGAAGAGATTATATCAGTCATTAAGGAGATGCTAGGAAGAACTGACGTGGCGTTTTAACTTAACTTACCTTACGTTTTTTATACAACATTTAGTAAGGAACAAAAAATCTGTACGTGTGGTCCATTAAATGATATAATAGCCCAGAAATGTGCTTTTTTGGGGTGCTTTGAAAACAATTACACCATTCCAAAATCTTTTTCTTAGTTTTTTGAACCACGGAATCATGCAGGTTATGTCAATTTTTAGCCCAAACAATTCGCAATGCGAATACAGTTTATTTTTAACGTTCTGACCTTGGTTTTCAATCATGTTTTGTAGTGACTTAAATGAAGTTATCTTGATAACAATGTCACTTTATTGTGGTCAAAAAAGTCATTGTACAAATACAAAAATTTGCGCTCCATTTTCCATGAGTACCTACCTAAAAAAATCATACCAGAATCTTGGTTTTGTATTCAATAAAAGATTTTTTTGACTTTTCTTGATAATATTTTTTCATGAAAATTCTTGAAAATATTGATTATATTTTTAGTTTTATTTTAAGTGAACCATAATCAAATGATTTCCGGTACAAATCCAATCATAGTTTTTGCTTTATTTCTTTACGTACTATAAATAACATTAAATTCCATGGAGGTAACTATAAAATAATCTACACAGAAAACGTTGAATTTCTAAAAAAAAAACTGTCTGCTCGGTCCGTAGTCAGACGCAATTTGTTAAATTTGTGTCAAGTGCATAGAGTGTTCTCCCCGTGACTCATGGTCCGACTAGCGGCAAGTGAAACCAGCCAGCGAAACCGGCGAGTGAAACTGGCTAGTGGTGAGTCACCTGCCGACACGCATGGCTGAGTCGGCTACCCTCCCAGCCAAAACAAAAACCACCAGTTCGACTCCCTCCGCGACAAAATCGAAGCCTTAATGGGATAGCTGCTGTTGTGTAGACGAAGGGTTGGAGAACTTTCCCTTTGTGTTCCAGAAATAATTGGGTTAGCTTTGAAAAGTATAATATTTCAATAAGTGTGTAAACACCTATAGCTTTCAAAAAGTATAATGTTCTAGATATATTCTAAGTTGCAAAAATGTAATAAAGTTTTGCACACACTTATAAAATTAACAAAACCTCAAATGAACATATACCGAGCAATTCCTGCCGCTTTTCCTTGAAACAGGGGTGGCATTCGCAAAAGTTAACAATGTAAATATACAACCCAAAATTAAGAAGTACATAATATACTGTTTCTTGTATCAATGATAAAGGATTTATTTTATCTTTCAATAGGTGCATTTCTTCACAATTTGTGCTTTTGTATCTGTTTATTTTATTTTCAAAAGGAATGGAGTTTATTTGTAACTTACTAGTTTATATAAAAAAATATATCAAAATATTTTTAGGTATTTACTTAATGAGTAATGATTGCAAAAATGGTGCTTACATAAATAAATCTATTTTTCCAAGAGATCTTAAAACCGAATTTATTTTTATCTTTTTGAACAACTTTATTCCATATAATAATGTTATTAAAAATTATATCACAAATTGTAATCTGTAATCTGTTTTTTTAATGATGGCATAAAAAAAATATTGTTCCATTTTATTTTACTACTTTTATGCGAATAATCTATAAAATCTCATTTAATGCCCTAAACATATATTTATGAATTAATAAAAGTATTTTTGCAATAATCTTGGAAACACAAAAAATATATATATGGCAATTTAATTACGTTCAAAAAATACCTTTTCATCTCGTCTCAACAGTCATGCGATGTTTTACCTGACTCATCAAACGAATGGACCAGTAATAATTGTGAAACCTGTATTTATTACGTAAGTACGAACCAGAACATGGCCTGTAGCTGTAAAAAATAACATCCATTATGAGAAGGTTATGCATATAATTATATTGAAGCACCAGCATGCTTTGCTACTGAATAAAAAAGCAAAAATGCAGCTTTGAAGAGCAAGACAGTATAGTTTTGTATGCGTTTAAAGACCCGATAGATTATTGAAAAATTAACGAATGGAATGAGATCAGTTTAACAAGGTTTTTAGAAGTAGGCATATTAAATCAACAGGCGTTATTTTATTTGGTTCCTTAACTTATAGGTTGATATGAGGCTGTCCATCTATACAGTAAAAAATAGTTCATTTTATCAATGCCATCTTAGTTTCAAAGAAAATCTGCTAGAGTTGTAGGGCTTATGTTACGTGTCCGTTTGTGGGTATACACAATGTTAATATATCTGTGCAACTTAGATTATAGAGTTGAACTCCGAATTACTTACAGAGAGTAGAAATTTATGAATCAGATTCTTGACTTATCCTTGACTTATAGGTTGGTAGTTCCTTGACTTATAGATTGGTATGCGGCTGACCACCCATACTGTAAAAAATGGTTCACTTTGCCAATGTCACCCCTGTTTCAGGGAAGGACGGCAAGAGTTGCAGAGCTTATGTTCATTTGAGATTGGATTTTTATATTGTAGGTCCACATGCGGTATGTGTTAGCGCGAAATTATACATGTCTGCTTGTGGGAATGCATTTAATATAAATATTAAATGATATATATCTTTGCAGCTTAGATTAGATTTAGATTAGATATTAGATCTGATACAACTCTAGGCCCGGGTGTTTCAAACATGAAAACATCATGTATTTTATTGCGGTTATACTTCGTGCAATCATAATATCTTATGGTGCATTCAAAAGAAATGCAATGAAAGGGACAGAAACCTCACTTTTATACTGTTCTGAACTCCGAGCACAAAACTTAAAAGCTGTAACTCCACCTTAGCGTTTTAGCAAAAATGAATTAAAACTAAAACTCAGTGCAGGCGTTGATTTAGTTTCTTCACATTTTTTGGTGGGCAGTATTGTTAAGTTTGTACTTAAAGTTTTATACTTGGTCTACAGGACTGGTTGCTAGGCGGCTTTTGGAGATGCATCTCTTGCGGGATTTCATATAATGATATTTCACAGTACGCTTGTAGTACCGCCTCGTACATTGGATCCTT